>CM044546.2:0-372500 GCA_024416835.2 Perccottus glenii | reverse complement strand
TGTTTAGCTCATTTTGCCCAAGTTTGGTGTCTGTGGAATGAAGCAGCTTTTTTCTGTGTACTTTTAAACAAGAGGTGTATTTTAAGTCGGTTCACATTTTCAATTCAAAATGTCCGCCTTCCCGTGTGTGATAGGGTAAGGTCCCCATTGGCTTTTTTGTTCATAAGCCCATGGTGGATGTGTGTACCAAGTTTCATTTGCCTACAACAAACTAAAAATTTCACTTCCCATTGACTTTTTTCACATTTTTGGGACGTTGCTATGGCAACACATTTATAGATAGGGGGTGGTTGTCATTGGCTTTTATGTTCGTCATGACATAAGAGATGTGTGTACCAAATTTCATGTCTCTATGACAAACTAAATTCTTGGGTCCCATTATAAGTATGTAGGGGGCGCTGGAGAGCCATTTCTAAAGATAACCCTTTTATTTACATATTTTTTTGTTCAGGTCATGAATGTGCACAAACGCCTTTTTGGGTCCAACTCGATCCGAGAAGGCGTTTGAGAGTTAAGAGACGTTTTATTTTCACAAAAATGGCCACCTCGTTACAGGCTTGCCACACCCATACCCGATAAGATATCAAAAGAAAAGTCACAACTTTGGTTGGCACACGTGTCTAGATGATACTCACCAAATTTGGGGCAATTTGGATTAAAACACAATGATTTGCATCTTTCTGCGCAAGGGGTGCGATTTTAGTGGCCGCGCGTTTCACCCCACATGGCGGACTTCCTGTTGAGTTTAGGTGTGACTGTCATTGACTTTTCTGTTTGCCCTGAGGTGTCCTATGGATATACCAAGTTTCATTTTTCTACGTTGGAAAAAACTTACTTTCACTTTCCATAGGCCCAATGTATTTTGATTTTGTAGGGGTCGCCACTGAGTCATTTTTCATATTTTTTTCGGACTTCAAAACATAACATTTTCGCCGAGCTTGAAGTCTGGGACCAATAAAAATGACTTTTGTGCATGTTCACTGGGTCAAATTTAGGATCATTTGGTCACAATAAAGATAAAAAAAAAAAAAAAAAAAAAAAAATCCGAGCAAAAACAATAGGCCCTCACGGTCATCACCGGCTCGGGCCTAAATATATACTGAATTATAATAAAAAAAAAATATAACTCGAGCAAAAAAGTCTAGAAAAACACTTGTCTTTTTTACATACATGTGTTTAGCTCATTTTGCCCAAGCTTGGTGTCTGTGGAATGAAGCAGCTATTTTTGTTGTTTTTAAAAAGAGGTATTCTAAGTCGGACCAAATTTTCAATTCAAAATGGCCGCCTTCCGTGTGTGATAGGGTGTGGTCCCCATTGGCTTTTTTGTTCATAAGCCCATACTGGATGTGTGTACCAAGTTTCATTTGCCTACGACAAACTAAAATTTTCACTTCCTATTGACCTTTTTCCAAATATTTGGGACGTTGCTATGGCAACACATTTATAGATAGGGGGTGGTTGTCATTGGCTTTTATGCTCGTCATGACATAAGAGATGTGTGTACCAAATTTCATGTCTCTATGACAAACTAAATTCTTGGGTCCCATTATAAGTTTGTAGGGGCGCTGGAGAGCCATTTCTAAAGATAACCCTTTTATTTACATATTTTTGTGTTCAGGTCATGAATGTGCACAAACGCCTTTGTGGGTCCAACTCGATCCGAGAAGGCGTTTGAGAGTTAAGAGACGTTTTATTTTCACAAAAATGGCCACCTCGTTACAGGCTTGCCACACCCATACCCGATAAGATATCAACAACAAAGTCACAACTTTGGTTGGCACATGTGTCTAGATGATACTCACCAAATTTGGGGCCATTTAGATTAAAACACAATGATTTGCATCTTTCTGCGCAAAGTGCGATTTTAGTGGCCGCGCCTTTCACCCCACATGGCGGACTTCCTGTTAAGTTTAGGGTGTGACTGTCATTGACTTTTCTGTTTGCCCTGAGGTGTCCTATGGATATACCAAGTTTCATTTTCTACGTTGGAAAAAGTTACTTTCACTTTCCATAGGCCCAATGTATTTTGATTTTGTAGGGATTAGCCACTGAGTCATTTTCATATTTTTTTGACTTCAAATACATAAATTTTTCGCCGGGCTTGAAGGCTGGGACCAATAAAAATGACTTTTCGTTCATGCTCACTGGGTTAAATTTAGGATCATAGGTGGAAAATAAAAAAATAAAAAAATAATCCGAGCAAAAACAATAGGCCCTCCCGGTCATTACCGGCTCGGGCCTAATAATAATAATAATAATAATAATACATTTTATTTATAACGCGCCTTTCTGGACACTCAAGGTCGCCATACAACAATATTAACCTTAGACCTTTTTAAATCCTTGTTTAGACATGATATAAGTCCATCTAGACCTGGTGGCACTGCATCAATAATTACTGAAACAAGAAAAAGAAAAAAACTTTGCTCATTTATTGGTCAGTGCAGGTTTCTTTTCTTCCTCAAAAACAAAACATAGAGCAGGAGGTAGGTGTATGTGTGTTAACGCTCAGATGTTGGTGGTCTTGGTTTTTATTTTTATTTTGTCTTTGGCAAGTGTATGATGTTTATGTATTTATACTTGTATATTTTGTATATATTTTTATCTTAATGTGGCACTGCTCACTATATTTAAACCTTTTCACGTTAGTTTGAAATCTTTGTTGTTTTTGAGAACGGTCACAAGCAACTGTGATCAGTTCTGGTTTAGACCTTTTAAATCCTGGAGTGGTAGGTATTAGTTTTGTCCTCATGTAGAGCTAGTTTAGTCAATTAAAGCTGTTCAAATTAATATTACTACTTATATTATATATACTTATAATTATATACCGGGGCGGCAGTAGCTCAGTGGGTAGAGTGGCCGTCCTTCAACTGGACTCTCCCCAGAGTTCATACTGTCGTTGTGTCCTTGGGCAAGACACATAACCCACCTTGCCTTGTATGAATGTGTAAGAATGTTGAGTTAATGTATTTGGTGATGGTCGGAGAGTCCGTAGGTACAAAATGGCTGCCACGACAGATGTAGCTTACCACCACCAGTGTGTGACTGTGGAGTGAATGAATAATTGATATGTAAAGCGTCTTTGCTTCCCCAGAAAAGCGCTATATAAAATTGATATAATAATTATTATTACTATATTAACTATATTTCCACTTAGTTAAAAATCTCAACACATTTTTCAGCCAAGTGGGTTGCATCATGGACATCATGGACAGCACTAACCGGCTGAATGAACCACACTTTTGCATATGTAATTATTATTGTTTGTTAGATACGGCTCTGAATATAAAAGCTAATATTGACTCTTGATAGATCTCCACATACAATCTGCTCTTGTTTGTTTTTACTGTCCTCGAGCAAACACTGTATTTCCTGTCACTCTTGGCGTTTTATCTAATGTTTATTTTTTTCTATCCATCTGCGAACAAATGGAAAATTCATATTTATATTTACAAATGCACAGCAGACGGATTCTACAGACAGACTGTGCAGTATAGTTCCATATTCCATCTTTAAATTCATTGTATTTCTAACCTTGTGAAATTTAAACATTAGTAATGCTAAACTATATCAGCTTATGTTAGAGAAAGAATATCCTTGTTTTGGATTGTTTTAGACCCGGTTTAATCCTGGTTTAGTCCAACCCTAACCCATTTTAGAGTAACCCTGGTCCATTAATATCTGATGGAAAATACTAGTCCTGATTTAGGCCTTGTTTTGTCCTGGTTATGACTTAGTTTAGATTCTACATTTGTTCTGGACTAGCCCCAGTTTAGTCTGAGTTCAATTATGGTGTAGTCCTGGTTAGTCCAAGTATAGTCTTTAATATTATTTAGTCTTGTTCTAATTGTAAATAGTTCCTGGTTTAGACTTAGTTTTACATTTGATTTAGGTTTAGATTTAGCAATTGTTTTCTTCTGGGTTTCAATATTAAAGTTATTTAGTTTCATGTTTAGTCTTGGTTTTAGCTGAGGTTTTGTAAATTTAGTTCCATTATTAAGGTTTTTAGCCCCTTTTAATATTTGCACCAAATCACAGTCTAGTCCTAGTTTAGGTGTAGTTTTGTTCTGGTTTTTTCCAGGTTTCTGGTTATTTTCAGATTAGTCCTGGTTGACTCCTGGGTCTTTTACTTCCTCTTTAGCTCATTTTTCATTTTTGTTCTATATTTAACCTTCCGTTTCTCAGTTTGATGCAGACTGTTTTGGATTTATGTTCCTAAATCCGGTCTGTAATCCGACAGACTGCTGCAGACATGGCTCTGTTCAGCTCTGACTCGACTTCTCTCTCGTGACTCTCATGCTTTTCTTCTGTTGTTCAGTCTGGAACCACTCTGTTTTCCCCTTTAATTATTCATCACTCCATTTTCTCACTTCCACACCTCAGCCTTTCACGGTCTGCTCCGGGATAAAACCACTACAGCACAAGTCTCCACACAGTCCCATGTGTCCTGGAAAAACTGGATTAATAGAAACTAGTTTTTCTACGTATGCTGAAATAGTTTTAAATGTTCAATTGACTCAAGGGTATTTCATTAAAAAGAGCAAAACTCAATAAAGTAGACTTATTTTGATAAGGTCTGGGTCGGCAGGGAGAAAAAGTCTAGAATAAAACCACTGTATAATCCCAGTTTATATTATACAGTGGTATAAGCTAAACCACTGGCCTGAAATTAGCGCTGCATAATATATCCCAAATTTATTGTTATCGCAATAGTTTTTATCCCAAATTGTCCAAACAAAGCTTTAAATTAAACTGTGGTGCATCTAAATAAAATGAAAATAAAGTCCTGGTTTAGACCCCTTTAATCCTGGTTTAGTCCTGGTAGGATCTGATCTCCTGCTCTGACGAGTGGAATTTAGTATTGTATATCACACATTTTTCCAATATTGTGCAGCCCTACCTGAAATGTTACAGAAAAACAATTTCTTGTTGCTAAACCAGGACTAAACCTGGACTAAACTGAGACTAAATTAGGACGAAATCAAGGATTATATATTGGACTAAACCAGGCCCTAAAGAGCGCAAACCCAAGACTGAAAAAAGAATGAAACAAACTAAATCTTGAACATACTTTGGTCGGGGTTACTCTCAAAAGACTCTCTATCTAAAATCAAGAGGCAGACAACAGGCCTGTTTATTAATAAGGAAGACATATTTCTCTTATAAACTGGTATTGAACTCATATCTAAAGATGTAACTAAATCATAAAACAAAAACTTCTGCTTTCACTCGATCCCAGTCCCATTCTTTTTGAAGCTGGAAATCCTCGTTGACGTTCCTCCTTCGTCTGACGAAACTTAGGGGCTGTCCACACGGAGACACAAATCACTGTATCCATATACATTTTGTATCGTATTGGCCTTTCGTCCACACGGATCCGGTGTTTTGGGAGACTGAATCCGCTATTTTTTGAAACAGGGTTCTAAAGTGGATAAATCTTTCGACAACACCTTTGCGACACCCTTGGCGTGTGTGTGTACAGCCAATCCGTATATTTTGTGAAAACGATGATGTCATCGCATCACGTGTCGGCCTCGTCACACGTAACAGCAACAACAATAAATGCGGACTACATGATTGAGTTCGTGCTGCAGAAGCTACTAAGCCTACTAGCTTTATTACAGCAAAATCTATTGCTTCTATGCAGTTGTGGTGAGCAACAAGCGATAATGGACAACACCATACGCCACATGCTCTTAGATCCACATGAAAAAGAACCAGGAGAGCAACCTGGAGAAAATGAATGGAGAGAGAATTTCCGCATGTCCAAAGCACTCAGAACTCAGTCCGTATATTGAAGAGCAAACAACAAACATGAGGGCACCAATTACTACACTCTAAATAAATGACTGCAACAATTTGAGAACTTGTTTTTATTAGAAAATAAATATTTAGGTCTTCGTCTTCTTCTGCAGCGCGCAAGGTTATGCGCATGCTCAAAGTCTTCTTCTCCGTGTATAGTGTATATCTGTGGCAGAATTACAGCGCCCCATACTGGTCGGGCATATATACTACATCGTTTTCAGCCGGTCGTGTGTACGCAGATATTTTCTTGAGATGACGCCATCTCAAGATCGGATAGGGGATGCACTGGCTTCGTGTGGACATAGCCTTAGAGGAGAGCTGTGAACAGGTTCAACTGGTTCTTTTGCAGCACACACCTCTGATCACAGATCACTCTGAGAGAGTTGAGACAGTCTGCAGTCGTCAGTCGGAACACTCTTCACCTTTACAGGCTCTAGCTGCTATTTATTAATGTGGTTCTATTCAGTAGGTGTGGTTTGTGTTACCTGCAGAAGACAGAGACTATTGTTGAGAAATGGTCCTTATTTGTTTCAGGCACTGGCCACAGTGAGGAGCTTAAATTCGGTGGTTGTATAGATTAGATTAGATTAAACTTTAGAGTGTACCGTATTTTGCGCACGAAAAGACGCACCGCATCAAAAGGCGCACCTTCAATAAATGACGTATTTTAATTATTTTTACATATATAAGGCGATCGCATCATAAGGCGCACCTTTAATAAAACGCCGCATAAGGCGCTAAAGTAGAGGCTGGAGTTACGGTGCGTTATGCATCCATTAGATGCATAACGCATCCATTAGATCAGGGGTCGGGGACACACAGTTCACACAGACACAACAGCGCTGAACCAAACAGGTGACAGCGTCTTAGCAGAAGTGGAGCGCATTTCACTTTTCCTGCGTTTTACTCGTTTTTAATTAATTAAGTGCAAATAAATCTTGTGCTTATCAAGCGATTAGCGCCAATTTGTGATTTCAATAAATATACTTAAAATATTTTGGTCCTGTGGTGTGCCTCGTGTGTGCCTGACTGATGGATGCGTTATGCATCTAATGATTAGCAGTCAGATAGGTCAGTCGAACTTTATTAACAAGAAAACAAAACAACAAAGCAACAAGCAACAAGAACAATAATAACTCTGTAAACGTAAAGCTCACTTTCTCAGTTCCTTATCTAAAATCCCTCGAAAACTTCTTCTTCCGTGTCCGAATTGAACAGCTGGGCTATTGCGGCATCCAAAACGCCTGGCTCCGTCTTATCAAAGTCATCATTAACCGAGTCAGTGTCGCTGCTGTTGTCTGGCAGTTCGGTGACAATTCCTGCCTTCCTAAAAGCTCGGACCACAGTTGTGACTGATATACCAGCCCAGGCATTTACTATCCACTTGCAGATATTAGCATATGTCGTCCGGCGCTGTCTCCCGTCTTGGTGAGCGTGTGTTCGCGCCGGTCATCCACTGCTCCCACGCAGTTCGCAGTCGAGCTTTGAATGCTCTGTTGACGCCAACATCGAGCGGCTGGAGTTCTTTTGTTAATCCACCCGGAATGACGGCGAGCACTGAATTAGTGTGCTTCACTTGTTTTTTGACATGCTCGGTGATATGTGCGCATGGAGTCATAGATCAATAGGGACGGAGCTGTGTGAAAAAAACCACCCGGTCTCTTCACATAAATTTCTCTCAACCACTCACTCATCTTTTCTTCATCCATCCATCCCTTCGAGTTAGCTTTTATGACAATGCCAGCTGGAAAGTTTTCTTTCGCAAGGTCTTCCTCTTGAAAATAACCATGGGTGGAAGTTTGTGGCCATTAGCCTGGCAGGCGAGAACTACAGTGAAGGACGTTTTCTCATTCCCTGTGGTGCGAATATTCACCGTACGTGCTCCTGTTTTATCCACAGTGCGGTTTACAGGGATATCGAAGGTGAGTGGAACCTCGTCCATATTGATGATATGCTCTGGCTGGATCTTTTTTTCAGTTATCTTGTTTCTGCAGTATGTGCGGAAAGTGGCCAACTTTTCCTGATAATCAGCTGGTAGTTGTTGTGACACAGTAGTGCGCGTCGGATGGAGAGATGACGTCGTTTCATAAAACGGAAGCACCAAGAAGGACCGCCTCTGAATTCACTGATGTTATGTTCGCGAGCTAGCGCTATTGCCTTCATACGAATTGTGACTGTACTAACACTTCTGCTTGCTGCTCTTTGTTCAGCAACCCACTGTTCAACTTTGTCCTCTAACTGTGGCCATCTCGCTTTGTTCCCGAAACTCTGTGTTGTCTTCTTTACTTGGCGGAGCTCATCCTCATACTTCCTCCACTTCCTCACCATTGATTCATTGATATTAAATTCTCTCGCTGCTGCTCTATTGCCGTGTTCTTGTGCGTGGCTTATCGCCTTGACTTTAAACTCAGCGTTATGCAGCGTGTCTTTTTGGTAGGAGCCATTTCAGGTATTTACAAAAATATTAAAATGGAAATGAAACGCCAGTTTCGGTATCCCAGCATGCACTGCGCACTATTACGGGGGAAAATCGAGTCGCGGCTGCTTACCGTAACTGAGACCTGTATGCGTTTTAATACTGGGCCATATACAAGGCGCATTGTATTATTAGGCGCATGATCAGCTTTTGAAACGATTGAAGGCGTTTAGGTGCGCCTAATCGTGCGGAAAATACGGTACTGTAGATTTTAAAGTTGGTGTAACCTTGTTAGTTTGTTCTAAAAGTGTGTTTTCACAAATTAAAAACAAACCAGGGTCAGGACTAAATTTGATCATTTATGAATTTACATTAGTTTGGGTCAATTTTACTCAAGTTTCATCCAGCGCCTTTTATAAAATGACTTTTCTACACCCTGAACCCTGTCGTCTTCAGTTACAGTCGTGTCCGGGACATGAACTGATTGGTTTATGAAAGCAACAGTGTCTTTCACTTTAGTGGCTCGTCTTTACTGTTTTAGCAAATAAATGTATAATTTATTTTAAGGATTAAGTTAAGTTATATAAATGCCTATATTTTCAGGAAATGACAAAAGACCTCCCACAAACTGTAAACTGTCCAAAAGAAATCAGAACAAACCCTTTTAAACAGAAATCCATCCACATAAAGCCGGCTGTGGGTCTGTTTCAGATCCAGTCTGAGGCAGCTTCAGGGGTTAACTGCACAAAAAGACGTCTCCTAATGAGGTCAAACCAGACGTGTGTCGTTAACATGTTGGAAATGTCACAGTGAATAATTCAATGGTTTTAGTCTCTGCAGCTGCCTGAACCTCAGACTAAATCCTGGACCAAAACATAGCTAAACCAGGACAAAAGGAAGATTACCTTGATTAACATATCCTATAATCGGTATAAACCAATGTTTTAAATCTGGACCAAATGCAGATTTAACAAGTAGCTAAACCAGGAATAAATTTGGGACTAATATCAGAATCAGAATCTGTTTTTATTGCCAAATAAAGTAAAACTGTTTACACAATACAAGAAATTTGTTTTGGAATGTTGGTGTAAAACACAGACAAAACAACTATGATAAATACTATGAGCTACAGTCAGGTCCATAAATATTGGGACATCGACACAATTCTAATCTTTTTGGCTCCACCACCACAATGGATTTGAAATGAAAAAAACAAGATGTGCTTTAACTGCAGACTTTTAGCTCTAATTTAAGGGTATTTACATCTAAATCAGGTGAACAGTGTAGGAATTACAACAGTTTGTTTAAGTGCCTCCCATCAAACTTTCACTTTCTAATCCTTGGTTACAAATCCTTTGCAGTCAATTACAGCCTGAAGTCTGGAACACATAGACATCACCAGACGCTGGGTTTCATCTCTGGTGATGATCTGTCAGGCCTCTACTGCAACTGTCTTCAGTTCCTGCTTGTTCTTGGGGCATTTTCTCGTCAGTCTTGTCTTCAGCAAGTGATTCAGGTCAGGTGATTGACTTGACCATTGGATAACATTCCACTTCATTCCCTTGAAATACTCTTTGGTTGCTTTCACAGTATATTTCAGGTCATTGTTCGTCTGCACTGTGAAGCACCGTCCAATGAGTTTTGAAGCATTTGGCTGAATAATATTGCCTGGAACACTTCAGAATTCCTCCTGCTGCTTTTGTCAGCGGTCACATCATCAATAAATACAAGAGAACCAGTTCCATTGGCAGCCACACATGCCCACACCATGACACTACCACCACATGCTTCACTGATGAGGTGCTATGCTTTGGATCATGAGCAGTTCCTTTCCTTCTCCAGACTCTTCTCTTCCCAACACTCTGGTACAAGTTGATCTTGGTCTCATCGGTCCATAGGATGTTGTTCTAGAACTGTGAAGGCTTTTTTAGATGTTGTTTGGCAAACTCTAATCTGGCCTTCCTGTTTTTGAGGCTCACCAATGGTTTACATCTTGTGGTGAACCCTCTGTATTCACTCTGGTGAAGTCTTCTCTTGAGTGTTGACTTTGACACTCATACACCACCTCCTGGAGAGTGTTCTTGATCTGGACAACTGTTGTGAAGGGTGTTTTCTTCACCAGGGAAAGAATTCTTCAGTCATCCACCACAGTTGTTTTCTGTGGTCTTATGGGTCTTTTGGTGTTGCTGAGCTCACCGGTGTGTTCTTTATTTTTAAGGATGTTCCAAACAGTTGATTTGGCAACACCTAAAGTTTTTGCTCTCTCTCTGATGGGTTTGTTGTGTTTTTTCAGCCTAATGATGGCTTGCTTCTCTGATAGTGACAGCTCTTTGGATCTCATATTGAGAGTCGACAGCAACAGATTCCAAATGCAAATAGCAAACTTGAAATGAACTCTGAACCTTTTATCTGCTCCTTGTAAATGGGATAATGAGGGAATAACACACACCTGGCCATGGAACACCTGAGCAGCCAATTGTCCCATTACTTTTGGTCCCTTAAAAAGTGGGAGGCACAAATACAAACTGTTGTAATTCCTACACTGTTCACCTGATTTGGATTAAATACCCTCAAATTAAAGCTAAAAGTCTGCATCTTGTTCGTTCGTTTCATTTCAAATCCATTGTGGTGGTGTATAGAGCCAAAAAGATTAGAATTGTGTTGATGTCCAATTATTTATGGACCTGACTGTATAAAATGAGATCTAAGATCAGAAGTAAACCAAGACTATGACAGGTCTAAACCTGATCTAAATCCAGAATTAAAACCAGAAGTAATCCAGGACCGGCACAGACTGAGACTGTGGCTGGAGTTGCTCCTAAGAAGATTCAAACCCCCAATCTTCCACAACCAAGGTGGGTGCACTATTCACCACAGAGGAGCTGATTGAACCGATAGTCTCGGTTCAATCAGATTGAACCGATGCCAGTTGAACCGATGCCAGTTTAGCATATTTATTTATTTCATGGTGTTTTTGATAGGAATAATTCATCCCCCTTTTAGCAGCATTTATATCCCTTATTCCCCGATCTTTTCAGTCGACTCGTAATGGAGTGGTTGCCTTCAGAGTCTTCAGGTCTCGGTCCTGATTAAACTTGCAACAGTGTCGAGTTTTGGGGAGATTTAGCTTTAGCGCAGGTCCCTTTAGACAAGCACAGGTCATGGTTTAACCTTGTTCCGTGCGGCGTTGCATGTCTTTAAGACCGATTTATGAAGTTAAAGAGTCAGGAGGCAATGTACTGGAGGTCATGTAGTCGTTATATCAATATATGGACAAGTTAGAGGTTATAGTGGATGTGTATCAAACAAGTAAACCAGGGGCTTAATTTACAAAGACTGTAATAAAAAAGTTTAAATGTAATTATCTTAAATTAATTACTACTTTTTAGAGCTTGTTAACAGCTACGGTAGCCTTGCACGATTCTATTGGACACGTTGTTGTCCAATAGAAATAGGTCTGGATGATAAAATAAAAAAACTGAAACAATCAGTTTTATTAAACTTTCAAAAGTCATTTAATTTTTAGAAATTTTAAGAAAGATAATTTTCAGTTTCCCTATGCCTAAGATTTTAGCTCAGCATAAAATAACACTCATGATGAAATCAGAGGCTAAAAGGAGAAGAGAAACCAATTAATTTAACAAATACCGACTGTAGCTGGAGCTACAGAGGTTTGAAAAACTTTTGTTGTTTTACAATTTCTCTTTATTTTCAATTCAAAACTCTAAAGTATTTATTTATGTTTTAAGTGTGATTTTCAAATTGATTGAGTAAATGTAGTTTTTAATGCAGAAATAGAAAAAGAAAATATATCTATAAAGATTGATTTACACACGTGGACAAAAATTGTTGGTACCCTTGGTCAATGAAAGAAAAACTCACAATGGTCACAGAAAGAACTTTATTCTGACAAAAGTAATAATAAAGTTAACTAATGAAAGTCAGACATTGCTTTTCAACCATGCTTCAACGGAATTATTTAAAAAAATAAACTCATGGAACAGGCCTAGACAAAATTGTTGGTACCCCTAACTTAATATTTTGTTGCACAACCTTTTGAGGCTATCACTGCAATCCGACGATTCCTGTAACTGTCAATGAGACTTCTGCACCTCTCAGCAGGTATTTTGGCCCACTCCTCATGAGCAAACTGCTCCAGTTGTTTCCGGTTTGAAGGGTGTCTTTTCCAGACGGCATGTTTCAGCTCCTTCCAAAGATGCTCAATAGGATTGAGGTCAGGACTCATAGAAGGCCACTTTAGAATAGTCCAATGTTTTCCTCTTAACCATTCTTGGGTGTTTTTAGCTGTGTTTTGGGTCATTGTCCTGTTGCAAGACCCATGACCTGCGACTGAGACCAAGCTGTCTGACACTGGCCAGCACATTTCTCTCTAGAGTCCCTTGATAGTCTTCAGATTTCATTGTACCCTGCACAGATTCAAGACACTCTGTGCCAGATGCAGCAAAGCAGCCCCAGAACATAACAGAGCCTCCTCCATGTTTGACAGTAGGGACAGTGTTCTTTTCTTGATATGCTTCATTTTCCGTCTGTGAACATAGAGCTGATGTGCCTTGGCAAAAAGTTCCATTTTTGTCTCATCTGTCCATAGGACATTCTCCCAGAAGCTTTGTGGCTTGTCAACATGTAGTTTGGCATATTCCAGTCTAGCTTTTATATGATTTGTTTTCAACAATGGTGTCCTCCTTGGTCGTCTCCCATGTAGTCCACTTTGGCTCAAACAACGACGGATGGTGCGATCTGACACTGATGTTCCTTGAGCATGGAGTTCACCTTGGATCTCTTTAGAAGTCTTTCTGGGCTCTTTTGTTACCATTCGGATTATCCGTCTCTTTGATTCGTCATCAATTTTCCTCCTGCGGCCACGTCCAGAGAGGTTGGCTACAGTCCCATGGATCGTCTCGGGTTACTTGACTGTAACCCTGTTCCCTTAAAAAGCGGGAACGAGATGCTGCGTAGCATTACGCTATGGGGAACATTCTTTGTGTGACCGGTTGTGAAGCACGTGTGTCAAACACGCCAAGAATTGGCTTATAATACCTCTGTTGGTGACGCAGCTCATCAGTGGCAGCTGTGTGATTGCGCGCACCTGAACAGAGGGTATAATAACACGTGACGCGAGGCGTCCTCAGGTCAACTTTGTCTGAAGCGCCGGACACGCCCAGTGCGGCATTGCAGCGCAGCATCGTTCCGCTTTTTAAGGGAACAGGGTTACAGTCAAGTAACCCGAGGCGTTCCCTGTCAAAAGCTACACTCGATGCTGCGTAGCATTACGCTATGGGGAACAGAATACCAACGCCGCCGCACTGTAAGTGTCTGGACCCCTCGGGTTGTGAAGTGTGCACAAACACAAAAGAGGTCTCAAACACAATTTTGGGATGATGACTCAAGGACATGCGAGCCCACAGTAGCATGAACATCCAAGCTATAGAATCTGATGAATGTGTGCGGAGAGGACCAGCCTGCCGCATCACAAACTTGCTGCAGAGGGCACCTTTTGCTAGAGCTGTTGAAGCTGCAACCCTCTAGCAGAATGAGCCCTCACACCTATGGGCGAAGTTTGACCGCGCCGTCATAGGCCAGGGCAATGGCATCCCTCACCCAACGTGATATAGTTTGTCTGGTAGCTGCAACCCCAGCTTGCAGCCCCGTAACATATAAACAGCTGTTCGGACTTACGCCACTGGCTAGTGCGGTGGACATAAGTCTGGAGGGCACGTACTGGACACAGTAAGTGAAGTCTCTCCTGCTCCGGTGTTGTAAATGGCGGAGGACAGAAGGCTTCAAGAACGACGGATTTAAGGTCGAGAATGGAACTTTTGGAAGATAGTTAGGGTGAGGATGCAAAATGGCTTTGACCAGCCCGGGAGCAAAGTCTAGGCAGGAGGGCGAAACTGACAGAGCCTGCAAATCTCCAACCCTCTTGAGAGTGGTAATGGCCGCCAGAAGAACCATTTTTAGAGTCAGAAATTTAACAGACGCTGACTCCAGTGGTTCAAAAGGAGTGCTTACTAAGCCCTCCAGCACTATAGCTAGGTCCCAGGAAGGAACTCTAGCTCTAGTTTGGGGTCTCAACCGCATGGCACCTCGAATGAAGCGGGCAACTAGAGGATGTCTCCCTATCGAGACCCCGTCAATCAGGGCGTGGCAAGCCGAAATGGCGGCCACGAAAACCCTGAGTGTGCTAGGATTTGTGCCCGAGGACAGTTTGTCCTGCAGAAACTCCAGCACTGAAACAATCTGGCAGTGGACTGGGTCTGCATGATGTGTAGCACACCAGGTATCAAAGACACGCCATCTGCAGGCATAGGCTCTCCTAGTAGAGGGAGACCTAGCGCTCAGAATAGTCTCTACAACAGGGGCTGGGAGCCCGACATCTCTTAAGTGGTCCCCCTCAGGGGCCAGGCGTAAGGTTCCAGAGCTCGGGCCGGGATGAAACACTGTCCCCTGTGCCTGAGAAAGGAGATCCCTCCTGGTCGGAATCGCCCATGGCGAGCCGTCGAGGAGAGATATTAGGTCTGAGAACCACACTCTGGTTGGCCAACGGGGCGCTACTAGTAAGAGGCGCAACCCGCATTGACGGACCTTCGCCAGGACTCCCGGGAGCAGAGCCACCGGGGGAAATGCATAAAGGCGCAGTCTGGGCCACACATGGGCCATTGCGTCCAGACCCAGGAGCTGGAGGAGTCAGAGAGAAGTAGAGGGGACATTGTGCTGTCTGCTGTGAAGCAAAGAGGTCCACCTCTGCTTCGTAAAATCTTTCCCAGATTTGGCTCACTACCTCGGGTGGAGTTTCCACTCCCCATGTGTCACAGCCTGTCTGGACAATAAATCTGCTCCCACATTCATGCGCCGGGGATATAAATCGCCTGAGGACAGGAACTTGTCCTGAGCCCAAAGCAGCACCTGCTGCGCTAGCTTGTTCAAGCGGCACGAACGCAGTCCGCCCTGACGATTTATGTAAGAGACCACCGCTGTGCTGTCTACTTGTACTAGGACATGGTAGCCCCTTAGCTGCTGGAGGAAGTATTTCAGGGCCAGAAATACAGCCTTCATCTCGAGGCAATTGATGTGCCATGCGAGAAGATGGCCTCTCCATATCCCTTGGGCTGGACGGCCATCTAAGACCGCGCCCCAGCCCGTGAGGATGCATCTGTCGTTAGCATCATGCGACGACAACATGGACCTAGGGTGGGACCCAAAGTGAGAAACTGGGGTCTGAACCACATAGATAGGGTACGAAGCCCTCGGCGCGTAACCCTTATTTGCTTCAGGGGGTTGGCCCTTGGATGAAACCCCCTGGCTCTGAGCCACAGCTGAAACGGTCTCATGTGCAGAAGGCCCAAAGGAATTACCGTGGATGCAGATGCCATGAGACCCAATATTCTTTGAATGAAGTGCACAGCCACTTCCTGGCCTAGCCTGATAGCTTTCAGGGTAGTTAGTATGGACCCGACACGTGCAGGAGACAGATGTGCCTGCATCTCGGTTGAGTCCCAAACAACCCCTAGATATGTTGTCCTTTGGGCGGCCGAGAGAACGCTCTTCTCGGCGTTGAGTCTCAAGCCTAGAGAGTCGAGATGAGCTAGACGACGGCGTCCGATGTCGAAGCACTAGCTCCTGAGACTGAGCTAATATCAGCCAGTCGTCTATGTAATTCAAAATGCGGATGCCCTGGAGTCGCAAAGGAGCCAAGGCTGCATCCATGCATTTTGTATATGTCCGGGTGACAAGGCCAGGCCGAGCGGAAGAACCCGATACTGGTGCGCTTCGCTCCCAAAGCGAACCTCAGGAACTTTCTGTGCTGTGGCAGGATTTGTATGTGAAAATACGCGTCCTTTAGATCGATGGTGACAAACCAGTCGCCTAATCGGATCTGGGACACAATCATTTTTATTGTGAGCATTTTGAATTTTAATGCTTTGAGGTAGCGGTTTAACCCGCGAAGGTCTAAAATCGGGCGCAGCCCCCATCTTTTCGAACTAGAAAATATCGGCTGTAAAACCCGGATTGTCTGTCTGGTGGGGAACACGTTCTATGGCCCCTTTGTCCAGCAGAACCTGCAGTTCCTGTGTCAATACATGGGCTCGTTCGGTTTCACGGAAGTGGAGACCACGCCGTTGAAACGCCGGAGGACGATTGGCAAACTGGAGTCTGTAGCCTTTGGCCACAGTCCTTATTACCCACGGGAGATATTTGGCAGGAGCATCCATGCTGCCAATTTCTCTGAAAGGGCAGTAGTTTTGTCACCTCGGTTCTTGGGGATGTAAGACATCCGCCGTCCTGAGCCAAGGCAGGAGAAGGCCGGACACTTACAATTGCGCTGGAGACTGCTGCTCCCGAAGCGCCAGTGGCGGCGGAGAAAAACAGCGGACTCCTGAGGGTGTCGACATGGAGTCTTTAGACTCTCTTGGATTTTGTTGCGCCCCACCCGGTGGGAGAACACCCCGCGGCCATGGGCGCGCCAATTTCAGGGCCTCTGCTTCCTGGCGGAGATAACATTCCGCAGGTCTGTTCTCTTTTGAGCAGCGAGAGAATCCGCCCTCCAGTCCTTACGAGGGGCACGATTACGCCACACTCTCCTTCTGGGCAGCCGCTTTTCTCTGGAAGGGCTGGACCTGGCCGGGACAGGGTGGCCGGCGGTCCCGGCTGCTGAGCACGGCGAGGAAGGAACCTCACAAACGCCTCCTCGTGGCGTTTAGCCTCGCGGAACTTAGTGGCGGGAGTCCACCGCGTTGCCAAAAAGACCGGAAGGCGAGATGGGTGCATCCAGGAGGAAGGCGCGGTCCTTCTCTTTGATGCCCGTGAGGTTAAGCCACAGATGTCTTTCCGTCGCAACCAAAGCAGACATGGAGCGGCCAATAGCGCGGGCCGTCTGCTTGGTTGCACGGAGAGAGAGGTCTGTGGCACGGCGTAGCTCAGAGCGCGTCCCCGTCCACAGAACCCCTGTGCTCAAATCTTTGAGCAGCTCAGCCTGGTATGCCTGCAAAACCGCCATGGTGTGCAGTGCTGCACCAGCCTGACCCGCCGCCTGGAAAGCCTTCCCCACCAGTGATGACGTGAACCGGCATGGCTTGTTGGGGAGTGTAGGTTTTCTTAGGAGGGACGATGTCCCGGGAGAGATAGCCCGCCATAGCGTCTCTTCCACCTGGGGCATCGACCCATAGCCCGCACCTGTGCGCCGATAGTCGAATAAATCGATGTCGAAGGCACAAAAACACGGGACGAATAGGGCTTATTCCATGAGCGTGCCAGCTCCTCATGGAGGTCCCCAAAGAAGGAGAGACCGCCGCTGTGATCCCTCCCCTGGCCACCTGACAGAAACCTGTCATCCAGTTTAGAGTATTTAGGGGCCCTGCTCCTGAGGCCACTCAATATTCAGCCTCGCCACTGCTCTTGTAACCACCTCGAGCAGCTCCTCAAGCGCCGTGTCAGAGCGGGAAGAGCGCTCCGAGGCTGCTGCGCCCCAGAAGCCAGTAATGAGGCTTCATCGGCGTGCTCACGGGAAGCGCCGTGGCGCGCCCGAGCACAGAGCCGGTGTCTGCCTCATCTGGTGAGGCGAGGGCATAAGACTATCTGATCCCTGCGCCTCAGCCAGATCAACACGCGAACCCCACGACCGGAGTTGGGAGGCGGCTCGCTCCTCTGCAAAGAAAGCGAGCCGGGCACGTAGGATCTTGGCAGGCAAAAGATCACAGTGCTCACACTCCCAGAAAGTCCGAGGGCTGCGTGTTCTTCCCCAAACACTCAAAACAAAATTCATGCTGATCATCGTCAGCAATGTGCCTCTGGCACGGAGGAACACATTTCTTTCTGAACCCAGCCATGATACTTTTGTATTTATTATTTTATATATATTCGTACTGGCACAGAGAAAGGTTTGCTCACACTTCACACAATGCGATCTGAAGACAAAGAAACCTGAGGACGCTCCCGCGTCACGTGTTATTATACCCTCTGTTCAGGTGCGCGCAATCACACAGCTGCCACTGATGAGCTGCGTCACCAACAGAGGTATTATAAGCCAATTCTTGGCGTGTTTGACACACGTGCTTCACAACCGGTCACACAAAGAATGTTCCCCATAGCGTAATGCTACGCAGCATCGAGTGTAGCTTTTGACAGGGAACTTATATTTCTGAATAATATGTGCAACTGTAGTCAGAGGAACATCTAGCTGCTTGGAGATGGTCTTATAGCCTTTACCTTTGTCATGCCTGAAGCCCTATAAATAGGCCCACTGACTGATTACAAGATTGTACACACCTGTGATGCTAATTAGTGCACACACCTTGAATTAACATGTCCATTTGGTCACATTATTTACAGTCTTTTCTAGGGGTACCATCAATTTTGTCTAGGCCTGTTCCATGAGTTTATTTTTTAAAATAATTCCGTTGAAGCATGGTTGAAAAGCAATGTCTGATTTTCATTGGTTAACATTCATAGAATTTTTATTTATTATTATTTTTGTCAGAATAAAGTTTTTTCTGTGACCATTGTGAGTTTTTCTTTCGTTGACCGTACTTTCTATTTAAATCATTATTATATATTATTACTAAACAACAGCGAACAAAACTGGTTTATATTTTGTCCATGTCATGGCCATGGACCGTGAGGTGACAAATCTGTTGCTTGTCTGGATGGATGGAATAAACCAAAACCAATGTCAAGAACACTATGCAATTGAAATCTTCGGTCGGTGCATTTTATTTTCTGGTGCGAACGACTGACGTGAAGTGACAGTATGTCCTGCGGTGGAACAGCGGCTGTCCTCACCAGAACATGATCCCACTAATAAACTTTTAATGAGCAAGCTTTAACAGTCACAAGACAGAACGCAGCAGTGACTGATGGGAAATTTCAATGTGAAACAGTGAACCTAGTCCTGATTGGTCGGGTTTAAAGTTGACAGCTCACAGACATCTTTTTTCTAAATTTGGTTGAACTATTGTATTTTATTAGTTTGTGCTAACAAAGGGATTACACATGAGTTTGGATAGGTTTAGAGTGGTTTAACTTGGAACTTAACTTGAAATTATCATAAGTTCTAAATGGTTAGGTCCTTGTTTTGTCTGGATTTATTCCTAGTTTACTTTTATAATACATTCATAGCTAGTCAAGCCACTATACATTAATCAAAGAGTGTGTGTTTGTGTGTGTATATATATATATATATATATATATATATATATATATATATATATATATATATATATATATATATATATATATTCTCTATATTCTATATATAAATAATAGGGACCTATAAATGAATGTCTCATCAAAATCAATCAATGTTTTGACTGATTTGGTTAAAGGGGTTAAATTTATTTTCCAATTAATGCTCTTTAAGCTTTTTGATCATTTTAATTTTATTTTATTGTCCTAACAAAAATAGGCAGGCCTAGTCTAGAGCTGGTGTTATTTTGACACAGGGCGCTAGTTTTGATCCATGTTGGTCTGGTCCGTCTTTGTGAGTTTGTGAGAGAATCCACCGTGGGTTGTGTGTTGACAGAGCGTTATATTCTCGTTCTGACTCCTCTCTCCTTTCCCGTTCCAGTTTCATGCTTCAGACTCTTTCGATTTGTGGCTGTAGGCTTAACACAGCTGCCTTCAGATGCTAACAAACAGCCCAGGACACACTGAGGAAAAGCTATACATTTCAATGCTCATATGGAAATAATATGTAAAGGCAAAATAAACCCTGAAGCATAGCGTGTGTTTTAAATGTCAGTGTAGGACTTATATTTTAGAGTATATATGAAGTGTGTAAGTTTGAAAACCTTTAGGAGATGCAGATTAACTTGAATTTCACACACACATGAGAAGCGCTGACTGCTAAACAGGATTTACATTGTAGTCTCTTACACAGAGGAGTTCTATCATACCATTCTCTAAAAAAATCAACCATTTTCTTTTTTTATATGCAAACTAAACTGCCCTTGAAGATTGCTTTAGTTTAATTTATGGTTCATTCAATCTTGCTTTAGTCTTGGTTTCGGCCTAGTTTAGATTTGATTTGCTATAGCCCTGGTTTAGTCCAGGCTTTAAACCTAATTTAATCTTGGTTTAGTTGTAACATTTGCCTTGTTTAGTACTTTTTTCTTTTTTTTTATCTAGTCTCACTTAAGTCCTATGGTTACTCATTGTAAATGAATTCAGTGGGATTTGGTCCTGGTTTAGACCTTGTTTAGCATAGATCTAAGTCAGGACTGAACTTCAAATCTGAAAAATCACTTGTTTTTGTCCAAGTGACTCAATTTTTAAAATCTCTTTTTGCAAAAAACATTCACCCTTTCACCATAGTTTATGGTTGTGGTCCTGACTCGACCAAGGCTCTATTGAATCAGAACAAGATCAGAGCAAGTCCTGGGTCGGGTGTTTCTTTTGAAATGGATGTAAAACGTGAGAACAACAGGCTTCACAGAAGGCTTAATTAAGAGTCCACTCGACTCTGTCCATCGACTCTGGCTGTAATTGATTTAGACTTAATCTGCTGTGTTCTCCTGGGAATATTAGACCATGCTTTTCTCCATTTATCTTTGTTAAAACCGCCACAAATGGGGTATGTAAGTGCCATTTTAATAAGAAAGGTCGTCCTAATAAAGTTTGAAAAAAAATAGTTTGATTTTTAAGATGTAACTGTTTTGATGTACAGCATTGTTCAAAATAATAGCATTACAATGTGACTAACCAGAATAATCCAGGTTTTTTGTATATGTTTTATTGCTAAGTGGCAAACAAGTTCCCAGTAGGTGCAGTAGAGTCTCAGAAAACAAACAAGACCAAGCATTCATGATATGCACGCTCTTAAGGCTGTGCAATTGGCAGTGTTGGGAAAGTTCTTTTTCTACAAGAACTAGTTCAAAGTTCAGTTCAAAAATTTTAAAATGAACTAGTTCATAGTTCTTTTTTTCCATATGTTGCTGCGAGCTATTATTTTTCAAAATTATTGCCACAGCCCATATACAGTAGAATCACAGACAGCAATTATTTTATCAGTTTTAACAATGAAGCTATGCGTCAGATTTAATTTTCATATCCAATTTTCAATCCTTATCCAACCAGGGTTTACATTAGCATTGAGGGGACATTGTTGCTTTAATGCTTTGTTGCTGTCCATTCACTCCACACTAGTAGCAGCTGCAGCTTTCAACCCTACAGCACATTCTCAAGAACATGAGGAAAAACGTGCTGCTTGAATGGTCTTTTTTAATGAGGAATTATTCAAAGAATAATGATGATGACGCGTCACGCATGCAGCGGACGGCGGTGCGACACTGGTGGCTGGTGTTGCCAGGTTTGGTGTTTTTCCGCTACATATTAAGACCAGTTTGCGGTGTGTTTTAGCCGGGTTTTCGCCTGGAAGGCTCTATAGAAATCTGGCACCCTATTGAACAAAGTTAACCCGAGAGAGCGTGCCGTTCACAGACACCAGAATGAACGAGTTCACAGTAACGTTCATCAGGCAGTAGTACAGCCCGTTCAGTTCACGTTCGCCCAAAATATGAACGAGTTCATGAACTATCGTTCAATGAACGCGTTCAGGCACAACACTGGTAATTGGGCAGTTAGTTGAAAGGAGTGTGTTAAAAAAAATAGCAGTGTGGCATTCAATTCAACTGAGGTCATCAATTTTGTGAAAATCTGTGTTTGAATCAGACAAGACATTTATTTTTGTATAGCCCAATATCACAACAACAGTCGCCTCAAAGGGCTTAACTGCACTAGACAACATCCCCTTTCCTTAGACCCTCCATCAGGGTCAGAGGAAAAACTCCAAAAAAACCCAGCCGAGAAAAAAGAGAAACTTTAGGGAGAACCACAGAAGGAGGGATCCACTCCCAGGACGGACAGGCCGTGCAGGAATGTGTCCAGGACAGTTGAAAAATACATAGAAATACACAAACATTTTCACAAATAAAAACATTTATATTGGCAGTGTCCAGTGTCCACTCTGAGTGTGCAATAGTGGATGGGCCGCAGCCAACATCAAGGTAGATGACAGATGGGTGGGAGCCCTCACACTGGAGCACAGGCGCGGGGGGGGGCAAACATCACCCAGCAGGTAAGAGGTTTGCGTCCACCCTAGGAGGAGGGAGAAAAGAGGAAAAAAAACAAACTGTAATAGGTAGATGTGATAATATGAGTGGATTTAGTGTGTACCTACAGCTACAACCAGTGTAAGCGTGTACCTACAGCTACAACCAGTGTAGCGTGTACCTACAGCTACAACCAGTGTAAGCGTGTACCTACAGCTACAACCAGTGTAAACGTGTACCTACAGCTACAACCAGTGTAGCGTGTACCTCGGCTACAACCAGTGTAAACGTGTACCTACGGCTACAACCAGTGTGCGTGTACCTACGGCTACAACCAGTGTAAGCGTGTACCTACGGCTACAACCAGTGTAAAGCGTGTACCTCGGCTACAACCAGTGTAGCGTGTACCTACGGCTCGACCAGTGTAGCGTGTACCTACGGCTACGACCAGTGTAAGCGTGTACCTACAGCTACGACCAGTGTAGCGTGTACCTACAGCTACAACCAGTGTAAAGCGTGTACCTACAGCTACAACCAGTGTAGCGTGTACCTACAGCTACAACCAGTGTAAAGCGTGTGCCTACAGCTACAACCAGTGTAAACGTGTACCTACAGCTACAACCAGTGTAAAGCGTGTATCTACAGCTACAACCAGTGTAAGCGTGTACCTACAGCTACAACCAGTGTAAACGTGTACCTACAGCTACAACCAGTGTAAAGCGTGTACCTACAGCTACAACCAGTGTAAACGCGTGTACCTACAGCTACAACCAGTGTAAACGCGTGTATCTACAGCTACAACCAGTGTAAGCGTGTATCTACAGCTACAACCAGTGTAAAGCGTGTACCTACAGCTACAACCAGTGTAAACGCGTGTACCTACAGATACAACCAGTGTAAAGCGTGTACCTACAGCTACAATCAGTGTAAAGCGTGTACCTACAGCTACAACCAGTGTAAAGCGTGTACCTACAGCTACAACCAGTGTAAAGCGTGTACCTACAGCTACAACCAGTGTAGCGTATACCTACAGCTACAACCAGTGTAAAGCGTGTGCCTACAGCTACAACCAGTGTAAAGCGTGTATCTACAGCTACAACCAGTGTAAACGCGTGTATCTACAGCTACAACCAGTGTAAACGTGTATCTACAGCTACAACCAGTGTAAACGTGTATCTACAGATACAACCAGTGTAAACGTGTACCTATGATCAATCAGTCTCCATACGTTTGGTGAAATAAGAATGTTTTGAGTTTGCTTTTGAAAACTTCAACAGAGTCAGCTCGCCGCACTTCCACCGGGAGCCCATTCCATAAAAATGGGGCTCTATAAGAAAAGGCTCTGTAGCCAGCAGACTTCTTCTTTACTCGAGGCTGTATTTTGGACCATTTGTAGTCTGTGAGTACTTTTCCTCGGCAGTCCAGAGAATAACGCATTGCAGTAGTCCAGCCTGGATGTGACAAATGCATGAATGAGAATTTTAGCATAAGCTAAAGAGAGGCAGGACGAATTTTTGAGATATTCCTCAAAAGTGAAAAAAGCCCAGTTTAGTGACCTCACTAATGTGCTGCTGCAGAGATAGTGTGGAGTAAAAAATGACACCAAGGTTCCTCACAGTGTTGCCGTGCTCCAACACACAGTTGTTGATCGAGACAGTAAGATTGTTGAACTTGTGCCGATGACTGGCAGGACCAATTAACAAGAGCTCTGTTTTATCCGAGTTCAAATAGAGGAAGTTTTGTTTTTATTGGTAGATACAGCTGTGTATCATCGGCATAACAGGGGAAGTTTACTCCATAACTTCTGATGATTTGTCCCAATGGTGTAACATATAGTGAAAATAGTATGGGACCATACTTTTAATCAGGTGGCCCCTATTTAAGGATGACGCCACCAGCAGTTGTTGAACATTTGAAAGCCTGAGGAAAATGGGTCATTTAAGACATTGTTCAGAAGAACAGCGTACTTTAATTAAAAAGTTGATTGGAGTAGGGAAAACCTGTAAAGAGGTGCAAAAAATTATAGGCTGTTCAACTAAAATGATCTCCAATGCCTTAAAATGGAGCGCAAAACCAGAGAGACGTGGAAGAAAACGGAAGACAACCAAATGGATCGAAGAATAACCAGAACGACAAAGGCTCAGCCAATGATCAGCTCCAAGATTATCAAAGAAAGTTTGGAGTTACCTGTAAGTACTGTCACAGTTAGAAGACATCTGTATGAAGCTAAGCTAATATTTTCAAATTGTACCGGAATCTTTGAGAAGAATTTACATTTATCAGCCTTTTTGAGAAAGCTGGATCTGTTTTTTTTGATAACACGGTCAAGTCAATTTACTGAATTACTGCATAAAGAAAAGTATCAAAGACCTTGGTTACTGAGTAGGATTCTTAATATAGTTTTGTATCTTGGCCTTTTAATTTATTCATTTATTTGATTGGGACAGTGCATGTTAATGAACATTCATGAGACCTAACCACATGAATGTAAACATGACAGAATGTCCCAACATTCACCAGAGCAACACTCATTCATACACCAGTGCTGTGTCACTGGAGGCAAGGAGTGTCTTGCCCAAGGACACAACGACAATATGAACAGTGGGGAGAGCGGGAATCGGACCGCCTACCTTCCGGTTAAAAGACGACCACTCCCCACTGAGCTACTGCCGCCCCTATGTTCTACTTACTGTTATATGATCAGTATTTGGAGACAGCTTTTTATTTAGAAATAAATGGGAATTGGTTTATATTAATGGTGTATATAAATGTGAAAGGTGTCATATAAATGAACAGGTTTTACTCTTAAATGTTCTTAATAATTTTATAATTTACATTATGTTAAATCTGGTCCTGGTTTAGTTTTGATTTAGCTTTAGTAGATTTGAGGTTTTCTCTGGGTTTAATCCAGTTGCTCCGGGATTAAATCAAAATTAAACCAAGACTAACATTAGACTCAAACGTGGGCCAAATCAGAGTTTTTACCAAGACTAAATCCAGGAGAAAACCTAAATATTGAATAGGATTAAACAGAAGTGAAAGGGAAACTTAAAGCAGGACTAAACCAGACATGAACCCAGATAGAAGATCTATCACAAACCATGGACGAATCCAAGACACTGTTTAAATTGTGGCTCTAAATATTATATCACCACTTTTTTTGGGAATGTAAAGTAAAATATCACTGTAAAGTACCATATCACTAGAAAGCATGTGTTTTTTTTCTGATTATTCCACTATAATTTGTCGACCTCAAGAAAAAACCCAGACGTTCACTGCAGTTCTATGTAACACCAGCCTCGACCCTTATTTAACTCCGTAAACACATTAGCCTTGGGCTCTAACACTTTTCGTGGCGTTAGATCCAGGTTTTTGTGTCGTCTTGTTGAGTTTGTTTCTCAAAGTTGGCACCATCCGCAGCTGTAAACAGCTCGAGGCAGTGAATCAGTTCAGTGAAGTGGAACTAAAATGTGGGTTTATTTCACTGTGGTTTGAACGGTGTTAGACATGTTGGAACGGTGTTGCTTTAAGGGAATACCATTCATTTCAATTAAAAACAATTCACTTTAATTAAAAATGATATGCATTTATCTTCAGAAGGTTTAATAATAAAGGTACAATCTCATGTTATTTTGATAGAAAACCCAATTAATTCAGTTATTTGTAAATTAACTATTATTCACAACAAACATTTCCTATTATTTAGTTTCATTGTAGGATTATTTTGGGGGCATTTTGTTTGCCTTTATTTGAGGTTTAATTGAGGTTTAGACAGGAAACAGGGTGGAATGACACTGAGGAAATGACCTGAGCCAGAATTAAACCCGGGTCACGCTTTTTTAACAGAACAAAATATCATTATTTATCAGTTATTGGAATAGCAAACATGACCTATTTATTTAATATATGCCATCATTTTTATGGGAATTTAGTGAGTTTAGTGTGTAAATGTTTAGTCTTCAGACATGAGTTGGTCCTGAAATGTTTGGTTGACTCATTCTGGTTTAGCAGTGATCCTTGTGTAAAACTGAATTGTTTCTACTCTGTTCGATTATTGGATCTAACCCTGGTTTATACAAAGGTTTAGTTCATGTTTAAGGCAAGGCACTTAACTCGTTCCTTTTAGTGACACAGCTCTGGTGTTTGAGTGTGGGACAAAGAATCGTCTCATGTATGTTCATCAACATGCACTGTCCCAGTCTAATAAATAAAATAAAAATATCATTTTGGGTGGTTTTTTTTAAGATTTAATTTGACATTATTTTTGACATCCCTGGTTTATTTCTAGGTTTAGCTCTTAGCCAATTATTAGCTTAAGTTATCCCTTAGTTTAGCTTTAGCCCAGGTTTTATCCTTGCTTTTAAAGAAAAGCTCCTACATTAACAGGATATTCTTTTTGGCAGGATTACAATGAATTTCAATATAATACCAAACGGTCGTAGGAAAACTGTTTAATATGGAGTACACCGTTTTTTCTATATTGTTCTGACTCTCTAACTTTGTGACAAACACTAGAGTGGGTGTTTTAATCACAGCTTTATTTAAAGGAGCTCTGTGAAAATCTGCCCCGACATGACTCACTGAACTTTATCCTACAACATAAACCTGCAACTCCACCTAATACACGAGTCTCCATTCGATTTAATAAGAAACAAACACCAACCATTGATTTTAATAGGAATAATCTACTTCCTATCCTTACCTTTGTAAACTGTGCTGGGTTTAGTTCTGGTTAATCTAGAAAATAAACTAAAGCTTAAATCTTATACTGAACCAGTCTGAAATATGACTAAAAAAGGCTAAAACCATGTATAAATCCAGGACTAAACCAGGTCTAAACCAGGTCTAAACCAGGTCTAAACCAGGTCTAAACCAGGTCTAAACCAGGTCTAAACCAGATCTAAACCAAGACTAAACCAGGTCTAAACCAGGACTAAACCAGGACTAAACCAGGACTAAACCAGGTCTAAACCAGGTCTAAACCAGATCTAAACCAGGTCTAAACCAGGTCTAAACCAGGTCTAAACCAGGTCTAAACCAGATCTAAACCAAGACTAAACCAGGTCTAAACCAGGACTAAACCAGGACTAAAACAGGTCTAAACCAGGTCTAAACCAGGTCTAAACCAGATCTAAACCAGGTCTAAACCAGGTCTAAACCAGATCTAAACCAAGACTAAACCAGGTCTAAACCAGGACTAAACCAGGTCTAAACCAGGTCTAAACCAGGACTAAACCAGGTCTAAACCAGGACTAAACCAGGACTAAACCAGGACTAAACCAGGACTAAACCAGGTCTAAACCAGGTCTAAACCAGGTCTAAACCAGGTCTAAACCAGGACTAAACCAGGACTAAACCAGGTCTAAACCAGGTCTAAACCAGGTCTAAACCAGGTCTAAACCAGGACTAAAGCAGGACTAAACCAGGACTAAACCAGATCTAAACCAGGTCTAAACCAGGACTAAACCAGATCTAAACCAGGTCTAAACCAGGACTAAACCAGGACTAAACCAGGTCTAAACCAGGACTAAACCAGGTCTAAACCAGGTCTAAACCATGACTAAACCAGGTCTAAACCAGGACTAAACCAGGTCTAAACCAGGTCTAAACCAGGACTAAACCAGGTCTAAACCAGGACTAAACCAGGTCTAAACCAGGACTAAACCAGGTCTAAACCAGGTCTAAACCATGACTAAACCAGGACTAAACCAGGTCTAAACCAGGTCTAAACCAGGTCTAAACCAGGTCTAAACCAGGTCTAAACCAGATCTAAACCAGGTCTAAACCAGGTCTAAACCAGGTCTAAACCAGGTCTAAACCAGGTCTAAACCAGATCTAAACCAAGACTAAACCAGGTCTAAACCAGGACTAAACCAGGACTAAACCAGGTCTAAACCAGGTCTAAACCAGGTCTAAACCAGGTCTAAACCAGGTCTAAACCAAGACTAAACCAGGTCTAAACCAGGACTAAACCAGGTCTAAACCAGGACTAAACCAGGTCTAAACCAGGTCTAAACCAGGTCTAAACCAGGACTAAAACAGGTCTAAACCAGGTCTAAACCAGGTCTAAACCAGATCTAAACCAGGACTAAAACAGGTCTAAACCAGGTCTAAGCCAGGTCTAAACCAGGACTAAACCAGGTCTAAACCAGGTCTAAACCAGGTCTAAACCAGGTCTAAACCAGGTCTAAACCAGATCTAAACCAAGACTAAACCAGGTCTAAACCAGGACTAAACCAGGACTAAACCAGGACTAAACCAGGTCTAAACCAGGTCTAAACCAGGTCTAAACCAGGTCTAAACCAGATCTAAACCAAGACTAAACCAGGTCTAAACCAGGACTAAACCAGGACTAAAACAGGTCTAAACCAGGTCTAAACCAGGTCTAAACCAGATCTAAACCAGGTCTAAACCAGGTCTAAACCAGATCTAAACCAAGACTAAACCAGGTCTAAACCAGGACTAAACCAGGTCTAAACCAGGTCTAAACCAGGACTAAACCAGGTCTAAACCAGGACTAAACCAGGACTAAACCAGGACTAAACCAGGTCTAAACCAGGTCTAAACCAGGTCTAAACCAGGTCTAAACCAGGACTAAACCAGGACTAAACCAGGTCTAAACCAGGTCTAAACCAGGTCTAAACCAGGTCTAAACCAGGACTAAAGCAGGACTAAACCAGGACTAAACCAGATCTAAACCAGGTCTAAACCAGGACTAAACCAGATCTAAACCAGGTCTAAACCAGGACTAAACCAGGACTAAACCAGGTCTAAACCAGGACTAAACCAGGTCTAAACCAGGTCTAAACCATGACTAAACCAGGTCTAAACCAGGACTAAACCAGGTCTAAACCAGGTCTAAACCAGGACTAAACCAGGTCTAAACCAGGACTAAACCAGGTCTAAACCAGGACTAAACCAGGTCTAAACCAGGTCTAAACCATGACTAAACCAGGACTAAACCAGGTCTAAACCAGGTCTAAACCAGGTCTAAACCAGGTCTAAACCAGGTCTAAACCAGATCTAAACCAGGTCTAAACCAGGTCTAAACCAGGTCTAAACCAGGTCTAAACCAGATCTAAACCAAGACTAAACCAGGTCTAAACCAGGACTAAACCAGGACTAAACCAGGACTAAACCAGGTCTAAACCAGGTCTAAACCAGGTCTAAACCAGGTCTAAACCAGGTCTAAACCAAGACTAAACCAGGTCTAAACCAGGACTAAACCAGGACTAAAACAGGTCTAAACCAGGTCTAAACCAGGTCTAAACCAGATCTAAACCAGGTCTAAACCAGGTCTAAACCAGATCTAAACCAAGACTAAACCAGGTCTAAACCAGGACTAAACCAGGTCTAAACCAGGTCTAAACCAGGACTAAACCAGGTCTAAACCAGGACTAAACCAGGACTAAACCAGGACTAAACCAGGTCTAAACCAGGTCTAAACCAGGTCTAAACCAGGACTAAACCAGGACTAAACCACCAGGTCTAAACCAGGTCTAAACCAGGACTAAACCAGGACTAAACCAGATCTAAACCAGGTCTAAACCAGGACTAAACCAGATCTAAACCAGGTCTAAACCAGGACTAAACCAGGACTAAACCAGGTCTAAACCAGGACTAAACCAGGTCTAAACCAGGTCTAAACCATGACTAAACCAGGTCTAAACCAGGACTAAACCAGGTCTAAACCAGGTCTAAACCAGGACTAAACCAGGTCTAAACCAGGACTAAACCAGGACTAAACCAGGACTAAACCAGGAATAAACCAGGTCTAAACCAGGACTAAACCAGGTCTAAACCAGGACTAAACCAGGTCTAAACCAGGACTAAACCAGGACTAAACCAGGACTAAACCAGGACTAAACCAGGAATAAACCAGGTCTAAACCATGACTAAACCAGGACTAAACCAGGACTAAACCAGGTCTAAACCAGGTCTAAACCAGGACTAAACCAGGCCTAAACCATGACTAAACCAGGACTAAACCAGGACTAAACCAGGACTAAACCAGGTCTAAACCAGGTCTAAACCAGGCTAAACCATGACTAAACCAGGACTAAACCAGGACTAAACCAGGTCTAAACCAGGTCTAAACCAGGTCTAAACCAGATCTAAACCAGGACTAAACCAGGTCTAAACCAGGTCTAAACCAGATCTAAACAGTATAATGTCCCAAATCCTTCAAATTCACAAAACCTCTTATCAAAAGGGGAACTGTATTCTAAAAAAAAGATCCCAACGAGCGTCTGGAGGCCTGAGGGCCGTTAGATCCTGAGTCTAACGAGGGCCGAACCGGGGTCAGATGAGCCGCTGGGGTCAGTGCGACGGGCTGCTACGACATTTGAGACTTCATAATCCCTTCACCTCCATTAACTCTGAGCAGTTAGTGTCAACTGTGGCTTTTACCGTAAGAATATATTTGGATTAAAATGAATAAAAACATTTTAATGGGGATACACGCTCCTGCCTCACAACAAGAAGGTGAGAGTGAACGGTTGTCTGTCAGTGTCTAAATGTCAGCCCTGCAACTAACTGGCCATTTAATCACAGCAAAAGGAAAACAAATATGTATGAGAAAACTGGATTGTCTTAAAATGAAGCAGTGTCTTTTGTCTAGATTTGGTCTTGGTTTAGTCAACGGTTTGGTCTGGGTTTGGTTCTTGTTGAGTCCTGAATTGAGTCTTGTTGCTCATTATATCAAATAAGACTAAAGCAGAAGTAAAGAAAGGACTAACACTGAAGTAGAGCTAAACCAAGGACCAACACTTGGACAAAACCACAGCTAAACGATTACTAAAACCTAGACTTGTGACTAAACCCAGGACTAAACTAAATCAGGAATAACTAAACCTGTATTTAAACATGACTAGTCTAAAACCTAGATTCATCCAGGACTAAAAACTAATCCAGGATCTATCAAGATTTAAATCGGGAGTAAACCCAAAACTAGAACTAAGATCAAATACAGGAGAAAACCAGGATTAAACTAAGATTAAGCCAATAACTCAAATTAGAACTAAACTGGTGCTTAACCTGGTTTTAACTTAAACAAAACCTAAACCCTACTCTGAAGCAGTATCATGATATAACCGTATTTCTCAGTGTGATTCCTCTCCACAGTCTGTAACTGTAGGAGGACGGTCGTGACGCTCGCTGACGCCCATAGTTCTGATTCTGAGCCGAGTCTGTGTGGGAGGATCACTGGCCATTGACCAAACGCTGCACTTTTTTATTCAGATAAGCCCCATGAGCCACCGTTTCTTCTTGTTTATTTCCTGTTTTAATCGTATTAGTCGCAGTAATCTGAACAGGCTTTATGCTTTGATAACACAGGAAATGTGGGGTTACTGGCTCGGTTTGGAGATTACTGACCTCTAGTGGAGAGAGATTGCTGGAGTCTGTATTATAAGATAAGACTCAGTTTAAATGAATGGAAGTGGTTTGCTCAGTCCCGCCAGGATTTTGCAAAGTTGTGACTATTAACTCTGTCTAAATGTGAAAACGCTGTAACTTTCTTACAACAGCCGTGATTGATCATTTCTGATGAGTCTCATCACCGAAGTCGTCACAGGTTTGTCTGCCAAATATGAGCAGTGCTGACATTGAGGAGACTGTAGCCTGTCTCCAAACTCCACTGGCAGCTTTAGCGATGTTAAGCTACTGTTTACAACAACTCTACACTTCCTGTAATCCTTTAAAAAATATAAACAGTTGAAACCACTTTATTTTGACAGAGGCAGAAAAAGACAGTGTTTGAGCTGCACAACTTTATCTGATTTCACAAAAGACAGCTTCTCCTCAACAGCAGCTGATACACAACAGGTTAAACAGTCCATTCGATGAAGTCACTAGACTGTACTTTAGAATTGTACATAAAATCCATAAATACAATAAACCTAACTTTCCAGATGTCATTTTTGATCAATCAGAAATGATTTGAGTAGGCCTTTGTCATATAGGCTTTAGTGTTGGGCTCTGATCCTGGAGCAGGACACTCTTTCAGGAGGCTCCTTTAAAACTGCCCTTAGATTAATTAAGATCTAAACCAAGACCAAACCAGGATTAAACAAAATCTAAACTAGCACTAAACCAGTTCTAAACCTTTTCTATCGAAGACTTAACACAGTCCAAGACCAGTTTTTAACGGTCTGTTTTTATTCCCACAGTAATCCAGTGACATGGCGTCTTCGCTCTTTTGACACAAAATGGAGGTCTTGGAAGAAACAAACTCCACGCGGGACACGCCCCGCCATCTGCCGCCGCTCGACGACAGCCTCAACATCCCGGGTTACCTAGACTATGAGCCCGGCAGCGCCATGGCGACGGTTCTGCCCACGGTCCTGTTCGAGGGAATGAACTTCCCTGAGGACACCATCCGATTGCTCAGCGTTCAGGTCCATACAACTGTTTCATATTTATTCCAAATTAATTTAAATAAGCTTGTTATTTTTAGTGCGTCCTCCTGTGGTTGTCAGTGGAATTGCACTGTTATTACTGTGTTTACTGTGACCTGAATGAATGAGACCCTTGTGCCTGTTATTGCTGTTTACAGGTCGTGCTGATCCTAGCCTACAGCACCATCATTGTGCTGGGGGTTCTGGGTAATTCTCTGGTCATCTACGTTATTTACCGCTTCAAGACTCTGAGGACCGTGACCAACTTCTTCATTGCTAACCTGGCCGTGGGTAAGTAAACCTGAAAAATCAAGATGCAGATTTTCTGATACTGATTCTTTTTATTCATAAAAAAAAAGACTCGTAACAAAGCAGCTGCTCAGAACTGTCATAAAATCCTTTCAAAGTCACTGTGAAGCAAAGGGCCACTCAGAATGCAGCTGCAGATGTGAAGGACAAACACGCAATACTTCTGGGATAAATCTTTCTCAGAAAAATAAGACATTGGCTTCAATATCTTTGTTTGAATGTGACTTTTGCTCAAAACTGTAAGCACCTAGTTTGAGTTCTGACACTCTAAAGCTGCTGTAGTTTGAGTTTTGACCCTCTAAAGCTCCTGTAGTTTGAGTTATGACCCTCTAAAGCTCCTGTAGTTTGAGTTATGACCCTCTGAAGCTGTTGTAGTTTGAGTTCTGACCCTCTAAAGCTGCTGTAGTTTGAGTTTTGACCCTCTAAAGCTGTTGTAGTTTGAATTATGACCCTCTAAAGCTGTTGTAGTTTGAGTTATGACCCTCTAAAGCTGTTGTAGTTTGAGTTCTGACCCTCTAAAGCTGCTGTAGTTTGAGTTATGACCCTCTAAAGCTGCTGTAGTTTGAGTTCTGACCCTCTAAAGCTGCTGTAGTTTGAGTTCTGACCCTCTAAAGCTGCTGTAGTTTGAGTTCTGACCCTCTAAAGCTGTTGTAGTTTGAGTTCTGACCCTCTAAAGCTGCTGTAGTTTGAGTTCTGACCCTCTAAAGCTGTTGTAGTTTGAGTTCTGACCTCTAAAGCTGCTGTAGTTTGAGTTCTGACCTCTAAAGCTGTTGTAGTTTGAGTTATGACCCTCTAAAGCTGCTGTAGTTTGAGTTATGACCCTCTAAAGCTGCTGTAGTTTGAGTTCTGACCTCTAAAGCTGTTGTAGTTTGAGTTCTGACCCTCTAAAGCTGCTGTAGTTTGAGTTGGGACCTCTAAAGCTGTTGTAGTTTGAGTTCTGACCCTCTAAAGCTGCTGTAGTTTGAGTTATGACCCTCTAAAGCTGTTGTAGTTTGAGTTCTGACCCTCTAAAGCTGTTGTAGTTTGAGTTCTGACCCTCTAAAGCTGCTGTAGTTTGAGTTATGACCCTCTAAAGCTGCGGTAGTTTGAGTTCTGACCCTCTAAAGCTGCTGTAGTTTGAGTTATGACCCTCTAAAGCTGCTGTAGTTTGAGTTTTGACCCTCTAAAGCTGTTGTAGTTTGAGTTCTGACCCTCTAAAGCTGTTGTAGTTTGAGTTTTGACCCTCTAAAGCTGCTGTAGTTTGAGTTCTGACCCTCTAAAGCTGTTGTAGTTTAAGTTCTGACCCTCTAAAGCTGCTGTAGTTTGAGTTTTGACTCTCTAAAGCTGCTGTAGTTTGAGTTCTGACCCTCTAAAGCTGCTGTAGTTTGAGTTTGACCCTCTAGCTATTGTAGTTTGAGTTCTGACCCTCTAAAGCTGCTGTAGTTTGAGTTCTGACCCTCTAAAGCTGTTGTAGTTTGAGTTCTGACCCTCTAAAGCTGCTGTAGTTTGAGTTCTGACCCTCTAAAGCTGCTGTAGTTTGAGTTATGACCCTATAAAGCTGTTGTAGTTTGAGTTCTGACTCTCTAAAGCTGTTGTAGTTTTAGTTTTGACCCTCTAAAGCTGCTGTAGTTTGAGTTTTGACCCTCTAAAGCTGTTGTAGTTTGAGTTCTGACCCTCTAAAGCTGTTGTAGTTTGAGTTGTGACCCTTTAAAGCTGCTGTAGTTTGAGTTATGACCAGTGGTGGACGAAGTACACAAACCAAGTACTTGAGTTAAAGTACAGATACACTAGGTAAAATATTACTTCAGTAAAAGTAAAAGTACTCCCTTTTAACTTTCACTTGAGTAAAAGTACAAAAGTATTTGCCTTCAAATGTACTTAAGTATCCAAGTACTAGGCTATAATGCCCTTATAATTTTTGTCAGTCTCTTGCCCCCTTTAGGCGCCAGGAATTATTTAAAAAATACAGATTTTTGAGATCCAAATTTCAAAAGGCTGTGGTTTGAAAATGATACGAGATAGAGTCCTACTCTAAACTAGAAAAATGTCAGGTATGACCCAAAGTATTTAAGTAAATAAATTTTAATCATCTAATTTGCATATAATTTGCATACCATGACATTATATATTGGCGGTTATGTTTTTTTCAGTACATACACACTAATGAACATATTAGAATAGTTTTTTTTTTCTTTTTCTGAAATAAAGAATAACTACAACTTCTAATAAACCATAACTAGTAAAACGTAAGCAAATAGTTCTGAGAAATATACACATGTACTGTATGTGTGTGGTTGCAGTTGCTTTATCTTTTCTTATCCGTCCATGTGGCATAGTTAGTAGTTTTTTAGAGTGTGGGACCTCTCATAAAGCACAGCACACAGCCATCACTTTTATTACGATCGCTGCTTTGATTAGTGCATTCTCGCTGACTATGTTTACTCTGCCTCTCCCTCCTCGACTGGGTAAAGTGTCAGGATGAACAACACGTATTTGTCCCAAACAGCTGTCAATAGAAGCCGCATTATTCCCAAAATCCCTGTCACTCCCGCGGCCACGGCAAGTACACCCCGCCGGCTTCTATCACCTGTGCTAAAGGTAAAGCTGCAGGTGCTCTTCCCGGCTTTAGTTTCCTCCCGTTTCTTTCACTGATGTTTGGTAAAATGTGGGAAAAACAGCGTGTGCTTTATGAGAGACGCTGAGAAAGGCACGAGCAGCGCGGCTGTCCAAGTCACAGACGACTCACTCTCGTTCATTCTCACTTTCACTGGCTGAAAAGACTCTAAATGTAGATGTTCTCCTCCGAATCAGAGTCAGACATTACTAATACCAAAGCTTCATCACAGGTGTATTTTTTATTTGTCATTTTCATGTTTATCAGCTCCTTTGAGGTCTTCTTCACAAAAATATTTAATTTTGCAAAATGTACTTGAGTAAAAAGTAAGATATTTGACGTTGAAATGTAGTGAAGTTAAAGTAAAAAGTATCCCTTAATGGAAATACTTAGTAAAGTACAGATAAAAACTACTTAAGTACAGTAACACCACTGGTTATGACCCTCTAAAGCTGTTGCAGTTTGAGTTATGACCCTCTAAAGCTGTTGTAGTTTGAGTTTTACCCTCTAAAGCTGCTGTAGTTTAAGTTCAGACCCTCTAAAGCTGTTGTAGTTTGAGTTATGACCCTCTAAAGCTGCTGTAGTTTGAGTTGGGACCGTCTAAAGCTGTTGTAGTTTGAGTTATGACCCTCTAAAGCTGCTGTAGTTTGAGTTATGACCCTCTAAAGCTGCTGTAGTTTGAGTTCTGACCTCTAAAGCTGTTGTAGTTTGAGTTATGACCCTCTAAAGCTGCTGTAGTTTGAGTTGGGACCTCTAAAGCTGTTGTAGTTTGAGTTATGACCCTCTAAAGCTGCTGTAGTTTGAGTTTGACCTCTAAAGCTGTTGTAGTTTGAGTTATGACCCTCTAAAGCTGCTGTAGTTTGAGTTATGACCCTCTAAAGCTGTTGTAGTTTGAGTTCTGACCCTCTAAAGCTGTTGTAGTTTGAGTTCTGAACCTCTAAAGCTGCTGTAGTTTGAGTTATGACCCTCTAAAGCTGTTGTAGTTTGAGTTATGACCCTCTAAAGCTGTTGTAGTTTGAGTTATGACCCTCTAAAGCTGCTGTAGTTTGAGTTTTGACCCTCTAAAGCTGTTGTAGTTTGAGTTATGACCCTCTAAAGCTGTTGTAGTTTGAGTTTTGACCCTCTAAAGCTGCTGTAGTTTGAGTTCTGACCCTCTAAAGCTGTTGTAGTTTGAGTTGTGACCCTTTAAAGCTGCTGTAGTTTGAGTTATGACCCTCTAAAGCTGTTGCAGTTTGAGTTATGACCCTCTAAAGCTGTTGTAGTTTGAGTTTTTTACCCTCAAAAGCAGCTGTAGTTTAAGTTCAGACCCTCTAAAGCTGTTGTAGTTTGAGTTATGACCCTCTAAAGCTGCTGTAGTTTGAGTTGGGACCGTCTAAAGCTGTTGTAGTTTGAGTTATGACCCTCTAAAGCTGCTGTAGTTTGAGTTATGACCCTCTAAAGCTGCTGTAGTTTGAGTTGGGACCGTCTAAAGCTGTTGTAGTTTGAGTTATGACCCTCTAAAGCTGCTGTAGTTTGAGTTGGGACCGTCTAAAGCTGTTGTAGTTTGAGTTATGACCCTCTAAAGCTGCTGTAGTTTGAGTTATGACCCTCTAAAGCTGTTGTAGTTTGAGTTCTGACCCTCTAAAGCTGTTGTAGTTTGAGTTCTGACCCTCTAAAGCTGCTGTAGTTTGAGTTATGACCCTCTAAAGCTGTTGTAGTTTGAGTTATGACCCTCTAAAGCTGTTGTAGTTTGAGTTATGACCCTCTAAAGCTGCTGTAGTTTGAGTTTTGACCCTCTAAAGCTGTTGTAGTTTGAGTTATGACCCTCTAAAGCTGTTGTAGTTTGAGTTTTGACCCTCTAAAGCTGCTGTAGTTTGAGTTCTGACCCTCTAAAGCTGTTGTAGTTTAAGTTCTGACCCTCTAAAGCTGCTGTAGTTTGAGTTTTGACTCTCTAAAGCTGCTGTAGTTTGAGTTCTGACCCTCTAAAGCTGCTGTAGTTTGAGTTTTGACCCTCTATAGCTATTGTAGTTTGAGTTATGACCCTCTAAAGCTGCTGTAGTTTGAGTTCTGACCCTCTAAAGCTGTTGTAGTTTGAGTTCTGACCCTCTAAAGCTGCTGTAGTTTGAGTTCTGACCCTCTAAAGCTGTTGTAGTTTAAGTTCTGACCCTCTAAAGCTGCTGTAGTTTGAGTTTTGACTCTCTAAAGCTGCTGTAGTTTGAGTTCTGACCCTCTAAAGCTGCTGTAGTTTGAGTTTTGACCCTCTATAGCTATTGTAGTTTGAGTTATGACCCTCTAAAGCTGCTGTAGTTTGAGTTCTGACCCTCTAAAGCTGTTGTAGTTTGAGTTCTGACCCTCTAAAGCTGCTGTAGTTTGAGTTCTGACCCTCTAAAGCTGCTGTAGTTTGAGTTATGACCCTATAAAGCTGTTGTAGTTTGAGTTCTGACTCTCTAAAGCTGTTGTAGTTTTAGTTTTGACCCTCTAAAGCTGCTGTAGTTTGAGTTTTGACCCTCTAAAGCTGTTGTAGTTTGAGTTCTGACCCTCTAAAGCTGCTGTAGTTTGAGTTCTGACCCTCTAAAGCTGCTGTAGTTTGAGTTTTGACCCTCTAAAGCTGTTGTAGTTTGAGTTCTGACCCTCTAAAGCTGCTGTAGTTTGAGTTTTGACCCTCTAAAGCTGTTGTAGTTTGAGTTCTGACTCTCTAAAGCTGCTGTAGTTTGAGTTTTCACCCTCTAAAGCTGCTGTAGTTTGAGTTCTGACCCTCTAAATCTGCTGTAGTTTGAGTTCTGACCCTCTAAAGCTACTGTAGTTTGAGTTTTGACCCTCTAAAGCTGCTGTAGTTTGAGTTCTGACCCTCTAAAGCGGCTGTAGTTTGATTTATGACCCTCTAAAGCTACTGTAGTTTGAGTTCTGACCCTCTAAAGCTGTTGTAGTTTGAGTTTTGACCCTCTAAAGCTGTTGTAGTTTGAGTTCTGACTCTCTAAAGCTGCTGTAGTTTGAGTTTTGACCCTCTAAAGCTGCTGTAGTTTGATTTATGACCCTCTAAAGCTGCTGTAGTTTGAGTTATGACCCTCTAAAGCTGCTGTAGTTTGAGTTTTGACCCTCTAAAGCTGCTGTAGTTTGAGTTCTGACCCTCTAAAGCTGTTGTAGTTTGAGTTCTGACCCTCTAAAGCTGCTGTAGTTTGAGTTTTGACCCTCTAAAGCTGTTGTAGTTTGAGTTTTGACCCTCTAAAGCTGCTGTAGTTTGAGTTCTGACCCTCTAAAGCTGTTGTAGTTTGAGTTTTGACCCTCTAAAGCTGTTGTAGTTTGAGTTCTGACTCTCTAAATCTGCTGTAGTTTGAGTTCTGACCCTCTAAAGCTACTGTAGTTTGAGTTTTGACCCTCTAAAGCTGCTGTAGTTTGATTTATGACCCTCTAAAGCTACTGTAGTTTGAGTTCTGACCCTCTAAAGCTGTTGTAGTTTGAGTTTTGACCCTCTAAAGCTGTTGTAGTTTGAGTTCTGACTCTCTAAATCTGCTGTAGTTTGAGTTCTGACCCTCTAAAGCTACTGTAGTTTGAGTTTTGACCCTCTAAAGCTGCTGTAGTTTGATTTATGACCCTCTAAAGCTGCTGTAGTTTGAGTTATGACCCTCTAAAGCTGCTGTAGTTTGAGTTTTGACCCTCTAAAGCTGCTGTAGTTTGAGTTCTGACCCTCTAAAGCTGTTGTAGTTTGAGTTCTGACCCTCTAAAGCTGTTGTAGTTTGAGTTCTGACCCTCTATAGCTGATGTAGTTTGAGTTTTGACCCTCTAAAGCTGTTGTAGTTTGAGTTATGACCCTCTAAAGTTGTTGTAGTTTGAGTTTTGACCCTCTAAAGCTGCTGTAGTTTGAGTTCTGACCCTCTAAAGTTGTTGTAGTTTGAGTTTTGACCCTCTAAAGCTGCTGTAGTTTGAGTTCTGACCCTCTAAAGCTGTTGTAGTTTGAGTTCTGACCCTCTAAAGTTGTTGTAGTTTGAGTTTTGACCCTCTAAAGCTGCTGTAGTTTGAGTTCTGACCCTCTAAAGCTGTTGTAGTTTGAGTTCTGACCCTCTAAAGCTGCTGTAGTTTGAGTTTTGACCCTCTAAAGCTGTTGTAGTTTGAGTTTTGACCCTCTAAAGCTGCTGTAGTTTGAGTTCTGACCCTCTAAAGCTGCTGTAGTTTGAGTTTTGACCCTCTATAGCTGTTGTAGTTTGAGTTATGACCCTCTAAAGCTGCTGTAGTTTGAGTTCTGACCCTCTAAAGCTGCTGTAGTTTGAGTTCTGACCCTCTAAAGCTGCTGTAGTTTGAGTTATGACCCTCTAAAGCTGTTGTAGTTTGAGTTCTGACTCTCTAAAGCTGTTGTAGTTTGAGTTTTGACCCTCTAAAGCTGTTGTAGTTTGAGTTCTGACCCTCTAAAGCTGCTGTAGTTTGAGTTTTGACCCTCTAAAGCTGTTGTAGTTTGAGTTTTGACCCTCTAAAGCTGTTGTAGTTTGAGTTCTGACCCTCTAAAGCTGCTGTAGTTTGAGTTTTGACCCTCTAAAGCTGTTGTAGTTTGAGTTTTGACCCTCTAAAGCTGTTGTAGTTTGAGTTCTGACTCTCTAAAGCTGTTGTAGTTTGAGTTTTGACCCTCTAAAGCTGTTGTAGTTTGAGTTCTGACCCTCTAAAGCTGCTGTAGTTTGAGTTTTGACCCTCTAAAGCTGTTGTAGTTTGAGTTTTGACCCTCTAAAGCTGTTGTAGTTTGAGTTCTGACCCTCTAAAGCTGTTGTAGTTTGAGTTCTGACCCTCTAAAGCTGCTGTAGTTTGAGTTATGACCCTCTACAGCCGCTGTAGTTTGAGTTCTGACCCTCTAAAGCTGCTGTAGTTTGAGTTTTGACCCTCTAAAGCTGTTGTAGTTTGAGTTTTGACCCTCTAAAGCTGTTGTAGTTTGAGTTCTGACCCTCTAAAGCTGCTGTAGTTTGAGTTATGACCCTCTAAAGCTGCTGTAGTTTGAGTTTTGACCCTCTAAAGCTGCTGTAGTTTGAGTTCTGAGGGCTACACATGAATCCTGTGAAATAATAGTTTGTTGTAAATTATTTGACCTTTAATAACAAAACTGTGTCTTGAATTGTGAATAAATGTCCTTATAAAATCCTTTAAAATGTTTTGTGAACTGGAGTGGGAGCTCCTTTTATTCGTGGTCTTGTGGAGGTTTCCGCCGCTGTGTTCAGTTCAGACCTCTGTCAGATCCCGGCTGACGTCCAGAGAGAGGTGACCTCTGGAGGTCAAAACATGACTCATCGTGTGTCAGTTGTGATCTGCTCTGATTCGGCCCAAATGCGACTCAGCACCATTTAATCTGTTTTACACGTTAACATCAGCACAAGGGCAGCACTTGTCTTTGAATTCTAATGTGTCTTCTTGTCGAGTTCTAGTGTTTTTCTCACACCTGGTGTTAACAAGAGCCCTCCAGAGTCCACATGGATCGTCCAGTATTTAGTAAATGTGGTTCTATTAGAGCTTTTGGAGCTAGTTTATTCCCTACAGCAGATAGTTATCAGCAGGTGGTATTGCTCCTAAAGTCTAAACCATATTCTGCTGTTAATGAAACAAATGAACAATGGATAAAACTATTTAAATGAACACTTTGCATTGAAAACACTAAACTACTTCAGTAATTTACATGTGCGCTCCACATGTTGCTGAGAAATGGCTCATACACAGTCTGTCTAAACTAGGGCTGCACGATATTAGAAAAACGTGATATAATGCAATAATTACTTTGAGAAATGTGATAATAATATGAGCTGTGATATTTGAATGAGAAAATATGAAGAAATATAAGCCTCTGGACTAACTTCCATTTGTTGAAGCAGAAGCAAAGTCAATAATGGTAGAAGGTAAAAGTAAATGTTCACTAAATGGAGGAACGTTAGTGTGACAAAAGTAGTAGTTTTTGCAGATATTGCGGTAACTATACATTTGTGATTAAATCGTGAAGCCCTAATATAAACCCTGTCAAATCTAATTAAAACCCAGTCACATTTGAACTAAAACCTGTTCAAATCCAACTAAACCCCGGTCCTGTGTTTGTTTAAATAAAGAACAGAATAATAATCACTCACAAAATAAAATAGTCATGTAAATCCCTTCTTCAAAAAGGCAAAGGGGGGAATATATACTAATTACATTTTAAAATATTTCAAAAATATTTTACATATACAAATATACAGAAAATACAAATATATTCAAATCAATGCTATTTTAACCAAGATTTGATTAAACGTGTGCATTTATTTGTCTGCACCAATATCCAAACTTTAGTGACTATCTTAGACTTAACATTACATTTCTCTGTGCAGAAATGATTATTACATAAAGACAAGGCTTTTAAAGACAACACTACAGTCCACCAGAGAAGACTGTCTGTCAAAGTTTGCTGCAGGGAAACTTTTAAATTATATTCGCTCAAACTCCAAATGCAGAGAGTGTACATTGTTTTTTTCTGTTTAATTAAAGATAGCCAGCGGTGACTGAGCATCCAATTTACTCCAACGCTCCTCAAAGGCACCATGTCCATATATTTATGTATTTGTAAATGTAATATTCTATAGGTACAGCAGTATTTTTAAGAAGAGAGGAACATTTCCAAAAATAGCCTCAGGCCCAAACACTGTCATTTCTCTTTTCTGTGTTCATCCTAATGTCTGCCAGACTGAGCTTCACACGGTTTCCTTTTCCTCTCTTCTGTTGAAGTCTTGGGCTTTGCTGAGGTTGGACGTCGAGTTGAACTATGACTCGGGTGTTTTCTGCGTAACATGACTCGGCAGAATGGCCTTAACCAAACCAACACAGGGCAGAGGTCACCCTTAAGACTTCAGGACGCGGTTTTCTACTTTCAACCCAGACAGCAGTATTTATGAGTCAACTCTTGTGTGGCTTCTGTTTCCTCTCTTTGTTCTAATTTCATTTCGTTTTGCAGCCAATTCCTTTTGTATTATTATTATTATTATTATTATAATTATAAGTTCTTTGTTTTATCAAAAGACTAAAGAAACACGTAACAGAAGAAGAGAAGACTAAAATGTGCAAATCAAAGAAAAAAAAAGACCTCATGTACCTCACAAATGACCCAGTGAACAGTTAAAACTGTACTCATCCAGTCGGACTGCACAATATAATAAACAGTATTTATTCTGTTCCTCATTTATACAACCTCAGGACTGGGTTTTAGTTGGATTTGAACTAGTTTTCTTTGGATTTATACAGGTTTTATTTGGGTTTTGATTGGATTGAAAAGAGTATCAGAAGGATTTGTCTGGGGTTTAAATCGATTTGAACAGGATTTATATTAGAGTTTCACAATGTATTAGAAATAAATTGTTATTGCAAAATTATTGGTTGCAATATTTGTAATGTATCTACTGATTACTTTAATAATGTTATGATCTTTTATGTGATGGACATTTACAGAGCATTAACTCAAACTGTGCTGTGTCCAAATCAAAAAGTTCTTTTCCTACATTTAGTCCTAGTCTAGAGCTGTTTAGTTCTGGTTCAGTCTTTATTACTGAAAATCACAAAACTTCCACTTCTTTTACTGAACCTGGAAAACTTTGAGTGCACAACATTCAGACATTTCTACAAAACACCGTAGTCACTAAATAAATCACACTTAATAGTGACAGGCTTCTACTTTCTTCTTTTGTCTTTGCGTTTGACTCCAGACTGCAGCTCAGGCTCTCGACCACAGCATCTGACTGAAGACAAATGTGAGAGACATGAGTAAATAGAATCAGACAGAAGCCCTCTGCACGTAACATCGTTCAGTCTGAGAGCAGCTTTTAAACTCACTGTTAGGCTGCACTATTACAGCCGCTGTTAGCAGTATTTCAGTTTGACGTCAACTCGAGTAATAACAGCTTCTTCTGTGAACTGTCCTTGGGTCTTTTTGATAAGAAATAAGGTTAGATTAGATATTTATGAATAAATTTCAGAACTGCTCTCGCATTTAGATTGGATTATTTGATTAATGTACACCACACAGGAAGCTTATAATGGAATCAGTGGAACTTTTAAACAGTCAGGGCTGTGCAAAAGGCATTAAAGGAATATCAGTGCTAGCATCATAAAGTCTTACGTTAAACCTTGTAGCGTATGAGCTATAATATATTTTGTAATAAGAAATATTAATTTAATAATTTGGGTAAATTATCAATTAATATTTTTATCATCAAAATTGTCCCGTAAAGGGGCACCAAAAATAACACTGTAGCGTATATAGTGTCATATACAAGGGTATGTTTGTATACACATATAGAAGATTAATTTTAATAATTTCAATAATTAATTTTGATATTAATATTAGTTCATTAAAATTAATTTCTAATTAAAAGGGCACCACCCTGGTTTTAACAGGTCCAGAGAAACTGTTTAGCCTAGTCTCATTAATCTTAAAGGAAGAGAATTCTATTGTTTTCATTTCTTAATTATAAACAGAGAAACATTAATGTCTTTTATGGGGTTTTATTAAAAATCACACAGATCTAACACAGGTATAAGGATAACTTAACATTGGAACAGGGAAAGGATAAACACAAAACACAGGAAGCGAGCGAAGGGTTAAATACAGAGGTAAACATTTGCTTCCACAGGGTTTGTGAAATCAGAGGAATGTTTAGACAATCTAACTGATGGCATTTAATTAAAGGGCCTTTAACGGAGGAGGGAGTGGCGGTTTTGGGCAGAGGACATTTAACGACGCCAAGGCTGTGGTGTCACGTCTTCGGACTTACTGGGGTCAGCGGGGCTGGCTCGATCCGGTGGGTCGCTATCAGCGGTCCGGGAGTCCGGAATGTTGGAGCGTTCTGGATGCTTCCTGGAGCGTTCCACACTGAAGATGCCGTCGCGTGTCGTCTCCTCCAGAGGGTTTGCAGCCGGGGTGTAGAAAGGGATGTCCGTTTGTTGCCTAGGGCGCCTGGACCTCCGTGTGCCGTTAAAAGTCTTAGGTTGGACAGTTCATTGCAGTGTCAATGAAAGAGTTCTCAGCTGTTTGCTGGTTAAAACTTGCTTCTCTGCGCGCTCCTTTGGGAAGGGAGCGGGCGCTTTTAGCAGGCACAGTCTTAGAACAAAAGTTTACTCGCGCTAACACGAGGCTCAAAAGCTTAGCCGTGGTGGCATTAGCGGTCCTGAGTGGACCACAGACGCAGAGGTCAAGAGGCGAAAAGCAGAAGAGAGCTTAGCCATGGTGGTGGCATTACCGGTCCTCAGTGGACCGGCCCTTGTGGGGTCAGCGAAGGCGGAGGGCAGAAGAGCCAGCAGCAAAAGAGGAAGAGTTTTGGCTCGCAGCCAGTTTTATCACCTTCGAGCCGGGGGCGCTCTTCCGGCGGAAGAGGAAGTTGGCGGAAGGGGAAGTTGCTGGGGAACGTCTAACTAAAGTTTTTACTAAAGTTTTAAAACATTCCTTTTGTTTCAACCCATTCTCATAACACATAACACACATTTATACTTGCAGGATTATACAAAGAAAAGTCGAGTATTATGGATCGTAGAATATTGTTGAGACATTAATTACATTTCATTTAAAACAAACGGAAACCATAAACCATAAAGGGAGTTATTTGGTCACAACTCCGTGTCCTGGAAAAGAACAGCATAAACAACACAATATCAAAAATACATTTTCCTGTAATGTAAGAATTACGAAATTGTCTTTTGATGATTGGATAGAGTCATTTGTTCATTTGACCACCAGGGCGGTCTTTGATCGTTCTTGGATGTTAGGATCAAAAGCATTCCAATTGTCAATTAGAATGTAGACAGCGCTCTCTGGTGAAGAGCACAGTTCTTGAATCCAGCTAACACAACAAACTTATCTTCAGTTTTATGGTTAAAAAGACATGGCACCAGGGGGGGGGGTGGCATTGGTCCTGAGTCACCTTTGATCCTGGTGCCCTGTGAACCCAGGTTCCACTGCTTGTAAAAGCAAGAGCAAAGTCATTAATAGCATTTCTTGTCCATAAAGCACTTTGGCCAGGCTTTTATCTGAAAGAAAACAGTGTTAAGTTTGAGGCTTGTCTCTGAAGGCCTCCGGTAATGGAGAAAAAGGGGCAGGACAGTTAATCCGTGGGGATTCCACTGGTGGTTCTGCTACAACCTGCTCAAAAAACACTAAAACTGAGCAAAAATCACTCAAAAAACAACAACGACGATTTAAGTCTGAGCAGTTCATAGTTGGCTCTTATTGATTCTTTTAAATATTTTTATATTAAACTACAATGACATGTTCCGTTTGATTTCAGGTCTATGTTGTTTTGCTGAATGTTTTTGAAGTTTGCCTTTTTATTAATTTTATAATAAATACAAAGCTAAAGAAATACACAAACAACCACAAGGTCAGCTACAGATGTTCTGTTTGAGGGGTTTATAAAACTCGATGTAAAGCCTAAATCATCCTGAAACTTACAAACCAAAATTGTTGTTCACTAAATCCATTTATTAAAAATTCATAACGACACAATGTGGGTCTACGGCTCATTTTTTGATTTCTCAAAAACATGGCCGTGTTTCTGTCTTGTGGAGGATTAACCCACATTGGGGGCTGTGTTGGGGGGGGACTGTGTTGGGGGGGCTGGCGGTGCACAGTGACTGATGGAGCAGATGTTGTGCAGCTGTTGAAAAGAGGTGGTGTCAGACACAGATGCTGTATCCTCGAATGACTCGGCGGATTAAATATGAATAACATTCTGTCGCATGTTTTATGAATGTGGAAGTAAATAAAATAAGGATTTCTGTCAATGAGCACAAAAGGCATTTAAAATTCTTTTTCAACAAACACATTCATCTTCTACAGATTATCTTTGAGAGTTTTTGAGCTGGAGTCTATCACAGCTGCTCACACGTCACAAACCAGTTATGTTCGAGTCACACGATGAATGGGATGAAATAATAATTACTGTATTGTTTTTTTGGCTTTTTTAGACAAGTGTATAGAGTAAATGTAAGAGAAGAGAAGCTCCAGTTCACAGTTAAGGTAGTTTAAACAATTCAAACACTTTGTTTTAACACAAGTGACTAAACAAAACAACAAGAAGTCCTCTGAAGGCTTGTTAAACGCTAACTGGAACCCTGCTCTGTCCTCTCTGGTAGCGGACCTGCTGGTGAACACGCTGTGCCTGCCCTTCACTCTGGTCTATACTCTTCAGGGCGAGTGGAAGTTCGGCAGCACACTCTGTTTCCTGCTGCCGTACGCTCAGGGGTTGGCCGTGCACGTCTCCACAGTAACACTCAACGTGATTGCACTGGACCGACACAGGTGAGGATCTGAAACTAGGACTAGACCAGGACTAGACCGGGACCGAACCAGAGCAGTGTGTTTTTACCTGTGTGTGTTGTGTTCAGGTGCATCGTGTACCATCTGGAGACACGGATGCGTAAAGACGTATGTTTCGGGGTCATAGCTCTGACCTGGGTCCTCAGCGCGGTTCTGGCCAGTCCCTTAGCCATTTTTAGAGAATATGGCTCCTTCACCCTCGACGGGCACACCATACAGGTAATATATAAACACCTTACAGGTAATATATAAACACACCATACAGGTAATATATAAACACCTTACAGGTAATATATAAACACACCATACAGGTAATATATAAACACACCTTACAGGTAATATATAAACACACCATACAGGTAATATATAAACACACCATACAGGTAATATATAAACACACCATACAGGTAATATATAAACACCTTACAGGTAATATATAAACACACCATACAGGTAATATATATACACACCTTACAGGTAATATATAAACACCTTACAGGTAATATATAAACACACCATACAGGTAATATATAAACACACCTTACAGGTAATATATAAACACACCATACAGGTAATATATAAACACCTTACAGGTAATATATAAACACACCTTACAGGTAATATATAAACACCTTACAGGTAATATATAAACACACCATACAGGTAAAATATATACACACCTTACAGGTAATATATATACACACCTTACAGGTAATATATAAACACACCTTACAGGTAATATATAAACACACCTTACAGGTAATATATAAACACACCTTAGAGGTAAAATATATACACACCTTACAGGTAATATATAAACACACCATACAGGTAATATATATACACACCTTACAGGTAATATATAAACACACCTTACAGGTAATATATAAACACACCTTACAGGTAATAAATAAACACACCTTACAGGTAATATATAAACACACCTTACAGGTAATATATATACACACCTTACAGGTAATATATAAACACACCTTACAGGTAATATATATACACACCTTACAGGTAATATATATACACACCTTACAGGTAATATATAAACACACCTTACAGGTAATATATATACACACCTTACAGGTAATATATATACACACCTTACAGGTAATATATATACACACCTTACAGGTAATATATATACACACCTTACAGGTAATATATATACACACCTTACAGGTAATATATAAACACACCTTACAGGTAATATATATACACACCTTACAGGTAATATATATACACACCTTACAGGTAATATATATACACACCTTACAGGTAATATATAAACACACCTTACAGGTAATATATAAACACACCTTACAGGTAATATATATACACACCTTACAGGTAATATATAAACACACCTTACAGGTAATATATATACACACCTTACAGGTAATATATAAACACACCTTACAGGTAATATATAAACACACCTTACAGGTAATATATATACACACCTTACAGGTAATATATATACACACCTTACAGGTAAAATATATACACACCTTACAGGTAATATATAAACACACCATACAGGTAATATATATACACACCTTACAGGTAATATATAAACACCTTACAGGTAATATATAAACACACCATACAGGTAAAATATATACACACCTTACAGGTAATATATATACACACCTTACAGGTAATATATAAACACACCTTACAGGTAATATATAAACACACCTTACAGGTAATATATAAACACACCTTAGAGGTAAAATATATACACACCTTACAGGTAATATATAAACACACCATACAGGTAATATATATACACACCTTACAGGTAATATATAAACACACCTTACAGGTAATATATAAACACACCTTACAGGTAATAAATAAACACACCTTACAGGTAATATATAAACACACCTTACAGGTAATATATATACACACCTTACAGGTAATATATAAACACACCTTACAGGTAATATATATACACACCTTACAGGTAATATATATACACACCTTACAGGTAATATATAAACACACCTTACAGGTAATATATATACACACCTTACAGGTAATATATATACACACCTTACAGGTAATATATATACACACCTTACAGGTAATATATATACACACCTTACAGGTAATATATATACACACCTTACAGGTAATATATAAACACACCTTACAGGTAATATATATACACACCTTACAGGTAATATATATACACACCTTACAGGTAATATATAAACACACCTTACAGGTAATATATAAACACACCTTACAGGTAATATATATACACACCTTACAGGTAATATATAAACACACCTTACAGGTAATATATATACACACCTTACAGGTAATATATAAACACACCTTACAGGTAATATATAAACACACCTTACAGGTAATATATATACACACCTTACAGGTAATATATATACACACCTTACAGGTAAAATATATACACACCTTACAGGTAATATATAAACACACCTTACAGGTAATATATAAACACACCTTACAGGTAATATATATACACACCTTACAGGTAATAAACACACCTTACAGGTAATATATAAACACACCTTACAGGTAATATATAAACACACCTTACAGGTAATATATATACACACCTTACAGGTAAAATATATACACACCTTACAGGTAATATATATACACACCTTACAGGTAATATATAAACACACCTTACAGGTAATATATAAACACACCTTACAGGTAATATATATACACACCTTACAGGTAATATATAAACACACCTTACAGGTAATATATAAACACACCTTACAGGTAATATATAAACACACCTTACAGGTAATATATATACACACCTTACAGGTAATATATAAACACACCTTACAGGTAATATATACACACCTTACAGGTAATATATATACACACCTTACAGGTAATATATAAACACCTTACAGGTAATATATAAACACACCTTACAGGTAATATATATACACACCTTACAGGTAATATATAAACACACCATACAGGTAATATATAAACACACCTTACAGGTAATATATAAACACACCTTACAGGTAATATATAAACACACCTTACAGGTAATATATACACACACCTTACAGGTAATATATATACACACCTTACAGGTAATATATACACACCTTACAGGTAATATATATACACACCTTACAGGTAATATATATACACACCTTACAGGTAATATATAAACACCTTACAGGTAATATATAAACACACCTTACAGGTAATATATATACACCTTACAGGTAATATATAAACACACCTTACAGGTAATATATAAACACACCTTACAGGTAATATATAAACACACCTTACAGGTAATATATAAACACACCTTACAGGTAATATATATACACACCTTACAGGTAATATATAAACACACCTTACAGGTAATATATAAACACACCTTACAGGTAATATATAAACACACCTTACAGGTAATATATAAAAACACCTTACAGGTAATATATAAACACACCTTACAGGTAATATATAAACACACCTTACAGGTAATATATAAACACACCTTACAGGTAATATATAAAAACACCTTACAGGTAATATATAAACACACCTTACAGGTAATATATAAACACACCTGTTATAAGAATTCTATATCCTTATATTATCCAGAGAGACACAGAGACAGATTATATTATAAAAAGCGAAAGGCCAGGTTTTATTCCTTGCAAGGGAAGCAAATTACACAGATACAACAAAGGTACATAGTGCGTTTTGCTTACAGAGGTAAGCAAAACATTACATTTTATATCACGGAGTGGGGCTGTCAGTGGGAGGTGTATCTTGCATACACCCTCCCCTCAAGGCCCCAGCTCCAGGCTCCAGGTGCAGAAGTCCTCCGGCAAGCCATGTCTTTAGTTATGTCTACACCATGCTTGGAATAACATGGAGGACATAACATGATTTGACATGACCTGTAGAGAACTATGAGCACCAACTAACTATAAACAATATACACAATTATAAGAATAAAATTCTTATAACATTCCCCCCTCTTTATGCTGATAACAATTAGCATAAACAACCTACTAGCTTGATTTTGAGTTTTAAACTATGACAGAAGCGAAAACCCAGCAGGGCGTTGACCTAGCCAGAAGAACATTTTGACCCATTGGTAAAATGACCTAAAGCTGGGAAAAACTCTTCTATCCACCCCTTGCCCCAAAGGCGGTGACAAAACACAAACATCAAGCATCAAACGTATGTAATCACTTCAAATGATTAACTTACAACACATGTCAAAACAAACACAACAAATGATTATAATGGATATGTTTCAAATCAAATGGGAACCAACAGAGTAATGCACTGATTCTTCAAAGTCAAATTCTTTAAAGTCCATAAATCATAAATGTCCATAAATCATAAATCAAAACACAGTGTCACTCCAAAATAAAGTAGAAAAATTTGCCAGAGGTTGAGCTGGTCAACCCATTGGACTCAAGATCTCTGGCCTGTCCCTGCCTGTCCATTTCTGTCCCTGTAACGAAAGAAAAACACATGGAGTGAGACTTATGCACATTCATAATGATTAAAATCAATTCTCTTCAGCATAATCAATTCAATGAACCATACGGCCCTTAGGTCTGTAGTATGATCCGTCCTGGAGCTGTTGTCCCGTTGGTGTACATGCAAACAATAACGTCCCTCAGATATCAAAGTGTTCATCTGAGGTCAAAGCCTTGACCTTAGTCGTTTGGCAGGTGCATGTCCAGGAATGTTGACCCAGCAATGGCCACATTCATCAATCTCACCAACAAGCTCCGGTACATGGAAAGCAACACAAACAAACATTATTAGACATGGAAGTGCAACAACAACTACAAGTACATGTACTGTATCTCAATTCAGATTCTAAAATCCCAGTCAATTTTCCAAATATGTTGTAAAACCAGGTCAAAATGAATTTATCTATTCCAAAATTAATTTCTCTAATTTCTCTGTTAGAGTTTGAAGTCCTTTCTTAAAGACCTTAGTTCTGCTGTAACTAGACCTGTGTTACTTTGGAGGAAATCCTTTTGTAGATCCCCCCTCTTCAGCTAAAAGCAGGCTCAGTGCTATTTTGTTCTGTCCAGTCCTTGGACCAGTTTTCTCTCATTTCCAGATTTAATTAACAGTTACAGCATCTCTCGTACAATTCATAAACCTTTGTTGTTTATAAATATACCTTATATACTTTAATCCACCTTTTCATAAATTGTCCCAAATGGTAAACATTCAAATCCTAATGCTAATTTAATTTTAGCCTTATATTCATTCATGACACCTTCAAGGACACCTCTGTCGATGTAAATGGGGCTCTCAAATGAACCTGAGGGAGCTGCTGTTTGGCTCCTAAAGTGTGAGTTTCCACTCACGATGTTCTCCGTCACATTGTATGTGAACACAAATAAAACGAGGATCCTTTAAGGACGCATGTTTCCGGTCAGCAGGCAACGCTGGTCTAATGGTCTTACTTTCACAAAACCTCCAGACTTCTGCTTTGCACTGCACCTGTCCCTGATCTCTACGTTTGTCAAGTTCAGAGTGATGTCACAGGAAGTCATGTGACCCACGTCACTAGCCCTGCTCACAGGTGTGCTTCCCTTCACAGGTGTAAAACAAGATGATATAAGTTCAAAGAACTATGTTAATATTAGCTCTTACTGGTGGTGGCTATATTAATTTTTCAAAACTCCTTTTCTGAACTGGTATACTTGTTGTAGTTGGCTTCCATCCAAATAAAGAACAAACAAACAAATCAGAACGTTCTCTGACATTATAGACCCATAGAAAGTGCCTCCTAGGTTTTCGTCCAAACGAAACCATAAAAGCCCTTAAAATGATCAAACCATAAAATTGAAACAGCAGATAAACCCTGTTTCCACAGATATGGTCTGCTGGAAATCTACTTTAATCTGAAAAGGTTTAATCAGACTAAACAGTGCTTCTCCAGAAAAGTCCTGTCAACTTTCTTTATTTCATTATTTGATTTAAACTTTTAACTGTATTAAACACTGTTGTTTCAGCCTCATGCTAACCATTAGGTTAACCAAGCATCCCTTCAGCACTTTAACACAGTTTTGTTTAAACCTTCATCTCCCCCCTTTTTGAGACGTGGTACAACCATGGCTCAAAATACCAAAAAAATGAAACAAAAATCAAATAAAAGTTAAAAAAAATCAAAATAAAGTCAAAACAGAATGGTTTTTTTCCAATTACCACCTTAAATTGTTATTTCATTAATTAGCATTCCTAATTATTCATCTTCTTTATGTTTTCCAAATAGCATCACTTTTGTTTATGTTATATTTAAAACTTAACTTTGTTTAGTTCAGTTTTAATTTTAGTTACCATTAGTTGTAGGTCTTTACCTGTAACTGTAATTGGTATCATCCACAATTTGATAAATTTTAACTCAGTTGATGCAAACATAAATAATTTATATAGATCAGAACTGGTTTCTCATGATCTATTTTCACAAACTCTTAAACATTCACCTTCAATTCACAATTTATTTCACATGTTCTTTTAAATTAGAATATTCTCAAAATATTGTTTAATTTACCTCAAATTACTTTCTTTAGAAAGAAAACACATTTTTCTCTTACTTCAAAACAAAATTTCTTAATCACCCTTGTGTCAGACCCCCCTCTCTGGGGTTAAACCAGTAACAGCAGCATGTCCCAGCTGCTTGAACACACCACAAAGCCTCTGCTCTGTTCACACTGCTTTCCTCCAAAACACCATCACCTTTGTGACTGTTTTTTAAAAGGAAAGACCAAACATAAAATCAACAAATTTCCTCTTAAATTCTGCTTTATTTTTAAACTAAAATTTCTTCAGGATTGTGTTCAGTATAGATTTGTTCTATACTGTCTCTGTAAAACTCAGTTTTACCACCAGGTGCTAAATACAATAAACCAGTTTGTTTTTGTATTTTTCCCATATTAATTTAAACGTAACATAAAAACAATTTCATCAATTACTATTTTCATGTTTCCACTAATTTATCATTCAGATGCCACATAAAGAATTCACCTCACTCAATGTTAAACAGAAACTTTAAACATCAAGTGTAAAATCAAAATAACGTGTCTCTCTTTCTTTATTCAAATTCACCAAAATTGTAATCAGTAATTATCATTACTGTTCATTCAATAAAATGTAACATCTCAACCTCTTTTTTTCTCTTTTTCTTTAGGTTACAACGACCCAAAGTTTGTCAAAACCCAAAACCAAAACAACGTCTAACGTCTGTTCAAAAGGACCTTGTGTTAGTCCCAGTACTCAAAAAAATCTTAAATCACTTCAAACAGTGATTAAACCCATCGAGCCATTGGCATATGCTCTTAAACTTTAACAATTCACCTTGTTAGTTTAACAATTATCTTTTATTCACTTATTTTTCATTAACTTTAATTTTTCAAATAAAACCTTTAAGATCATTTTAACAGTTTGAACTGTTTTAACATAGATATGTTTTTAATCACCAAAACCAGATTACCAATTTACATTACAGTTTAAATCTTTATTGTATGGATAACACTATACCTTAATTATAAAGTACCAAAATAAATAATGATTATTATTTATTTTGAACTATCTTCACTTCAATTTCCAATTACTTAAACTTTTAGTTTTTCTTCTCAAAAACCATATTCAATCTCATTAATTCAATCGTTTAGTTTACCAAATCATGTTTCATAGATTCAATAAAACTCAAATGTGGACTTTATTCATATCAACAGACCTGTCAGAAGGTCAAACAGTTTTCATAATTAAGTATCATAAACTTTATTTAACACATCAGTTCAGTGCAGACTGTTTCTGTCACTGACATTTATAACTCAGTATTTTTCTCAACATTAAAAGTTTGTTTAATGTAAAAACCATGTCTGTGGAGCAAAAAAAACAAAAACCCAAAACAAAACATTTTTCGCTCTTGGGAGCGAAAGGAGGGTGCTGTGAAGCTCCTGTTACATTGACTTCCATAGAATGTTATCTTGTGTTTAAACATTCCTTGAATCCAAACAGTGGTTGTTTTGAATCCACTTTCTCCATTTTCACACTTTGTTAGAACCAAACCAGAGAAATACATAAATGCCTCTTTTCTTCATCTAGGTTCTGGTAACCTTGTTCTCTTTTAAATATAAGCTCATGGCCCATAACTATAAAGTTATATTATCTTTATAAACTTACTCTGCACAATTCAACTTTAAGACGCATATTTAAATTCTTCCAATTACAAAGTATTCATTTTCATTCTTTTATTGGTGTTATACCGTGTGTTTGAACCACACTGATATTAAGGACCTCTATTCGTTCTCGTACTAATAGATACACAACATTGTTTAGCAAAACATCAATCACTAATTCTATTTTAGATCCAAGTGTTGGACCTTTAACTTCTTTAAACCTTTAATGTCTACATTTCATGTCACATAAAATACAAAACCAACTCTGTTCTTTAACAGAATACTCATTATTTTCTCTCATAAACCAAAATCACATCCTTCTCTGTAGATGTGTGTCTCATGTGTCCGTGTTTGTGTCTGTTACGTGTCTGTATTTACATGTGTTTATGTGTCTTTATGTGTTTATGTACCTGACCTGTTAGTTGAAGCGGTCAGTTCTGAGGTCATTCCCTCGTCTCTCGTCTGGACCCAGTTTCGACCTCCTCCTCCTCCTCTCAGTGCCCTCTCGTCTGTCACGCCCACCTCCACCTCGCTCTCAATTGTGCATTTTTCTCAGAGAAATACATTACATTCATATTAATTTCAAGTTTCATCCAATTTGCAAACACACTTTACAAATACCTTTTTGGTCAATCTCAATAGATCAAAATTTAAAACAAATAAGCGTTTGTCTGAATTCGTTTATCTTACGCTTCCGTGTTTGCTGCTGCAGCTTTTTTTTTTTTCTCAGCCGAAAATCCGCAGGTGGGAGGTGGGGTGCAGAGGTTGGAGAGAGCACTGTTTTCCGGAGAGAGGGAGGAAGCCGATACCTAGAGGCTCCAAAACATTTAAACAAAATACAAATGATTAGTGTTTTGAAGTACATGTGTGCACTTCTTTCAAAATCTCTTCTGTTTTTTCTCAAACTAGAAAAATAGCTTATGGAAGCTACCTTTCTCTCTCTTGTTGTTCAAACTTTCTTTTTTAAACAAAAACATTATCGTTGTTCTGATTCACATTATTAGACTCATTCTTCATCCAACAATGGCCCATTCATAACACATTTATTCTCTCACACACCTTTTATCTTTAACTTTTTAGGTCAACAACTCTCAGTATTGCCAACAATTCTCAGTATAAGCCCTGTCACTTTCAGTGGGCTTTTTCCTTTTTTCTCTCACTCACCGCGTCACCAGCAGTGAACATTTTTCAGCAAAAGCTCGTGGGCTTTTTTAAAATCACCGCTTCACATGCAGTGAACATTTTTCAGCATAAGCCTGTCACTATCTAGTGGGCTTTAAAATCTCATTTCTCATCTGCAGGAATCAATTCTACGTAGGCAGGCCTTTTATAGTCACATTGACTTGGACTCATTCATCTCACCCGTTAAGATTTTACATGTAGGTTCTCGATAATGGTCAATACTCGAGTTTTCCTGTGCGTCCAACGCACCATTAAAACCAACAATACTAGCTATGCAAGGCAGTTCGATTGTGGCGTATTACGATACGTGATTATTAATCTAAGATAAATTCCTGTGCTCTCTAGACAAGCTCTTTAGACCTTATACTCCTTCTTGTAATTAGGTGCTCTATCTCGCATAGAGGTTCGCACTTGTCACGGCCAAATGAACTAAGCACGAGTCAGTTTCAAGAAACACCATAAAGACTTACAAAGCATAAGGTATCTATCAAACTTAAATCTAGCAAGACAACAAGCTTTAACACAGATTAACATCAGAATATCCCGTTTAAAACCTCACCCTTTAAGATTTTACATGTAGGTTCTTGATCAAAAACACATACTTTTTCGGCTTTAAACCTCACCCTTAGATTTTACATTTGGGTTCTCGATAAAGCGGATCTCACCCCTAGATGACATTTAGGTTCTCGATCTTTCAGCGTTTAAGAATCTCATATGCTGGCCAACTTCATGGAAAAACATCAACTAATGATGTAAACTACATGTAGCCCGCTCAACATATGTCAGATTTCCAAAAGGCTACTTCCGGAAGCTTTGGTAATTACAAACTCACACACGCACACACCAAAAAATAAATTAAACAGCTGTTTACCTGAATTTTCAGTCCAATAGTCCAGTTGTTCCGCAGCCAGACTGTTCTGTTCTCTCGTCTCTCTGCTCTTCTCTTTTTTCAGTCCAGATTTCGTCATCGCGTTCACACACAAAGAGGGGATATCTGGCCATTACTGCTAAATAGCACAGCTTGGGACTTACAAGAAATGCATTGTTTTTGCATTTCTCCGTGCACGTCAGTTCACCTCTTTGCATGAGAAACAACGAATATTGATATCCGGGTCACGGCACCAAATGTTATAAGAATTCTATATGTCCAAAAGAATTCTATATCCTTATATTATCCAGAGAGACACGGAGACAGGTTATATTATAAAAAGCGAAAGGCCAGGTTTTATTCCTTGCAAGAAGAAGCAAATTACACAGATACAACAAAGGTACATAGTGCGTTTTGCTTACAGAGGTAAGCAAAACATTACATTTTATATCACGGAGTGGGGCTGTCAGTGGGAGGTGTATCTTGCATACACCCTCCCCTCAAGGCCCCAGCTCCAGGCTCCAGGTGCAGAAGTCCTCCGGCAAGCCATGTCTTTAGTTATGTCTACACCATGCTTGGAATAACATGGAGGACATAACATGATTTGACATGACCTGTAGAGAACTATGAGCACCAACTAACTATAAACAATATACACAATTATAAGAATAAAATTCTTATAACAACACCTTACAGGTAATATATAAACACACCTTAGAGGTAAAATATATACACACCTTACAGGTAATATATATACACACCTTACAGGTAATATATAAACACACCTTAGAGGTAAAATATATACACACCTTACAGGTAATATATAAATGTAATGCGGGAATGAGGACTCAAGTGCGCACAAGACAGTGAAGGTAAGTGATACTTTATTAAAGTACAGATAGTGATAGGAAGCTGGAGAGACAGGCTGAGAGTTGGAGTTGAACCGTGAAGCTGAACCGAGACCTGGTGGCGAGCCGGTGACTGGAGACCAAGCTGGAGAGCTGGGCTGAGCGTTGGAGTGAGCCGTGGAGCTGCGCCGAAGCCTGGAGCCGAACCGGTGACTGAAGACCAAGCTGGAGAGCTGGGCTGAGAGTTGGAGTGAGCCGTGGAGCTGCGCCGAAGCCTGGAGCCGAGTCGGTGACTGGAGACCAAGCTGGAGAGCTGAGCTGAGCGTTGGAGTGAGCCGTGGAGCTGCGCCGAAGCCTGGAGCCGAGTCGGTGACTGAAGACCAAGCTGGAGAGCTGGGCTGAGAGTTGGAGTGAGCCGTGGAGCTGCGCCGAAGCCTGGAGCAGTCGGTGACTGGGGCCAAGCTGGAGAGCTGGGCTGAGAGTTGGAGTGAGCCGTGGAGCTGCGCCGAAGCCTGGAGCCGAGCCGGTGACTGGAACCAAGCTGGGAAGCCGGGCTGAGAATGAAGTCCAAACCTGAGACTTGGAGCGAAGACTGGAGAGAGGACTAAGACAAGAGCTGGAACAAACGCTGGAAACATTCACACAAAGTATGCTGAACGATCTGGCAGGGAAGAGGTGGACAGGAGAGGTTTAAATACCTCACTGATGGTAATAGGTTACAGGTGCTTGGGACAGGTGGCAGTGATGAGATGAAGGAGAGAGAAGGAAAGTGGAGTGGATCCCTGAGAGACACGGAGTGGATCTGACAGAACCCTCCCTCAAGGAACGGCACCGGACGTTCCAACTGACTGCCCGGGTGTGAAGAATGGAAGTCCCTAATTAACTGTGGATCGAGAATGTGCAGGAACCCAAGAACGTTCTTCTGGGCCATACCCTCCCAGTCTACCAGGTACTGAATGCCTCGACCATGACGCCTAGATCTAAGGAGCCGTCGCACCGAATATGCTGGAGCACCTCCGACGAGCTGGGCGGGAGGCGGGGCCTGGTGGCGGAACCAGAGGACTCTCCCGAAGGGGCTTGATCCTGGAAACATGAAAGGTTGGGTGAATCCGCATAGACCGAGGAAGCTTCAACCTTACCGCCACCGGGTTGATGATCCTCACTATAGTGAAGGGACCAATGAATCGTGGAGCCAATTTCTTCGACTCCACTCGGAGAGGAATGTCTCTGGTGGAGAGCCATACCCGGTCCCCTACCTTGTACTGGGGACTCTGCTTATGTGGCGATTGGCCGCTGTTGAATACTGGGTGGAAGCTCGCAGGAGAGCCGCACGAGCCCTGTTCCATGTCCTCTGCAACGCCGGATGAGGGCTTGGACAGACGGGACATTAGCCTCCCTCTCCTGGGCAGGGAATAGTGGTGGCTGGAACCCGTAGACGCACTGGAAAGGAGATATTCCAGTAGCCGAGCTCGCAAGGAGTTGTGGGCGTACTCCACCCACAACAGCTGAGAGGCCCAGGAAGATGGTGTTTGTCCAGCCACACACCTCAAGGCCGACTCCATCTCCTGGTTCAACCGTGCTCCGCCTGTCCATTGGACTGCGGGTGAAATCCAGAGGACAAACTGACTGTAGCCCCTAAAAGAGAGCAAAACTCCCGCCAAACTGTAGACGTAAACTGGGGTCCCCGGTCAGACACAATGTCCATTGGTAGTCCATGGATCCGAAGACATTCTGGAGTACCAGTTCTGCTGTCTCTTTGCTGAGGGCAACTTAGGCAGAGCTATGAGGTGAGCCATCTTTGAGAAACGGTCAATGATGGAAAGGATCACCGTGTTGCCATTAGATTCCGGAAGACCAGTAACGAAATCCAGGGACATATGAGACCAGGGTCGTCTGGGAACTGGAAGTGGCCAAGAAGCCCAGATGGAGCATGATGAGAGGGCTTCTGCTGGCTGCAGACAGGACATGCCGTGACAAACGCTCGAACATCCTCTTCCTCCTTAGGCCACCAGAATCGCCGTTGGAGAAAAGAGAGTGTCCGCCGTATCCCGGGTGGCAAGCGAGTCGAGACGAATGGACCCACTGAAGAACCTCCGACCGCAGACCCGCAGGAACAAATAGTTTTCCTCTGGACAGGAACTGGGGACAGTAATGGTGTTCAAGGCTGTTTTAACGCGCTCTTCAATGGGCCAGGTGACGGCTGCTACCAGCTGGGATGGAGGTAAGATGGAGGTCACCTCAGAAGAGGTCTCCTCCTTCTGGAATTGCCGAGAAAGGGCATCAGGTTTCTGATTCCGGGACCCTGGTCGGAATGACAAAACAAAATTAAATCGAGTAAAGAACAATGACCAACGAGCTTGACGAGATGTCAAGCGTTGGTTGACCGGATATATTCCAAATTCTTGTGGTCAGTCCACACAAGAAAAGGTTGTTCGGCTCCTCCAGCCAGTGCCGCCATTCCTCCAAGGCTAGCTTAACCGCCAGCAGCTCCCTATTACCTATGTCGTAGTTCTGTTCAGCGGAGACAGGCGACGAGACAAATAGGCACACGGGTGTAATTTCTGGTCTGAAGTGGAACGTTGGGACAGAACTGCGCCTATTCCCACGCCGGAAGCATCCACCTCACGACAAACTGGCTACCAGAGTTTGGGATGATAAGCACTGGAGCTGAAGAAAACGAAGCTTCAGGTCCCGAATGCTGAATCGGCTTCGCTGGACCAGATGAACGGAACCTTAGATGAGGTAAGTGCTGTCATAGGAGCCGCCAAGGTACTATAGCCACGGATGAAACGTCTATAGAAGTTGGCAAACCCCAAGAAGCGTTGCAGTTGCTTTCGACTGCACGGAGATGGCCAATCCAATACTGCCGACACCTTGAAGGGTCCATCTGAATCTTACCCTGGGCGACAATGTAACCCAGAAAAGAGACGCTGGCACGTGAAATTCGCATTTCTCAGCCTTGACAAAAGCGAATTCTCCAGCAGGCGTTGAAGGACTGACTGGACATGATGAACATGCTCCTTGTGATTCTTGGAAAAGATAAGGATATCATCCAGATAGACAAATACGAACTTGTCGAGCATGTCCCGCAACACATCATTAACCAGGTTCTGGAAAACAGCGGAGCATTAGTCAGTCCAAAGGGCATCACCAGATATTCATAATGGCCTGACGAGGTGTTAAATGCTGTCTTCCATTCGTCCCCTCTCGGATACGAACCAGGTGGTATGCATTGCGAAGATCCAATTTGGAAAACACCGCGTTCTCCAGGAGTTCAAAGGCGGAGGCCAGAAGGGGAAGCGGATACCTGTTCTTTATGGTAATCTCATTAAGTCCACGGTAATCAATGCAGGGTCGGAGAGTCTTGTCTTTCTTCCCACAAAGAAAAACCCCGCCCCGCTGGTGATGAAGAAGGTCTTATTATTCCGGCTGCTAACGCATCTTTGATGTAAAGATCCATGGCCTCTCTTTCAGGAGCGGACAATGAATATAGTCGGCCTCTAGGAGGTGAGGTGCCAGGAAGCAAGTCAATAGCACAGTCATATGGCCGATGCGGGGTAAGGCTGTGGCTTTGGCCTTATTAAAGACCTCCTTATAATCCTGGTACTCCTGGGAACGTTGGCGGCAGAGAGGATACAGGTGTACCAGGTAGTGGGTTGGGTAATCCCGCTGACTGAAGACAAACAGAGTGACAAGAATGACTCCACCCCAGTATTGCCCCAGTGTCCCAATCAATGTGAGGATTATGGCGCGCAACCAGGGGTAGCCCAAAATTAATGGAATCTCCGAAGACTGAATCAGGAAAAATCCGAGCGTTTCTTGATGGTTCCCAGAGATCAATAGAGTCACGGACTGGTCCGTGGGTCACGGTACCCAGGAGGTGTCCATCCAGGGCCCGCAGGAACTGGTTTGGGTAGGGGAACTCGTGACAACCCCAACTGAAGTGCCAAGGTCTCGCCCATAAAACTGCCGCCTGCCCCAGAGTCAATGAATGTAGTTAAAGTCTGTGGGCCCCCAGGAAGCAGCAGCTGGACATGGACAAGCGGGCGATTGATGGAGGAGACCCTCTGTAAGACTCAAACAGTACTCCTCCATCTACTGCTGAGCCTGTCCTTTTAACGGACAGACCAATGCAACATGGCCCGGGCCCCACAATACATACAAAGGTTCCTCCTTCGACGCCGTAGCTTCTCCTCAGGAGTGAGATGAGAGCGCCAATTTGCATGGGTTCACTGGAATCTGTTGTGGAACTGAAATCTGTTGTGGATACAGAGAGCTGTGGTCGCTGGGGGTCAAGAGGAAGATAAAGAGAACTCCGGTAGCCCGCTCCTCGACGAGCTCGGACCCTCTGATCAACCCGGATTGACATACGGATTAAATCATCCAAGTTTTCTGGAAGCTCCCGAGAGGCAAGCTCATCTTTCATGTGCTCGCCAACCCGAGAAGGAAAGCCTGGTGCTGTGCAGGAGCGTTAAATCCACTCTGCCGAGCAAGCGTCCGAAAGTCAATGGAATAATCCGCCACTGAACGAGATCCCTGTTTTAGTTGAAAAGGCCCCTGGCGCCGCGCCTCCTGATCCTCAGCGCCAAACACCTTCCGGAGTTCAGTAGATAAGGATTGGAAACTAGAGCAGGCTGGAGTACCTCTCTCCCACTCTGCGGTTCCCCAGAGACGGCGCGCCCGTGAAGATGATTAATGACAAATGCCACCTTGGCTTTTTCTGTGGCAAATGTGTGGGGTTGCAGAGCAAACAGAATTGAACAGTTAACCAGAAAGGGATTACAACCACCTGCCTCTCCGGAGTAACGCTCTGGAATCCCGACCGAGGCTCCTGGACCGAATCGGTTGAACCACCGGGAAACAGGATCTGAAGGTGGAACGGAGACCCGACTCTCTGTGGTCTTCGGAATACTCGATAGCTGAGAAGTCAGGAGATGGATCTGATTTGACATGGCCTGGAATGCGTCCTCCTGTTGAGACACAATCCGCTGGAACCCGGCGGAAATAGTGTTTGGGCTTCATGATGCTGGAGAGTTTCTTCAATGAGGGTAAATCGATTTATTACTTTCTCTGCTTTGGCTGAGTCCATCTTGGCCAGATCGTCTCTGTAATGCGGGAATGAGGACTCAAGTGCGCACAAGACAGTGAAGGTAAGTGATACTTTATTAAAGTACAGATAGTGATAGGAAGCTGGAGAGACAGGCTGAGAGTTGGAGTTGAACCGTGAAGCTGAACCGAGACCTGGTGCCGAACCGGTGACTGGAGACCAAGCTGGAGAGCTGGGCTGAGAGTTGGAGTGAGCCGTGGAGCTGCGCCAAGCCTGAGCCGAACCGGTGACTGAAGACCAAGCTGAGAGCTGGGCTGAGAGTTGGAGTGAGCCGTGAGCTGCGCCAAGCCTGAGCCGAGTCGGTGACTGGAGACCAAGCTGAGAGCTGAGCTGAGCGTTGGAGTGAGCCGTGAGCTGCGCCGAAGCCTGGAGCCGAGTCGGTGACTGAAGACCAAGCTGAGAGCTGGGCTGAGAGTTGGAGTGAGCCGTGGAGCTGCGCCGGCCTGGAGCCGAGTCGGTGACTGGGGCCAAGCTGGGTAGCTGGGCTGAGAGTTGGAGTGAGCCGTGGCTGCGCCAAGCCTGGAGCCGAGCCGGTGACTGGAACCAAGCTGGGAAGCTGGGCTGAGAATGAAGTCCAAACCTGAGACTTGGAGCGAAGACTGGAGAGAGGACTAAGACAAGAGCTGGAACAAACGCTGGAAACATTCACACAAAGTATGCTGAACGATCTGGCAGGGAAGAGGTGGACAGGAGAGGTTTAAATACCTCACTGATGGTAATAGGTTACAGGTGCTTGGGACAGGTGGCAGTGATGAGATGAAGGAGAGAGAAGGAAAGTGGAGTGGATCCCTGAGAGACACGGAGTGGATCTGACAATAAACACACCTTACAGGTAATATATAAACACACCTTACAGGTAATATATAAACACACCTTACAGGTAATATATAAACACACCTTACAGGTAATATATAAACACACCTTACAGGTAATATATAAACACACCTTACAGGTAATATATAAACACACCTTACAGGTAATATATAAACACACCTTACAGGTAATATATAAACACACCTTACAGGTAATATATAAACACACCTTAGAGGTAAAATATATACACACCTTACAGGTAATATATAAACACACCTTAGAGGTAAAATATATACACACCTTACAGGTAATATATAAACACACCTTACAGGTAATATATAAACACACCTTACAGGTAATATATATACACACCTTACAGGTAATATATAAACACACCTTACAGGTAATATATAAACACACCTTACAGGTAATATATAAACACACCTTACAGGTAATAAATAAACACACCTTACAGGTAATATATAAACACACCTTACAGGTAATATATAAACACCATACAGGTAATATATAAACACACCTTACAGGTAAAATATATACACACCTTACAGGTAAAATATAAACACACCTTACAGGTAATATATAAACACACCTTACAGGTAATATATAAACACACCTTACAGGTAATAAATAAACACACCTTACAGGTAATATATAAACACACCTTACAGGTAATATATAAACACCATACAGGTAATATATAAACACACCTTACAGGTAAAATATATACACACCTTACAGGTAAAATATATACACACCTTACAGGTAATATATAAACACACCTTACAGGTAATATATAAACACACCTTACAGGTAATATATAAACACACCTTACAGGTAATAAATAAACACACCTTACAGGTAATATATAAACACACCTTACAGGTAATATATAAACACACCTTACAGGTAATATATAAACACACCTTACAGGTAATATATAAACACCATACAGGTAATATATAAACACACCTTACAGGTAATATATAAACACCATACAGGTAATATATAAACACACCTTACAGGTAAAATATATACACACCTTACAGGTAATATATAAACACACCTTACAGGTAATATATAAACACACCTTACAGGTAATGTACACCGATCAGGCCTAACACTCTGACACTGGGGTGAGGTAAATAACACTGATTAGCTCTTCATCAAGGCACCTCTTACTAAGTGTCAAAAGTGTCCAAGGAAAGAACAGGACAGGTTCATGGGTCGCTGATGCACGTATGGTCCCATCCCACAGACCAGCTACTGTTGCTCAAACCGCTGAAGACATTAATGTTGGCTCTAATAGAAAGGTGTCAGATACACAGTAACATCTGGTCACTGTGCACCTCACAAAGCCCCAACAATGGACACGAGCACAAAGTGGACCAGAGCAATGGAAGACAGTGGCCTTGTCTGAGCTGTTGAAACATCTGTGGGATGTGCTGGACAAACAAGTCCGATCCATGGAGGCCCCACCTGTAACTGACAGGAGTCAAGTGGACTCCAGGCCTGTTCTAGGCAGTGGTCATAATGTTTTGTTTGATTGGTGTATATAAATATTGGTGTGCAGTACATTTTAAAATCCCTGTCTGTGTCTCATCGGTTGCAGGTTTGTACAGAGAAGTGGCCTGGTAAAAACACTGATGGCACCGTCTATAGCATCTCCATGTTGATCCTGCAGTACTTCCTGCCTCTGTCCATCATCTCCTTCGCCTACGCCCACATATGGTCCAAACTTCGCGGCCACGTCGGCCCTGCTGAAAATGCTAGCGCTAGTTCCGAACGACACGCACGCCGCCGCAAAACCACCAAAATGCTCGTTACAATGGTGGTGGTCTTTGCTGTCAGCTGGCTGCCGTTTCACGCTTTTCAGCTCGCGACGGATATCGACAGTTCGGTTCTGGACATGAGAGACTTCCGGTTGCTCTACACAATTTTCCACGTCGTTGCCATGTGTTCGACATTTGCCAACCCGCTGCTGTATGGCTGGATGAATAGGAATTACCGTGCAGCGTTTTTGGCAGTTTTCAAATGCAGCAAGAACAGGGACCGAGGGCGAGCCGCACGACTAGACAGCATTCATCCAATCGCAAACAAGAAAGGCAAAGGACGGGACAAGAAGAAGACGATCGAAAGTCAAGATGTGGTGACACCAAGACTCAACGCGACGGACGTTTGAAAGGTGAGAAATCTAGGACAACATCAGGTCTTAACCAGGACTAAACCCAGAACTAAACAAGGACTAAAACAGACCTAAACCAAGACCAGACCTTGAACTATAAGACTAAAGCAGGACAAAACACAAGATTAAAATGGGACCAGGTCTAAAACCTACAATAAACCAAAACCAAACATGGATTGAGATGAGACTAAACCAGGACTTAATGCTTTACAACTCATTTTTAATTATATTTTCCTAATATATTCCAGGACTAAAAATGAAGACATCCAGACCAATACTAGGATTAGACCAAGATTAGACCAACAGAGTCCAGACGTAGGCAGAACCAAAGACAATGAGCTGGGAAATAGAAACTGTGAAGAAGACAAGATGGGGGACAAAAATAACTGAACAAAAGCGGATTAAAACCACAAGGAGTGACGACTGAATGTGGGACCTTGCTGTGACACGATCCTCAGACGGATTTGGAGTTTGGCTGTGGGATTTAGAACAAAATAAAAAGATCAGACTGTTGTTTTCTGATGAAAAACTAGACGAGAATCAACTTTCTTTGAAATCTGAGGGAAATGGGGCTTTATTCTGTTTAAACCGCTGCGTGTTGTGAAGCATTTATTCTCAAAGTGGCTTGAAGGGACGTGGACTTGGATGTATTTTGGTTTTAATGAGGGACATATGGAAAAAGGTTTGGAGAAGCAGAGGGGAGCAGAGCAACAGATACATGTGGGCAATGGAAAGATGGTATTTTGAAATGGAAAATGTCCTGTTAACTTGGATAAATAAGGAATAAATAAAAAAAATAAAACAGAACATAACCAGGATTAAACCAAGAATAACTCCCAAGACTTAACAATTTCTAAATAAGGCTAATATTTACTCCTGTCTGCTTCTCCAAATCGTCCTCATGTAACCACAACACAAACCAACTTTAACTTTAAGAATTCTCAAAAAAAACTAAACAAAAATACAACTGAAACAGTGGAAGAAGTGCATGACAGCAGATGGAGTTGTGTTGAAGAAAAAAAATGATACCACATTTCTGGGGAAAAAGGGCTTTGTTTAATGTGTTCTCTTTTCTTTCCTTGTTTTGTCACATTCGTTCTTCATTAAATGCTTTGATACTTTCTTATCTGCATTCCTTCTCCCCAAAAAATATTTTAAATTAATTTCAAAATAAAACACCCTTCAGCTTCAGCTAACTTCCCAAATAAATCATACCTTTCCACAGTGAGTTTAAAATGTAACGAGAAGGCTTTGTTATGCGTTTAAAGTCTAATTGCCGAATGGTAATTACCTTCCCCTTTGGCTCCAATTAAATTCATTAAAAGTAATGAATCCACGTTTTTTCCAGAGTTAGGAGTCAGTGCCAGTTCAATGAACCTTGATCCACTTTTTAAAATATGTCTAAACATTTTGCCTCTTGTTACTTTTCACCATAAAATGTTACTTAGCATAATTTGTAAATAAAATAAAAACTATTTTATTTTATTTTTATGTTTGTATTACATTTTTTTACATATTGTGTAATTATGTGATAATACCTTCTGTTAAATGTGTCTTGGTTATATGATAAGTAAAACTATAACATTCATTTGGCATACTTTATTGGTAGCACTTTATATTCCAGCGCCATAATAGCAAAGTAATAGTGTTGTAATAAAAGAATAATAATAAATGGGTTGTAGAATAGAATAGAACTTTGTCCTTGTCCTTATTGTCCACCAAAAGTGGATATTTTCCTTCGGCTCACCAGTAAATGAGACAGATCAAACAATACAATACAATACAATACAATACAATACAATACAATACAATACAATACAATACAATACAGTACAATACAATACAATACAATACAATACAATACAATACAGTACAATACAATACAATACAATATAATACAATACAATACAATACAATACAATACAATACAATACAATACAATACAATACAATACTAAAGAAATGATGCTAATTATTAATTATTCCTGCATGAGTTCCTAGAGGTTGCATGATTATAAAAAAGATATCCATGTTGGCACTTCTAATAATAATCACCCACTATTATCATGTTATTACTGAGCTGGAATATAAAGTCACAAAATGCATCTTTTAAAGCAGAACATTTTTACCTTTACCTTTTATATTTATAGTTTTTTAAGTCCTTACGAAGGTTAATTGAGTTGTAGCGGTGTGTTTGAAGTGTGCACAATCCCCCTCTGGTGCATCTGAGTTGTGTGAAAGTGACAAATAAACACATAGCGACCTCCCACAGTGCACATTTGTGCTTTTGCTAAGATCATACCAGAACGTCATATTCTTTATTTCGTCAGTCATGGTGGAACCTCCTAAAAGATGGTGAGAGTTGAAGTGTGGAGGTGCGTAGGAGTCGTTACAACAGTGTGATTCACTGAAGGAAGCTGTAGAGGGAGCTTCTTTTTTGTGTATTTCCAAATTCATTATTTATTCACAAACTAAAGTAAAAGGGGATTTTAACACATTTATTTATTAATACAATTTTAATGGTTTTAATACTTCAAAGTGCCAATATTATCTTTTGTCATCATTTTACAAAATGTTGTATTATAGCAATTATCATGTGTTCAGACATTTTAATACAATATGTAACAATTCATTTTTTATTTTTTTCATTGTTGCTTCTTATTACTCATTGAAGTGGAGATTTATTGTATTTGTAAGGTATTTTTCTGTGTATCAGAAAATGTGCTTTTGTTACATAATGAGGCATACGTTTGATTGTCACGTCTTACATTTAATTGGCTTATTACAAATCGCAGCACTTGCTTTGAAATTGGGTTTTAATTACCCTTTTTTGAAGTTATAATTATAATGCTGCCTAAATGTAATATCTATTGCTTTGTTAGATATTTACATGACGTCTTTTGAATTGGTTTATAACAGAATATGTAATATATATTTTAGTTGCAGTCCCATGAGTGTCCACTTGGAAACAGAGAGCGTTTTCTCTCCCACAGTGTGTTTTCTGATCCATATCAAAGCTCAGACCTGTTCTGACTATGATTTATGTCGAGGAGGAGACGCTGCTCAGCCTTTTACTGAAACATGAATGTACTCCAGTTAATGTTGAATATTGTATAAACTGTGTAAATACTGTGTGAACGACTGTAACTAAGCACAAACTGTTGGCCTTTAATCCTTTAAACCAACAATGTACTCTTCTCAAGCACAAACTCTGTCTGGCCTTGTTCTTTAACTGTGTCTGTGTTGTGTTTTTATAATGAAATATGAAGTATGCAGTGAGTTTTCTCATTACGAACTCACTGGTAAAACTTTGTGGTGTAAATACTGATTGTTGGTGGGAATGGGTAAGAAAAATAGTAAAAATCCACTCATTTTCTTCTGGTTTTCTAGGGTCAGGTTTATAAACACACTTTCTCCAGCTCTTTCGAGGAAATACTGAGGTATTCTCAGAAGTGTTCCTGGGTCTTTTTCTTGTCCTGTCCTTGTGATGTTAAGGTAGGAACACTTATATTTTACTTCAGGTCAAAACTGAAAACAGCTCATTTAGGTTGTTCGCTGCGAAATACCTCCTGTGTTCACAACCAAACACAAAACACATCCTTTCTTAAGAAATACTCGGCATTTAAACTCCTGAGTGCTCCATGTTTGCCCTCTGTTCATTTTGTCTTGTTGATGGACACTATCTTTTTAACGCTCTCAGGAAAACTAAAAGTGACGTGACGTTTTTGTCGTCAGTTTATGAGGCTCTCCCTGTTTGGGCTCGTTTGGTCGTCAGCAGAAGTGCTCAAAAAGGACTTGAATGTGTGACCATCAGTGGAGAACCTTTTAAAATAGTGTCCACTTATAAATAGCTGAGAGGGCATCTGGACAACAGCTGGACTGGTCCATCAACACAGATGCACTTGCTGCAGATGTTTTCTCAGCTCTAATGGTCAGTAAAGCAACAGGACGGATGCTTTACTGAACAACATGGACCCTCCCTTTCATTCAGTGTTTGTGTGAGATCAGAGAGCTGCAGGACAGAACAACCCAAGAACCTTCCGACTGCGGTACGACTCTTTAATCAGTCTAAACATGGCAGATGACTCGACTGAATCAACTCATTTAAAGAGCCCTAAGTTCCCCTTTGGAGATTAATAAACTTATTTTAAATTTGACAAAAGGCCGTGGCCAGCATGAGCATCACTCATGACCTTCTTGCTGTGAGGCAAAAGTGCTAAGTCTGGCACTTTGCACTGTTTCCCAAATCTATTGGTGTAAAAAGATAAAAAATATGCAAGCATAAGTAATAATAATATTAATAATTCTTTTTTAAAATTCAATACAAATAATTAGTCTGGTCTCTGTGGATTGGATTCTCATGGAGATGAACAGAATCAATCAGAGAAGTTAATGACTGCACAAAGCCTGCTTCCTTTTAGATAAACTGTTCTGATTGGTCGGACAGGATTACCTGAAGGCTGTGAAGGAAGGAGCTGAAGAAAGGTTCTGGGAGTGGGAGGTCCCATACAACGTGGAGGAAGAGTGACTGCTTTGCCAGCAGCTTATTAATGGACTTATTTTATGAATCTTTACCATTTTAAATCCTGTTCTGAAGGTGGGTGAAGACATTTGGACTGAGCCGCTCATAAATGCACTAGGTTTTCTCTTTTGGACCAATTCTTGTTTCCACAGATGCAGTGGTTGTTGGTGAGTGTCATTCATGAAATATTAATGTTTCTATGTCTCTCGTTAATGAACTTACAGTGAACAGCTGTTAATGAGCTCAGAGTGGAAATATTTCCACTGACAAGATTCTATTTGTTCATTTAATAATAGTGTTTAACTGAAGACAAGACAAAACAGGAATAAAAAAGACTAAAGTAAAGCAGAACTAATCGAGGAATGATAGGATAGGATTAAACCCTAAAATAAATCTAGAGCTAAACTTAAGGGTCCCTAAACTACAACAAAACTCGGGCTGTTTTCTGGTTAACCCTAACCCTTGGACAGGCCCCGACTAAACCTGGACAAAACCAGGACTTATCTAAATCCTTTCTAGGCTTATTTTATAAACACAAGAGTAAAGTGTTTTTTTTTTACTTTCTATAACCTTCATTAGTTACTTATTAATAATTCCTTCATCACCTGATACACACTTTTATAAAGTCACGTGTCCTTTTAGTTGAAGTGTAACTCTGGAGCCTTGTGGTTCATTATGACGACTGTTTGCAGGGAATATTTCATCTGTGAGTGCTGTATGTTCATTGAAAGCTGCACAGTGGTTGTCCCCCATGGCTTTGGTCCATCCACCACTAAATCAATGTCTGAATTATTTGAAACCTTTAGTTATTGCCCAGAGAGGAATGTGTCCTGCATGAAGGGCATAAACACACTAACCCTCAATTATTAAACTTCTGCAGATTAGACAGTATATAACATAACATAATGAGGGAGAGCTGTTCAAATCTCGTTAAAAAAACTTTTCAGATCCAACTAAAACCTCATGAAGTCCACATAAAACCTCCAGCATCCAGCAGAATTTCAACAAGAACATTGTGATAAATACAGGACTAAACCAGGACTAAACCAGGACTAAACCAGGATTAAACCAGGTCTAAACCAGGACTAAACCAGGACTAAACCAGGACTAAACCAGGACTAAACCAGGACTAAACCAGGATTAAACCAGGACTAAACCAGGACTAAACCAGGACTAAACCAGGACTAAACCAGGATTAAACCAGGTCTAAACCAGGACTAAACCAGGACTAAACCAGGACTAAACCAGGACTTGTGTTTTGGTGTGTTTTTTTTTATAATTATTGCTCATGTTATTTAATATTTTTAATGTTTATTTATTGTATGAAGCAATCTTCCTTATAGCACTTATTACTGAATCTAAAAAACTAGACGCACTTACCTGAGGCATGTTATAGTAATGTCAGTGGGACCTGGCTCTATGGAGAGGGATCTAATCGTTCTACTCATATGTACAACAGCATACACCCAGACACAGACCTACAGGAACAGCACATTAGCGGGGAATCCATGGATCAAGTCTCGGACAATGGTTTGACTAACTGTGTGATTACTAACAAGGTTTTATTTTTACTAACTTTTATTTTATTAATTGATCTGATATTTCCTATTAAGCACTTGACTGATAGCACTTAAACAGCACCAAGACTGCACTATGGATGACCTGCTTTATGCCCCCCCCAATAGGCCTGTGCTAAACAAAAAAACACACACCAGTAAAAATGCCTCTCCTCTGGCCTCTGGTAAAAATTCAGGCAGGATTTGACTGGACCCCAGGTGACCTACAGGTTTTCTTCCTCTATTCATCAGGTCAGTAGGCCCGTGCACTATATCCTTAACTAGGAATTTTTTAAATAGAGCCCTAATCCCCAACAGGACTAAACCAGGTCTAAACAGGACTAAACCAGGCCTAAACCAGGACTAAACCAGGTCTAAACCAGGTCTAAACCAGGACTAAACCAGGTCTGAACCAGGTCTAAACCAGGTCTAAACCAGGTCTAAACCAGGACTAAACCAGGACTAAACCAGAACTAAACCAGGACTAAACCAGGACTAAACCAGGACTAAACCAGGACTAAACCAGGTCTGAACCAGGTCTAAACCAGGACTAAACCAGGTCTAAACCAGGTCTAAACCAGGTCTAAACCAGGACTAAACCAGGACTAAACCAGAACTAAACCAGGACTAAACCAGGTCTAAACCGGGACTAAACCAGGTCTAAACCAGGACTAAACCAGGACTAAACCAGGTCTAAACCAGGACTAAACCAGGTGTAAACCAGGTCTAAACCAGGACTAAACCAGGTCTAAACCAGGACTAAACCAGGACTAAACAGGGACTAAACCAGGTCTAAACCAGGACTAAACCAGGACTAAACCAGGTCTAAACCAGAACTAAACCAGGTCTAAACCAGGTCTAAACCAGGACTAAACCAGGTCTAAACAAGGACTAAACCAGGACTAAACCAGGTGTAAACCAGGTGTAAACCAGGTCTAAACCAGGTCTAAACCAGGACTAAACCAGGACTAAACCAGGTCTAAACCAGGACTAAACCAGAACTAAACCAAGACTAAACCAGGTCTAAACCAGAACTAAACCAGGACTAAACCAGAACTAAACCAGGACTAAACCAGAACTAAACCAGGACTAAACCAGGACTAAACCAGGTGTAAACCAGGACTAAACCAGGTCTAAACCAGGACTAAACCAGGACTAAACCAGAACTAAACCAGGACTAAACCAGGTCTAAACCAGGACTAAACCAGGTCTAAACCAGAACTAAACCAGGACTAAACCAGAACTAAACCAGGACTAAACCAGGTCTAAACCAGGACTAAACCAGGACTAAACCAGAACTAAACCAGGACTAAACCAGGTCTAAACCAGGACTAAACCAGGTCTAAACCAGAACTAAACCAGGTCTAAACCAGGACTAAACCAGGACTAAACCAGAACTAAACCAGGACTAAACCAGGTCTAAACCAGGACTAAACCAGGTCTAAACCAGAACTAAACCAGGTCTAAACCAGAACTAAACCAGGTCTAAACCAGGACTAAACCAGGACTAAACCAGAACTAAACCAGGACTAAACCAGGTCTAAACCAGGACTAAACCAGGACTAAACCAGGACTAAACCAGGATTAAACCAGGTCTAAACCAGGACTAAACCAGGACTAAACCAGGACTAAACCAGGACTAAACCAGGTCTAAACCAGGACTAAACTAGGACTAAACCAGGTCTAAACCAGGTCTAAACCAGGACTAAACCAGGTCTAAACCAGGACTAAACCAGGACTAAACCAGGACTAAACCAGGTCTAAACCAGGTCTAAACCAGGACTAAACCAGGACTAAACCAGGACTAAACCAGGGCTAAACCAGGTCTAAACCAGGTCTAAACCAGGACTAAACCAGGTCTAAACCAGGACTAAACCAGGACTAAACCAGGACTAAACCAGGTCTAAACCAGGACTAAACCAGGTCTAAACCAGGTCTAAACCAGGACTGAACCAGGACTAAACCAGGACTAAACCAGGTCTAAACCAGGTTTAAACCAGGTCTAAACCAGGTCTAAACCAGGACAAAACCAGGTCTGAACCAGGTCTAAACCAGGTCTAAACCAGTTCTAAACCAGGACTAAACCAGGTCTAAACCAGGACTAAACCAGGTCTAAACCAGGACTAAACCAGGTCTAAACCAGGTCTAAACCAGGACTAAACCAGGACTAAACCAGAACTAAACCAGGACTAAACCAGGTCTAAACCGGGACTAAACCAGGGCTAAACCAGGTCTAAACCAGGTCTAAACCAGGACTAAACCAGGTCTAAACCAGGACTAAACCAGGACTAAACCAGAACTAAACCAGGACTAAACCAGGTCTAAACCAGAACTAAACCAGGTCTAAACCAGGACTAAACCAGGACTAAACCAGAACTAAACCAGGACTAAACCAGGTCTAAACCAGGACTAAACCAGGACTAAACCAGAACTAAACCAGGACTAAACCAGGTCTAAACCAGAACTAAACCAGGACTAAACCAGGTCTAAACCAGGACTAAACCAGGACTAAACCAGTTTTAAACCATGTCTAAACCAGGACTAAACCAGGTCTAAACCAGGACTAAACCAGGACTAAACCAGGTCTAAACCAGGTCTAAACCAGTTCTAAACCAGGACTAAACCAGGTCTAAACCAGGACTAAACCAGGTCTAAACCAGGACTAAACCAGGTCTAAACCAGGTCTAAACCAGGACTAAACCAGGACTAAACCAGAACTAAACCAGGACTAAACCAGGTCTAAACCGGGACTAAACCAGGTCTAAACCAGGACTAAACCAGGACTAAACCAGGTCTAAACCAGGACTAAACCAGGTGTAAACCAGGTCTAAACCAGGTCTAAACCAGGTCTAAACCAGGACTAAACCAGGTCTAAACAAGGACTAAACCAGGACTAAACCAGGTGTAAACCAGGTCTAAACCAGGTCTAAACCAGGTCTAAACCAGGACTAAACCAGGACTAAACCAGGTCTAAACCAGGACTAAACCAGAACTAAACCAAGACTAAACCAGGACTAAACCAGAACTAAACCAGGACTAAACCAGGACTAAACCAGAACTAAACCAGGTCTGAACCAGGTCTAAACCAGGTCTAAACCAGTTCTAAACCAGGACTAAACCAGGTCTGAACCAGGTCTAAACAGGTCTAAACCAGGACTAAACCAGGTCTAAACCAGGTCTAAACCAGGTCTAAACCAGGACTAAACCAGGTCTAAACCAGGTCTAAACCAGGTCTAAACAGGACTAAACCAGGTATAAACCAGGTCTAAACCAGGACTAAACCAGAACTAAACCAGGACTAAACCAGGACTAAACCAGGTGTAAACCAGGACTAAACCAGGTCTAAACCAGGACTAAACCAGGACTAAACCAGAACTAAACCAGGACTAAACCAGGTCTAAACCAGGACTAAACCAGGTCTAAACCAGAACTAAACCAGGCCTAAACCAGGTCTAAACCAGGTCTAAACCAGGTCTAAACCAGGTCTAAACCAGGTCTAAAGCAGGACTAAACCAGAACTAAACCAGGACTAAACCAGAACTAAACCAGGACTAAACCAGGTCTAAACCAGGACTAAACCAGGTCTAAACCAGAACTAAACCAGGTCTAAACCAGGACTAAACCAGGACTAAACCAGAACTAAACCAGGACTAAACCAGGTCTAAACCAGGACTAAACCAGGTCTAAACCAGAACTAAACCAGGTCTAAACCAGAACTAAACCAGGTCTAAACCAGGACTAAACCAGGACTAAACCAGAACTAAACCAGGACTAAACCAGGTCTAAACCAGGACTAAACCAGGACTAAACCAGAACTAAACCAGGACTAAACCAGGTCTAAACCAGAACTAAACCAGGTCTAAACCAGGACTAAACCAGGACTAAACCAGTTTTAAACCATGTCTAAACCAGGACTAAACCAGGTCTAAACCAGGACTAAACCAGAACTAAACCAGGTCTAAACCATGTCTAAACCATGTCTAAACCAGGTCTAAACCAGGTCTAAACCAGGACTAAACCAGAACTAAACCAGGTCTAAACAGGACAAAACCAGGTATAAACCAGGTCTAAACCAGGACTAAACCAGAACTAAACCAGGACTAAACCAGGTGTAAACCAGGACTAAACCAGGTCTAAACCAGGACTAAACCAGGACTAAACCAGGTCTAAACCAGGTCTAAACCAGGTCTAAACAGGTCTAAACCAGGACTAAACCAGGTCTAAACCAGGTCTAAACCATGTCTAAACCAGGACTAAACCAGGTCTAAACCAGGACTAAACCAGAACTAAACCAGGACTAAACCAGGACTAAACCAGAACTAAACCAGGACTAAACCAGGTCTAAACCAGGACTAAACCAGAACTAAACCAGGACTAAACCAGGACTAAACCAGGACTAAACCAGGTCTAAACCAGAACTAAACCAGAACTAAACCAGGACTAAACCAGGACTAAACCAGGTCTAAACCAGGACTAAACCAGGACTAAACCAGGTCTAAACCAGGTCTAAACCAGGTCTAAACAGGTCTAAACCAGGACTAAACCAGGTCTAAACCAGGTCTAAACCATGTCTAAACCAGGACTAAACCAGGTCTAAACCAGGACTAAACCAGAACTAAACCAGGACTAAACCAGGACTAAACCAGAACTAAACCAGGACTAAACCAGGTCTAAACCAGGACTAAACCAGAACTAAACCAGGACTAAACCAGGACTAAACCAGGACTAAACCAGGTCTAAACCAGAACTAAACCAGAACTAAACCAGGACTAAACCAGGACTAAACCAGGTCTAAACCAGGTCTAAACCAGGACTAAACCAGGACTAAACCAGGTGTAAACCAGGTCTAAACCAGGACTAAACCAGGACTAAACCAGGACTAAACCAGGTCTAAACCAGAACTAAACCAGGACTAAACCAGGTCTAAACCAGGTCTAAACCAGGACTAAACCAGGTCTAAACCAGGTGTAAACCAGGTCTAAACCAGGACTAAACCAGGTCTAAACCAGGACTAAACCAGGTCTAAACCAGGACTAAACCAGGTCTAAACCAGGACTAAACCAGGTCTAAACCAGGACTAAACCAGGTCTAAACCAGGAGTTACTAACATATCTTACACATAAATTAAATATCATGATAACAGAGATAAGAAAACATTTAGAAAAACATAAATCCTCATTTTTAAGTAAAATCCAGAGACTTTAATGGAACTCTTGTGGAAAGAGTCAGTCCCAGTGTTAATGGGATGATGGACCTCGTCGGGGGGGCTCTCTCGAGTTGGTCTGAACGGACTCGTAACAGGGACAGAGAAAAACAAACATCTAAATCTGACAATAACCCTCTCAAATCCCACTGGCAACTAAAGCAATCTTTAAAACTGTGTGTGTGCAGGAAATATTTGGAACACAGCATGAATTTGAAACATGCCACCTTCAGAAATGCTTTTTATTTTATTTTTTGGATTGTGTTTTAGTTTATGTATTTATGACTGACAATGTTTTATGTTGTATGTCTGTTTCTGATCTGTTTTATGGTGGAAAATAAAGATCTATTCCAAGTCCAACTAAATCCATCTGAAACCTGTTTGAATCCAACCCTTTAAACCCTATAACCCTATAAAATCCGACGAATCCGCTCTAATCTATCTAGAACCTTTTCAGATCTAATTAAAACTTAAAATCCAACTCAAATCTGTTCAAATCCTTCTAAAGCCTGTTCCATGCCACAGTTTTTGTCAGATCCAGGGCTGAACAACTGTGTCCTGAGGCCATCCGTCAGAACAACATCAATAAACCCCACTGAGTCAATCCCAGAGCCAGGCCTTAAATGCATTTGACTGGTTTTATCCCTGATCGACAAAAACTGTACTTTATGGAACAATGTGTGGTCGTGTTCCGACGAGCACAGAACATGTGGGATTGATCAATACATTTATAGGCCATCAGCTCAGGTTACAACTGGGTCAAAACCCGTTCAGAACCATGTAGATACTGGTGGAAAACATACAAAAACTAACTAAACTAAACTAAAACTCTGCACATACAACATTTATCAAAACCCTTTTACCTGAAACCTGCAACATAAAACTGAAAGAGACAATGTTGGGCCCAAACCCGACACAACGGTATTGACAAATCAAAATGGAGACACGACCTTATTTTAGACAAGAGTTTTGAAGCTGGATGACAGATAGGCCATTACTCTCTGCAGATGTAACAAGTGCAAAAATGGATTTAGTTTAGAGTAGAATGACCTCAGAGGAGCAGCACATGGCACATATCTGCATGAATACGTACTGACTGATTACAGTTTTATCTCACATCACACCTGACACATTCACCCCCATTTCACGTAAATCTCATTGTTTTTAGGTGAAAAGTACAATAAGCCCAACCAAACTCAAAAAACCACGTCGAACCATCGCTGCCTTTTGTCCGGAGACAACACGGGTAGGAGCTAACGCCACGTTTATTTAAATCTCAGTTTTTGGCAGCTTGGACGCAGCACAAAGGCATCACACTGAGCTAATCCTGACACCCACTCCTGATTCCAACACCGCCGCAGTTTGACACTGCCAAATCCAACACGATGAGAATTACTCTGTCGCTCAAAGAACACAAATGGAGAGAGCAAAGAGAAGTGGACCAGAGCTGTGTGTTTTCATTGAAGCAGAGTTCATTTTAGTTGAATTATTTGGTTTTGCTCTGGTTTATTCTTAGTTTTAGCCCTTGTGCATCTGTTAAAACAGTTTTAAGTTAAATTACAAATTGGTCCCGTTGTTTACACGTGATCACAGCAGCCCTGTTATGTGCACTCCCCAAACGAACGGACCAAAAAAGTGAACTCTGGTTTTAACTAAAAACACAGGACTCGGTTCACTTTGAAGCACCTCAGATCTGAACCAGGGTTTTCACACAGCACTGTGAATGCTGTTACCAGTTACATGAGTCATGTCCAGATTGGTTTATGAAGCAGCAGCGTCGACTCTGGGCTGAGTTTGTCGTTACCTTAGCGACTCGTCTTTACTTTTTAATCATAGTAAATGTATTAACCCACCGACACAAAGCCAAACCAGGCTTGTTATTATTCTACACCCTAATATATTCACGTTTAACATTGGATTTAATTTGCTAAATGCATCTCATAAAAGGAAACAGTGACTGTTCACTGGCAGAGCTGCAAAGAGTAGTGTTTTATAATAAATAAATAAAAACTCTATTGGAGAAGAAAGATGTACCACACAGGTTGCTACAGGAGCCTGTTTAATCCATAAGTCAGTTGCCAGTTGTATGTTCTTACAACAGACAAACCAAAGACAAAGCCTGTTTGGTATTCAGCCTGTTAGTTGGCTCTAGAGTTTGATGAACTGCTCTCAGAGCAAAAGAAACTGTGTTATGAGAGAACTGGACCTGGGTTAATTTTAATTTGACCAAAAACGTCAGTTGTGTTTTTTTACACAAATACAAAACAACAATTTATTTATTTATTTTCTTTAACCTCTCCTTGTGCAGATAAAGCTTCAGACAAACCACAGTTGCACTGGATTCCACCGACGGCAGTGTTGATCTGCTACAGTCAAAAGGCTGTATGTGCTGTTGTGTTCTGTGGAAGGATGCACAAAGCTGACATTGATTCGTTCAGCCATCGATCAGTCGCTGCCCACTCTCTCATGCGCTGCATTTGCTTGTTTATCTCCTGAAACGAGGCACATAAAGCATTTAAACGTGTAAGCTCTAGTCAACGTTTAGGGATTTGAGCTTTTTATGGTTTAAGGGGAAAACAGATGGAAATGCAGAGGATTCAAATTAAACACTCATCATGAAATGAAACGTTCTGCAAAATTCACAGGGAATTATCATATTTGGAGTTTGGATTTGGTTGGATTGCTTTTAGTCACAAAAAGTCTAGTCGGTTTTGAACAAATTTTAAGCCAAAAAACAAATTACATGCTTTCTTCCTTTCTCTTTTCCTTCTTTCAAAACTGATCCAGTTAATATATAATGTAGTCCAGTGATCATCAGTTAGCCTTGGTTCAGTCCTGGGTTAGACTTTGGTTTAAACCTGGGTTAGTCCTACCACAACTCTGTATCTCACTGACTCACTGTCAAGAGACTATGGGCCTGTGGACAGTTGGATGGAAGTGGGACTTTTTAATAATGCTGGCTTTATTGCCAGTTCATGTGAGGCTGTTTGAACACTCAGGAGAAAGAGAAAAGACAAATGGAAGTCATTAGAAAGGTTTACAACACATTTAACCAGACCTTTCATTTTCAAAGTACATCTAAGGACTTCATCAGGACTAAACCAGGACTAAACCAGGACTTAACCAGGACTAAACCAGGACTTAACCAGGACTAAAGCAGGACTAAACCAGGACTGAACCAGGACTAAAGTAGGACTAAACCAGGTCTAAACCAGAACTTAACCAGGACTTAACCAGGACTAAAGCAGGACTAAACCAGGACTAAAGCAGGACTTAACCAGGACTAAAGCAGGACTAAACCAGAACTAAACCAGGACTAAACCAGGACTAAACCAGGTCTAAACCAGAACTTAACCAGGACTTAACCAGGACTAAAGCAGGACTAAACCAGAACTTAACCAGGACTTAACCAGGACTAAAGCAGGACTAAACCAGGACTAAAGCAGGACTTAACCAGGACTAAAGCAGGACTAAACCAGAACTAAACCAGGACTGAACCAGGACTAAACCAGGACTAAAGCAGGACTTAACCAGGACTAAAGCAGGACTAAACCAGAACTAAACCAGGACTAAACCAGGACTAAACCAGGACTAAACCAGAACTGAACCAGGACTAAACCAGGACTGAACCAGGACTGAACCAGGACTTAACCAGGACTTCATCAGGACTAAACCAGGACTGAACCAGGACTAAAGCAGAACTGAACCAGAACTAAACCAGGACTAAACCAGAACTAAACCAGGACTAAACCAGGACTAAACCAGGACTAAACCAGGACTAAACCAGGACTGAACCAGGACTAAACCAGGACTTCATCAGGACTAAACCAGGACTGAACCAGGACTAAAGCAGAACTGAACCAGGACTAAACCAGAACTAAACCAGAACTAAACCAGGACTAAACCAGAACTAAACCAGGACTGAACCAGGACTAAACCAGGACTGAACCAGGACTAAACCAGAACTAAACCAGGACTAAACCAGGACTAAACCAGGACTGAACCAGGACTAAACCAGGACTTCATCAGGACTAAACCAGAACTAAACCAGGACTAAACCAGAACTAAACCAGGACTAAACCAGGACTAAACCAGGACTGAACCAGGACTAAACCAGGACTGAACCAGGACTAAAGCAGAACTGAACCAGGACTAAAGCAGAACTGAACCAGAACTAAACCAGGACTAAACCAGAACTAAACCAGGACTGAACCAGGACTAAACCAGGACTGAACCAGGACTAAAGCAGGGCTAAACCAGAACTAAACCAGGACTAAACCAGAACTAAACCAGGACTGAACCAGGACTAAACCAGGACTGAACCAGGACTAAACCAGGACTGAACCAGGACTAAAGCAGGGCTAAAGAAGACATCAATGACAATTAAACAGTTGCTGACCCAGGACAAAAGTCTGACAGAACCAGTACTAAACTGGACTGGACCAGGATTAAATCAGGATGCTAACTAAGCTCAAGTAGAAAAGAAACCAGAGATAAATTCAGACTAAACAATGGCTAAATCTGGACTAAAGCCACAAATAAATAGCTAGACTCAAACCAAGACTAAAGTAGGAGGGAACCATGTCCAGCCGGAGCCTGAAGTAGAACTAAAAATATGCAGTGTTCTGAAAACCTTCTCTCCAGACGGTCTGTTTTGGTGAAACAGAGACCCTTCTGGCGTTGATTATTTTTGCATCTGATTCATTTGTTTGTTGCCTTCAGCAGAGTTTATGTAAATCCAAACTAACTTAAAAAGAATTGACATAGAAAAAATAAATATATGATGCTATTTTTCCATGTGACAACATTGTGTTGTCTTTCAGTTTGGTCTCAAAATAAAACCAGACACAGGGCTCTCGCTGAGAACTGACGAGAACTGCCGCGTCAGGTTTTAATGAGCTCTGTTCAGAGTTTCACAAAAAGACTGAGTCAGAGTGGTGCCTTGTTATCTGAGGATGTCTTTGTTCTGACTAAACCAGGAATAAAGCAGGTCTAAACCGAGACCAAACCAGGAATAAAGCAGGTCTAAACCGAGACCAAACCAGGAATAAAGCAGGTCTAAACCGAGACCAAACCAGGAATAAAGCAGGTCTAAACCGAGACCAAACCAGGAATAAAGCAGGTCTAAACCGAGACCAAACCAGGAATAAACAAGGTCTGAATCAGGATAAACCAAGACTGAACCAAGGCTAAATCAGGCTAAACCATGCATGAAAAACAGAAATTATTCAGGTCTAAACTATGACTAAACTTTGACTAAACCAGGAATAAACCAAGGCAACAACAGAAAAACAGGAGTCAACCTAAAACTCAACTCAGGTCTCAACTGAAGCCAAACCCTGATCTAAACCAGGGACTTCCTAACTTTCGAAACCAAAATAAATTAGTACTGAACTGTCCTTGTGTGGTGCACTGTACTGGAACAAATATTCCCTTCCCTCTTCTTTCTCTGATCCGTGGACCATCCTTCTCTCACTCGTGAACAAAACCCAAAGATCCTTATCTCCTCCACTTTGGCCCTGGACCTGGAGGAGCGATAGAACGACAGAGACATCTCATCTTTAAATGTGTTTGACTGAGTTGTGTTCTGGGCTGTTTTCGCAGAGTGACGCCTCTTGCTCTGAACTAGTCTCTGAGAGTAATTGGGTGTAATAGGGAGGTCTGTGGCCTCTTCACGTCCTGTTCGACATAATTAATCTGAGGCTGATTGGTTTTATTAAAAGATGAGTCATAAACCAGGCTTTGATTAGACTATATGAGCAGGAATCGAGCAGTTATTATTCATAATGTCTCTACTTGAATGTGACACGACTAAATCTTGACAGAAGCCAAGAATAAAGCAGGAGGTTTTACACATACATGTTTTACATTGTCTTTTTTTACTATAAAAATCTATTTTCCTCTTTGTCCCTGGAGAAGACATTATTTTACACTTTATTTTTATTCTTTTAATCAGCCTTAACGAGCCACGCGCTGGACCTTTTCTCAGTCGCCGTTTTGACAAATCCCGTCTGATTTCTTTTGTCAGCTCGAAATAAAACAAGACAAAGACTCGTGGAACGTTTGTTTATCGTCTTCATCTGTTTTTGAAAATGCCAAAACATCATGAGATACGCAACGAATAGACTGCCTCATTACTCAGTGTTTTTAAAAGCCAAGTATTTAGAAGCTGGACGACTGAAGGGACATCACTCTGACTGAATGTTCATTTCCAAGAGCCCTCACTGGAACAAAAGGCATCTCTAAGTTTGCATTGTTACAGCTCTAAAGTGCTTTTGTCTCAGAGAATGAAGAGGTTTAACATTGCATTGTGTAAACTGCAGTTGTAACAATTGAACAAATAGAGCACAGTCAGAACGAGCTTTAATCTAGTGTAATCAGCTGAAAACAACACGCTTTGCACTTTACCAGAACAAGGTCATGTGAGAAAAGAGGCAGGATTCCCAGATTAAGACGTAGACCGACAGGGAAGCTGTGGTGTGAATAAAAGCAAGAACATTACCAGTACATTCTATGAAAATGTATTTTCTATGTCTTTTCATTTATCTTGTTTATTTTGGTTGTTAAGACACTTAAGCCTCACCTGTTTCCTGTTTATCTGCGTCTAGTGTGAACACTGCTGTTGGAAATGTGTTCCTGGGATTTATGAATGGGCCTGATTCATGAATATTTTTGTACACATCTTCATAAACATTGTCCTGTTGTCCTCATTAACATCATTAACATACTACGTGCTCACAGTATTTTTGTATAATGTGTGTTTGTACAATTGTGTAGTATGGTACGATTATGGTTTAATTTCAATATTTTCTTGTAATAAAAGTCTGATAATATTACACAACAGTGTTATTTTTAAGGCTGAGAAGGGTTTTCAGTTCAGAAAACATTGCTGAATGCCAAAAATCATTGGGCAAATAGGGCTTAAGTACAGATTTCTACATAAGAAGCTTCATAAACGAGGCCCAATGTGCGAAAGTGGCTTTGGAAAAATGGACATAAAGCTTCAAACACAAACCCAGTGGAAGGAGAGTTTTCCGTAGTTTTCCATCACGTGACATTTGAGAGCCCTGGAGCCCTGGAGTTCTCTTTGGCAGCGCTCTTCTCACAGGAGAGACGGTTGAGACGTGGATGTAACACAGTTGCAGCATGTTTTGTTCATTTGAGATGACACAAAACCTGTAGGGCGTCAATATAAGTGCTGTTTGTAAAACGTTTTTATAAAGGAACAAAATGGAACACGTCACACATTTTTCTCTGAAACTGTCTCAAAATAACACTTGTTTGCACAGTGTCTACCAGATTTGTGCGAGGTAACCAAAGTGTCATTCAGGCTTGGCCAAACAACAGGAAGAAGGAGCTATGGATCAGAAAATATACACCATTTGTTCCAAAATTGCTGAAAGGGTGTAGTCTGAAGTCAAGACGCCTGCCCCTTTTACCTTTGACTAAACCTCAGAATGAATTTAGATCTTGTTAAACAATAAACAATATAAACAACTATAATAATAAAATGATTATAACAGATCTACACCATTATTAACAGAGGAATGAGTCCAGCACTAAGCCAGGTCCAAAAATATAATACATTTAGATCTAAATGGTCCTGGTCTAAACATGGTCTAGAACAGGACTAAACCGAGACTAAACCTGGAGTGATTGAAGGACTATGCCGTCTTTTCTCTCGGTGGCTGTTTAATAAAAACAAAAACAGCGTGAGACGTTTCCTACAAAGAGCTTTTCTCGTCGAACGTACTACAGCAGTCCAACTGGGACGGTCTCAGAAACTGGGTCAGCGAGTGAGAGCGTGCACATGAGCGTCTCGTGAGGACAGGTGCTTAAAAGGCTCCTGTAAAGTCAATTAAAGCTGCTCCGTTGCTCTGACATTTATTTAAACTGTGAGTGACTTTTTGAAACCGTTTCCCTTTAAGACATTTTACTGTTTAATCAAGACCTTTATATTTAAAGTAACACTGTGTAACTTTTAGCTTGTATCATTGTGTATTTTTAAATAAAATATTGATTTAATGGTTCTCAGACAGTGATTGGTAGAATCAGACCTATTTCACGGACACAGTCCCTCAGCTGGACAGAAAACTCCGATATCCACCGGGACAGGTCTCTCCTGAGAGACAACACTGGGAGCAGAAACACTGGATCCTTGCAGAGTTGTATTTGGACACAATGCAGTTTTTTTCTTCCAAACTTGCCAGTTTTGGATAGTTTCCTCTTAAACAAACAAACCAGACAGTCTGTAGAGGGATCTGTGCCCTCTAAATTCTAAAACTCACATAGTGTCACTAAATATTAAAGGTATACTTCAGTATTAAGTAAATGTGCTTCTGGAGCTGATTTATTCCCTTCAGGAGAAACTAAATGCCTCACAGTCCTATGGGCCATTATTTATCTCCTGTCGATCACAGACTCTTTGTATTTGCGGTCTTTGCCTCTGAGCCTCAATTTTTGCTGCTTCCTATCGACGGATGGAGGTTAATGGTTTTACACGTCTCCAGAGAAGCCCTCCTGATCTGAAACCTCACAGCTCATTTATTATGAATGGAGCAAGACTCACTTCACAACAAAAAAGCTCCTATTTCTCACACAATACAACGTTATCTAATTGTGGCCACTCTGGACAGATAGTATACAGCAGGGGTCTGAGCCTATTGCTACAGACAGAACAGACATACAAGGGGCCCCAGAGCAGGTTTTTACAAAAGGCCCTAAACTAATGTTATAATAATTACAATTTTACTATGGTTATAATTACTGGGTGCTCATAGTCCTCTTCAGGTCATGTCAAATCCGATCATGTCATGTTCTTCATGTAAATCCAAACATAGACTGAGACATAACTTGCCACTGAATGACTTCTGCACCTGGAAACTGGTTCTGGGGAGTGTGTGTGAAAGATACGCCTCCTACAGCTTTCACTGCAATGATATAAAATGTAATGTTTACTTTTGCAAGATAACCTCATCCTGTTCCATTGTGATCGAGAGTCTCTCATGGAACCTCCTAAAAAGTCCTCGAGTAAGGGCGCCGCCATACAGCATAACACAGCGATATACAGCAATAAACAGCGGTATACAGCAATATACTGCCGTCCACCAGAGGGCAGGCACCAAAAGCGGAAATATAAGGAGAAACCCAATGGCGATTTAAAAAAAGTATAAAACTCATGTTTACAGCCTGGTACAAAAGATGGCTCCGGTCTCTAGAGCTAAGTTTTTACTACGTGACAACTCTGGGGGTGAATTTTTGATTAATATGTCCGTTTATGAAAATGGAAAACATTGTTTTACTCTGGAGTAAAAGCGGAAAAGCCCGGATGTAACCACCATTTCTTTGCCCTGTCGTAATGATAATATCGGAGAATAGGGACCAATGGGGGGATTACATCCATGTTGTCTTTGCTTCATTCTTGCATTAAACCTGACCATTTGTTTTTTAAATTGTAAGCGGTCTCTCTGGATAATCTGAACTAAACATTCTTATAACAACTAACTAACATTAATTTCATCTGAAAAAGAGTTAATAAGAATGTAAAGAATGTATTATGCATCAGAGCAACAATAAAATGTGTCTTTGTATTTCTTAAATGTCACAATTTTTACAATAATAAAATAGAAACTGTCTATACTGAACACTCCTGGACCCCAGTACATCTGCCCTGGCTGCACTGCCTGAAGCTACGCCTCTGTCGACAAAAACTAACAAATAATTGACACATGAAAGCCACTTGTGGAGTGTCTACTTTGATCCAGTGCTAACAATTACAGCTTAAATGATTCTGCTTTGGCCAAGTCATCATCAATAAGCTCTATGTTCTGTTCTGCAAAAGAATTAGTTTGTCTTTGCTTTCTGGAGTCCTGCAGTCTGTACCATGCTTTTTTGTAAAACTTGCTGGCTTTTCTAATTTGTTTGACAGCAGATAACTCCCTTGGTGCTTGACTCATGAATAGTTAGAAGGAAATCGTTTTTGTGAGTGAGGATACAGCTATTCCCACTAAAGCTGTACAAATACACTTATTTGGAAAATAAATACAAGGTTTATTTGTTCTGTTATGTGTGAAGAGTGTCTGTGTTTTTGGTGCTTTTTTAGTTTACTGTTTCATTTCCTATTCTCTGTTGCATTATTCCTCAGGGGTACCACACAGTCATTTTTTTATAATGTTGCTATCGGCAAAGCAATAAAAATGTCAGTAAACATTAATTTGCTCATTTCTTCAGCTTATTCCGGGGTCACAGGTGATCCCAGCAACTTTGGGCCTTAGTCAGTAAACATATCATTACCAATAATTAAATTAAATACAGTCTAAGATTCATCAAAAAGAAACAGGAAAGAAAACATGCGATTTAAGTTATTTCACGGCCGTTAATCTAAAGAGCTACACTTCTTTCCTGACAGTAGCTGCTCGTTCTAGTTATATAACATTTTCATAACAGTTTTGAAATCTGTTTAAGATTACAGCAGAACTTTAGTCCAATGTATTTTTGTTGTTTGGAGAACCTCGTTTCTATTGGGTCAAACCGTGGTCACACTACTCCCTCTAGTGGACAGACCTGCAATACAATGGTCCATTTGCAATACATTGGTTTCAAACTCTGTTAATCACATTTTGTTATTCTTATTTTTTTTAAATACTAAAAATAGTTTCCATAAAATAATGTCAACTACAGTGAGACTTTATAATTCATACATTTCACAAAAAGCTAAGATACAGTTCAATGTCCATTTTTTATTTTTATTTGGGATGTACTTATTGGGATGGGATTTATTTGGGATGGGACGAAGTGGCTCAATGGTCCAGCAGTCGTCCTATAACCAGAAGGTTGGCGGTTCGATTCCCGCTCTGCCCTGTTCATACTTCGTTGTGTCCTTGGGCAAGACACTTAACCCACTGTTATAAGAATTTTATTCTTATAATTGTGTATATTGTTTATAGTTAGTTGGTGCTCATAGTTCTCTACAGGTCATGTCAAATCATGTTATGTCCTCCATGTTATTCCAAGCATGGTGTAGACATAACTAAAGACATGGCTTGCCATGGTACTTTTGCACCTGGAGCTGGGGCCTTGAGGGGAGGGTGTATGCAAGATACACCTCCCACTGACAGCCCCCACTCCGTGATATAAAATGTAATGTTTTGCTTACCTCAGTAAGCAAAACTCACTATGTACCTTTGATATATCTGTGTATGTGTTTGCTTCTCCTTGCAAGGAATAAAACCTGGCCTTTCGCTTTTTATAATATAATCTGTCTCCGTGTCTCTCTGGGTAATATAAGGATATAGAATTCTTTTGGACATATAGAATTCTTATAACATTTGGTGCCGTGACCCGGATTTCAATATTCGTTGTTTCTCATGCAAAGAGGTGAACTGAGCACGGAGAAATGCAAAACAAAGCATTTCTTGTAAGTCCCAAGCTGTGCTATTTAGCAGTAAAGGGCCAGATATCCTCTGTGTGTGTGAACACGATGACGAGATCTGGACTGAGAAAAGAGAAGAGCAGAGAGACGAGAGACAGAACAGACAGTCTGGCTGCGAACAACTGGACTATTGGACTAAAAATTCAGGTAAACAGCTGTTTAATTTATTTTTGGTGTGTGTGTGTGTGTATGATTGAATACCAAAGCTTCCGGAAGTAGCAGTTTGGAAATCTGCCGTGTGTTGAGCGGGCTGCATGTAAGTTACATCACCAATAGTTGATGTTTTTCCATGAGGCTGGCCAGCATAGGAGATTCTTAAACGCTAATACGCTTTGTCGAGACCCTGCCTATATGGTTTATGGTGAGATTGAAAGCTGGAAAAAGTATGTGTTTCAGTCGAGACCCTGCCTCATGTGGTTTATGGTGAGATTGTAAACGGGATATTCTGATGTTAATCTGTGTTAAAGCTTGTTGTCTTGCTAGATTTTAGTTTGATAGATACCTTATGCTTTGTAAGTCTTAGGTGTTTCTTGAAACGGACCCGCGTTTAGTTCATTTGGCCGTGACAAGGCGGGACTCTATGGCACTAGATAGAGCATCTAATTACAATAAGAGGTATAAGGTCTAAAGAGCTTGTCTAGAGAGCACAGGAATTTATCTTAGATTAATAATCACGTATCGTAATACGCCACAATCGAACTGCCTTGCATAGCTAGTATTGTTGGTTTATGGTGCGACACTCACACGGGAAGTGTGGGATATGCACAGGAAAAGCTCGAGCTGACTCTTTAATCGAGACCCTGCGAAACCTATGGTTAATGGTGAGATTGGAGTCCTGTCGCGTTGGGCGTGACGTATAGGGAAGGCGTAGGCCTACGTATAGTGTTCACTGCATGTGAAGCGGTGATTTTTAAAAGCCCACGAGCTTTTGCTGAAAAATGTTCACTGCTGGTGACGCGTGAGTGAGAGAAAAAGCCCACTGAAAGTGAAGGGGCTTATACTGAGAATTGTTGACAATACTGAGAATTGTTAACCTAAAGGTTAAAGATAAAGGTGTGTTTGAGAGAATAAATGTGTTATGAATGGGCCATTGTTGGATGAAGAATGAGTCTAATGATGTGAATCAGAACAAAAGTAATGTTTTTGTTTAGAGAAAGTTTGAACAACATGAGAGAGAAAGGTAGCTTCCATAAGCTATTTTTCTAGTTTGAGGAAAAACAGAAGCAGAGAAGAGATTTTGAAAGAAGTACACAGATGTACTTCAAAACACTAATCATTTGTATTTTGTTTAAATGTTTTGGAGCCTCTAGGTATCGGCCTCCTCCTCTCTCCGGAAAACAGTGCTCTCTCCAACCTCTGCACCCCACCTCCCACCTGCGGATTTTCGGCTGAGAAAAAAGGAAAAAAACTGCAGACAGTTACCAGCAGCAGCAACACGGAAGCGGTAAGATAAACGAATTCAGACAAACGTTTATTTGTTTTAAATTTTGATCTATTGAGATTGACCAAAAAGGTATTTGTAAAGTGTGTTTGCAAATTGGATGAAACTTGAAATTAATATGAATGTAATGTATTTCTCTGAGGAAAAATGCACAATTGAGAGCGAGGTGGAGGTGGGCGTGACAGACGAGAGGGCACTGAGAGGAGGAGGAGGAGGTCGAAACTGGGTCCAGACGAGAGACGAGGAGAATGACCTCATGAACTGACCGCTTCAACAGGTCAGGTACATAAACACATAAAGATACATAAAGACACATGTAACTGCACACACATAAACACATGTAAATACAGACACATAAAGACACAAACACGGACACATGAGACACACATCTACAGAGGAGAATGTGATTTTGGTTTATGAGAGAAAATAATGAGTATTCTGTTAAAGAACAGAGTTGGTTTTGAATTTAATGTGACATGGAAATGTGAACATTAAAGGTTTAAAGAAGTTAAAGATCCAAAACTTGGATCTAAAATAGAATTAGTGATTGATGTTTTGCTAAACAATGTTGTGTATCTATTAGTACGAAACTTAATAGAGGTCCTTAATATCAGTGTGGTTCAAACACACGATATAACGCCAATAAAAGAATGAGAATGATTACTTTGTAATTGGAAGAGTTTAAATATATGTTTTAAAGTTGAATTGTGCAGAGTAAGTTTATAAAGATAATATAACGTTATAGTTATGGGCCATAAGCTTATATTTAAAAGAGAACAAGGTTACCAGAATCTAGATGAAGAAAAGTAACATTTATGTATTTCTCTGGTTTGGTTTTGACAAAGTTTTGGAGAAAGTGGATTCAAAACAACCACTGTTTGGATTCACAAGGAATGTTTCAAAACAAGATAACATTCTATGTAAGTCAATGTAACAGGGGCTTCACAGCACCCTCCTTTTGCTCCCAAGAGCGAGAAATGTTTGGTTTGGGTTTTTGTTTTTTTAGCTCCACAGACAGTGTGGGAGCCTTTACATTAAACAAACTTTTAATGTTGAGAAAGATATAGAGTTAGAAATGTCAGTGACAGAAACAGATTGCACTGAACTAATGTGTTAAATAAAGTTTATGATACTTAATTATGAAAACTGTTTGACCTTCTGACAGGTCTGTTGATATGAATAAAGTCCACATTTGAGTTTTATTGAATCTATGAAACATGATTTGGTAAACTAAACGATTGAATTAATGAGATTGAATATGGTTTTGAGAAGAAAACTTAAAGTTTAAGTAATTGGCGAATTGAAATGAAGATAGTTCAAAATAAATAATAATCATTATTTATTTTGGTACTTTATAATTAAGGTATAGTGTTATCTATACAATAAAGATTTAAACTGTAATGTAAATTGGTAATCTGGGTTTGGTGATTAAAACATATCTATGTTAAAACAGTTCAAACTGTTAAAACGATCTTAAAGGTTTTATTTGAAAAATTGAAAGTTAATGAGAAATAAATAAAAAAGATAATTGTTAAACTAACAAGGTGAATTGTTAAAGTTTAAGAGCTTATGCCAATGGCTCGCTGGGTTTAATCACTGTTTGAAGTGATTTTAGATTTTTTTTTGAGTACTGGGACTAACACAAGGTCCTTTTGAACAGACGTTAAGTTTTTGTTTTGGTTTTGGTTTTTATCAAACTTTAGGTCGTTGTAACCTAAAGAAAAAGAGAATAAAAAGAGGTTGAGATGTTACATTTTATTAAATGAACAGTAATGATAATTACTGATTACAATTTTGGTGAATTTGAATAAATAAAGAGAGACACGTTATTTTGATTTTACACTTGATGTTTAAAGTTTCTGTTTAACATTGAGTGAGGTGAATTCTTTATGTGGCATCTGAATGATAAATTAGTGGAAATATAAAAATAGTAATTGATAAAACGTTTTTATGTTACATTTAAATTAATATGGGAAAAATACAAAAACAAACTGGTTTATTGTATTTAGCACCTGGTGGTAAAACTGAGTTTTACAGAGACAGTATAGAACAAATCTATACTGAACAAAATCCTGAAGGAATTTTATTTAAAAATAAAGCAGAATTTGAGATGAATTTTATTGATTTTATGTTTAGTCTTTCCTTTTAAACGAAAGTCACAAAGGTGATGGTGTTTTGGAGGAAAGCAGTGAAACAGAGCAGAGGCTTTGTGGTGTGTTCAAGCAGCTGGGACATGCTGCTGTTACTGGTTTAACCCCAGAGAGGGGGGTCTGAACCCAAGGGAGATTAAGAAATTTTGTTTTGAAGTAAGAGAAAAATGTGTTTTCTTTCTAAAGAAAGTAATTTGAGGTAAATTAAACAATATTTTGAGAATATTCTAATTTAAAAGAACATGTGAAATAAATTGTGAATTAAAGGTGAATGTTTAAAAGTTTGTGAAAATAGATCATGAGAAACCAGTTCTGATCTATATAAATTATTTATGTTTGCATCAACTGAGTTAAAATTTGTCAAATTGTGGATGATACCAATTACAGTTACAGGTAAAGACCTACAACTAATGGTAACTAAAAATAAAACTGAACTAAACAAAGTTAAGTTTTAAATATAACATAAACAAAAGTGATGCTATTTGGAAAACATAAAGAAGATGAATAATTAGAAATGCTAATTAATGAAATAACAATTTAAGGTGGTAATTGGAAAAAACCATTCTGTTTTGATTTTATTTTTGATTTTTGTTTTATTTTGTTTAAGTTTTGTTTAATTTTTTTTGGTATTTTGAGCCATGGTTGTACCACGTCTCAAAAAGGGGGGAGATGAAGGTTTAAACTAAAACTGTGTTAAAGTGCTGAAGGGATGCTTGGTTAACCTAATGGTTAGCATGAGGCTGAAACAACAGGGTTTAATACAGTTAAAAGTTTAAATCAAATAATGAAATAAAGAAAGTTGACAGGACTTTTCTGGAGAAGCACTGTTTAGTCTGATTAAACCTTTTCAGATTAAAGTAGATTTCCAGCAGACCATATCTGTGGAAACAGGGTTTATCTGCTGTTTCATTTTTATGGTTTGATCATTTTAAGGTTAAGGCTTTTATGGTTTCATTTGACGAAAACCTAGGAGGCACTTTCTATGGGTCTATAATGTCAGAGAACGTTCTGATTTGTTTGTTTGTTCTTTATTTGGATGGAAGCCAACTACAACAAGTATACCAGTTCAGAAAAGGAGTTTTGACAATTAATATAGCCACCACCAGTAAGAGCTAATATTAACATAGTTCTTTGAACTTATATCATCTTGGTTTACACCTGTGAAGGGAAGTACACCTGTGACCAGGGCTAGTGACGGGGGTCACATGACATGACTTCCTGTGACATCACTCTGAACTTGACAAACGTAGAGATCAGGGACAGGTGCAGTGCAAAGCAGAAGTCTGGAGGTTTGTGAAAGTAAGACCATTAGACCAGCGTTGCCTGCTGACCGGAAACATGCGTCCTTAAAGGATCCTCGTTTTATTTGTGTTCACATACAATGTGACGGAGAACATCGTGAGTGGAAACTCACACTTTAGGAGCCAAACAGCAGCTCCTCAGGTTCATTTGAGAGCCCCATTTACATCGACGACAGAGGTGTCCTTGAAGGTGTCCTTAATGAATATAAGGCTAAAATTAAATTAGCATTAGGATTGGAATTTTTACCATTTGGGACAATTTATGAAAAGGTGGATTAAATTAAGTATATTTATAAACAACAAAGGTTTATGAATTACACAAGAGATGCTGTAACTGTTAATTAAAACTGGAAATGAGAGAAAACTGGTCCAAGGACTGGACAGAACAAAATAGCACTGAGCATGCTTTTAGCTGAAAAGGGGGGATCTACAAAAGGATTTCCTCCAAAGTAACACAGGACTAGTTACAGCAGAACTAAGGTCTTTAAGAAAGGACTTCAAACTCTAACAGAGGAATTAGAGTATTCTGGTATAGAGAAATTAATTTTGACCTGGTTTTAAAACATATTTGGAAAACTGACTGGGATTTTAGAATCTGTATTGAGATACAGTACATGTACTTGTTGTTGCACTTCCATGTCTAATAACTTTTGTTTGTGTTGCTTTACATGTATCCGGAGCTTGTTGGTGAGATTGATGAATGTGGCCATTGCTGGGTCAACATTCCTGGACATGCACCTGCCAAACGACTAAGGTCAAGGCTTTGACCTCAGATGAACACTTTGATATCTGAGGGACGTTATTGTTTGCATGTACACCAACGGGACAACAGCTCCAGGACGGATCATACTACAGACCTAAGGGCCGTATGGTTCATTGAATTGATTATGCTGAAGAGAATTGATTTTAATCATTATGAATGTGCATATGTCTCACTCCATGTGTTTTTCTTTTTGTTACAGGGACAGAAATGGACAGGCAGGGACAGGCCAGAGATCTTGAGTCCAATGGGTTGACCAGCTCAACCTCTGGCAAATTTTTCTACTTTATTTTGGAGTGACACTATGTTTTGATTTATGATTTATGGACATTTATGATTTATGGACTTTAAAGAATTTGACTTTGAAGAATCAGTGCATTACTCTGTGGGTTCCCAGTTGATTTGAAACATATTCCATTATAATCATTTGTTATGTTTGTTTTGACATGTGTTGTAAGTTAATCATTTGAAGTGATTACATACGTTTGATGCTTGATGTTTGTGTTTTGTCACCGCCTTTGGGGGAGGGGTGGATAGAAGAGTTTTTCCCAGCTTTAGGTCATTTTACCAATGGGTCAAAATGTTCTTCTGGCTAGGTCAACGCCCTGCTGGGTTTTCGCTTCTGTCATAGTTTAAAACTCAAAATCAAGCTAGTAGGTTGTTTATGCTAATTGTTATCAGCATAAAGAGGGGGGAATGTTATAAGAATTTTATTCTTATAATTGTGTATATTGTTTATAGTTAGTTGGTGCTCATAGTTCTCTACAGGTCATGTCAAATCATGTTATGTCCTCCATGTTATTCCAAGCATGGAGTAGACATAACTAAAGACATGGCTTGCCGGAGGACTTCTGCACCTGGAGCCTGGAGCTGGGGCCTTGAGGGGAGGGTGTATGCAAGATACACCTCCCACTGACAGCCCCCACTCCGTGATATAAAATGTAATGTTTTGCTTACCTCAGTAAGCAAAACTCACTATGTACCTTTGATATATTTGTGTATGTGTTTGCTTCTCCTTGCAAGGAATAAAACCTGGCCTTTCGCTTTTTATAATATAATCTGTCTCCGTGTCTCTCTGGGTAATATAAGGATATAGAATTCTTTTGGACATATAGAATTCTTATAACACCCTCCTTGCCTCCAGTGTCCGTTGCACTGGTGTATGAATGTGTGTGACTGTAGAGGTGTGTTTGGTGGTGGTCGGAGAAGGTTGAGCGTCGTGTGTATGGCAGCCCCCATCTCTGTCTGCCCCAGGTGTGAATGTGTGTGAATGTGTGTGAATGTGTGTGAATGTGTGTGAATGGGGTGAGTGGAAGCACGATGTAAATCACTTTTGGTGCCCGAGAAGGGTGCAAAAAAGCGCTATATTTGTTCTATATGCCATTGACCATTTACCTATTATTTTATTATTTTATTATTTATTTATTTTCTCCCTCTTTTACTTTGTAATTATGTATAGCTTTTGTTTTTGTTTAATTTAACCTTCTTATTTTATTCTATTTCAAATATTTTTTGCTGCAGAGATTGTATATACATTTGTTTTTATTTAATTGCACGTTACCTGTCTGTGAGCGGCTGTACAGGTGTTTTTCCGCTCTGTGGGATCAATAAAGTTATGGCTTATCTCCTAAATAAGCCGTCGTCTTAGAGTTGCTCACTGCGCATGTCAAAGTTCCAAACCCTTTTCCCAGTTGGGAAAAAAGGAAGTCATGTGACTTAACCGGAAGTAAACAAACGTACGGCGATCGAGCTCTCGATGTAAACATTTTCTGCTCCGTTTTAGATTTTAAAGTTGGAAATTACACTAAACAAAACCCCGCGCGGAGACTACACTTGTGTCGTGTTTGTGGAATTATTCCGGTTTTAATGAAGAACATGGATTTACAACTGCCCTTTGTCTCTTTGTTCGACTTTTTAAAGACACCAGAAAACTACAGTTTAGACGAATGGCATCAGATCCAAGGTGATGTAAATACCTGTGTGGTATTCGGTGACATTATTTTATTGGTTTTATGTGAAGGAGGTTAAAACAGTTACTGTTACACCGTGAATTCACTATATTTTTATACTATTCACAATAATGTAAAATACTTACAACTGGGTTCGTCTGACGACATTTTTATAATTTTAAAGCTCAGCAGCTTGTATTCTGAACAGCTGTGTGTAAAGTATGCACTGGCTTCAGTTTTATGTCAGAATTAATCTCAAAATAACAGCCTTTAAAGGCCCTTAACGTGTCCTTTAATGGGGACTGTCCCGTGTCCTCACAAAACTCTGACTAAACACTGATCTGTTCCACTTTTGAACAGACCATGTCCTTATTGTCCCTATTTAAATGACTGTCATTGCAGAGTTAGTAGATAGGCTTTTTTTACTGGGATTACATTTGACCCGAGGCTGTCGCTTCATTGAGAACCTCTGTAGTGTAGGTTTTCTTCTGAAAAGGTCATTGTTGTTTGGAGCTTTTTACATTAGGCCTACCTTGTGTAATAACGTCTTATGCACCAATGCATTTCTGGTTTTATGGAGAACAGCAGGTGCAGTGGGTTTGAGGAAGTGTCCCAGCCCCACCTCAGCTTAATGACCATGCTCCCCTCTACATTAGAGCTGACTTCATTCAAGCCAAGAGCTCTCTGTTCCTCAGCAGCCGGTCTTCTTTTCGAGCGTGTTCAGTTCAAATCTGCCGAAGCTGCATTTGCTCATTATGCTCCAAAAAAATATATATTAACTGTTAACCTACATTTTCCTTCTGCAGCTGAAAAATCACCTAATAAATCATGAAAATGTGATGCATGTTGAGCCTGTTCTTCCAGGTTTGTGCATATTTGCTCGGAGGAAACACTCTGAGCTGAACGTCAGAGAGGAGCTGGAGAAAAACGACGGCTTCATTCAGATTCAGGACGAAGAAAGTTTAATCATCGAGTTCCTGGACGAGTCGAGTGTGTCGTATTATCAACAAAATGAGGAGGACACAGGTAAAACCAGGACTAAACCAGGTCTAAACCAGGTCTAAACCAGGTCTAAACCAGGTCTAAACCAGGTCTAAACCAGGACTAAACCAGGACTAAACCAGGTCTAAACCAGGTCTAAACCAGGTCTAAACCAGGTCTAAACAAGGTCTAAACCAGAACTAAACCAGGTCTAAACCAGGTCTAAACCAGGACTAAACCAGGTCTAAACCAGGTCTAAACCAGGTCTAAACCAGGACTAAACCAGGACTAAACCAGGTCTAAACCAGGTCTATATCAGAACTAAACCAGGACTAAACCAGAACTAAACCAGGACTAAACCAGGACTAAACCAGGACTAAACCAGGACTAAACCAGGTCTAAACCAGGTCTAAACCAGAACTAAACCAGGTCTAAACCAGGTCTAAACCAGGTCTAAACCAGAACTAAACCAGGTCTAAACCAGGTCTAAACCAGAACTAAACCAGGACTAAACCAGGACTAAACCAGGTCTAAACCAGGTCTAAACCAGAACTAAACCAGGACTAAACCAGAACTAAACCAGGACTAAACCAGGACTAAACCAGGACTAAACCAGGACTAAACCAGGTCTAAACCAGGTCTAAACCAGAACTAAACCAGGTCTAAACCAGGTCTAAACCAGGTCTAAACCAGAACTAAACCAGGTCTAAACCAGGTCTAAACCAGAACTAAACCAGGACTAAACCAGGACTAAACCAGGTCTAAACCAGGTCTAAACCAGAACTAAACCAGGTCTAAACCAGGTCTAAACCAGGTCTAAACCAGAACTAAACCAGGTCTAAACCAGGTCTAAACCAGAACTAAACCAGAACTAAACCAGGACTAAACCAGGACTAAACCAGGTCTAAACCAGGTCTAAACCAGAACTAAACCAGGACTAAACCAGGACTAAACCAGGTCTAAACCAGAACTAAACCAGGACTAAACCAGGACTAAACCAGGTCTAAACCAGGTCTAAACCAGGTCTAAACCAGGACTAAACCAGGACTAAACCAGGTCTAAACCAGGTCTATATCAGGTCTAAACAAGGTCTAAACCAGGTCTAAACCAGGCCTAAACCAGGACTAAACCAGGACTAAACCAGGACTAAACCAGGTCTAAACCAGGACTAAACCAGGACTAAACCAGGTCTAAACCAGGTCTAAACCAGGACTAAACCAGGACTAAACCAGGTCTAAACCAGGTCTAAACCAGGACTAAACCAGGACTAAACCAGGATTAAACCAGGACTAAACCAGGTCTAAACCAGGTCTAAACCAGGACTAAACCAGGACTAAACCAGGACTAAACCAGGACTAAACCAGGATTAAACCAGGACTAAACCAGGTCTAAACCAGGACTAAACCAGGATTAAACCAGGACTAAACCAGGACTAAACCAGGTCTAAACCAGGACTAAACCAGGATTAAACCAGGACTAAACCAGGTCTAAACCAGGACTAAACCAGGATTAAACCAGGACTAAACCAGGATTAAACCAGACCTAAACCAGGTCTAAACCAGGACAAAACCAGGTCTAAACCAGGACTAAACCAGGACTAAACCAGACCTAAACCAGACCTAAACCAGGACTAAACCAGGACTAAACCAGGACTAAACCAGGTCTAAACCAGGTCTAAACCAGGACTAAACCAGGACTAAACCAGGATTAAACCAGGACTAAACCAGGTCTAAACCAGGTCTAAACCAGGACTAAACCAGGATTAAACCAGGACTAAACCAGGTCTAAACCAGGTCTAAACCAGGACTAAACCAGGACTAAACCAGGATTAAACCAGGACTAAACCAGGTCTAAACCAGGACTAAACCAGGATTAAACCAGGACTAAACCAGGACTAAACCAGGACTAAACCAGGTCTAAACCAGGACTAAACCAGGATTAAACCAGGACTAAACCAGGTCTAAACCAGGACTAAACCGGGTCTAAACCAGGTCTAAACCAGGACTAAACCAGGACTAAACCAGGACTAAACCAGGATTAAACCAGGACTAAACCAGGTCTAAACCAGGTCTAAACCAGGACTAAACCAGGACTAAACCAGGACTAAACCAGGTCTAAACCAGGACTAAACCAGGATTAAACCAGGACTAAACCAGGACTAAACCAGGTCTAAACCAGGACTAAACCAGGATTAAACCAGGACTAAACCAGGTCTAAACCAGGACTAAACCAGGTCTAAACCAGGTCTAAACCAGGTCTAAACCAGGTCTAAACCAGGACTAAACCAGGATTAAACCAGGACTAAACCAGGTCTAAACCAGGACTAAACCAGGTCTAAACCAGGATTAAACCAGGACTAAACCAGGACTAAACCAGGACTAAACCAGGTCTAAACCAGGACTAAACCAGGATTAAACCAGGACTAAACCAGGTCTAAACCAGGACTAAACCAGGATTAAACCAGGATTAAACCAGGACTAAACCAGGTCTAAACCTGGACTAAACCAGGATTAAACCAGACCTAAACCAGGTCTAAACCAGGACAAAACCAGGTCTAAACCAGGACTAAACCAGGACTAAACCAGGTCTAAACCAGGACTAAACCAGGACTAAACCAGGACTAAACCAGGTCTAAACCAGGACTAAACCAGGTCTAAACCAGGATTAAACCAGGACTAAACCAGGACTAAACCAGGTCTAAACCAGGACTAAACCAGGATTAAACCAGGACTAAACCAGGTCTAAACCAGGACTAAACCAGGATTAAACCAGGATTAAACCAGGACTAAACCAGGTCTAAACCTGGACTAAACCAGGATTAAACCAGACCTAAACCAGGTCTAAACCAGGACAAAACCAGGTCTAAACCAGGACTAAACCAGGACTAAACCAGGTCTAAACCAGGACTAAACCAGGACTAAACCAGGACTAAACCAGGTCTAAACCAGGACTAAACCAGGACTAAACCAAGACTAGGTCCAGACTCACGGAGGTCAGTGTTTGAAGGAGACAGAGTTAGTCCAGACTTAGACCAGGTCCAGACTCACGGAGGTCAGTGTTTGAAGGAGACAGAGTTAGTCCAGACTTAGACCAGGTCCAGACTCACGGAGGTCAGTGTTTGAAGGAAACGTTTGATGATCATTGTTATGTCACATTTTGACCAGTAGATGTCGCACTAAGATTGTTTTTGAGCCACAGTATATCAGTCCTGGTTTAGTCCAGTTTTAAGTCCTTTTTCAAATCATGATTTTAATTTAAACGACAAGAGCAGATGTCTGTTGGTCACTTCCTCTTAATATAAGTTCTATGTTGTTGTTTCAGGGGTCTTTGAGTCGGACGGAGCCATCGCTGAGATTCAGGAGGAAGATGAGTTTCAAAATATGGACGGCTCCGATGAAAGTTTCTTGTGTGATTCAACCGACAAACAGGAAGTGGAGACCTCGGAGGATGAGTGTAAAGGTCGGTCACTACACTAGAACTGATCAGCTGATTTAAAATAATGCTAATACGATTCATCATAAATGCGGTTACAATATTTTAATAGACAGTCCTTGGTTATTGGCTCCATTTAAAATCATTATAATGAGTCAGTATTTTAGGTAAAAATACACAAACCTTAAATCATTTTATTTTAGAATACTGCTACTTACAACACACTTCTCTGCATTAACTTTGAATGGACAGAATATTCCCAATCATCACTCTTTTTTTTTCTTCTTTTTTTTTGTCTTTCAACAAAAACAAAACAAAAAAAAATTTTGCGTTGCCTTGTTTTAAATTTTCCAAAATGTCAGACTTGACTCTCAATGCTCATTGGTTTGTTTGTGGATTTTCATTTTGTAAACTTCTAAAAATCAATTAAATTCAAATGTTTATTATTATTATTATTTACTGTCTTGTGTCTTTTTCAATCAGAGGCTCATTCCAAACCTCGACGTCGACGCTGCAGAAATTGTGGGAAAACCTTCTCAAACAGCAGCAGCTTCAGGGAACACCAGCTCAAGGGTTGTAGACAAAAAATTCAAGAAAATGCGTCCGAATCTGTCGAAAGAGAGCGACTCCACGCCTGCTCCCTCTGCGACAAAACGTTTTACACTATCGTTCATTTAAACCAACACCTCCTGATTCACAGCGGAGAGAAATCCTTCTCGTGCGACATCTGCGGGAAATGTTTCAGCCGGAAAGGCTCGCTAGAGCAGCATCAACTCGTCCACAACGGAAAGAAAACCTTTGAATGTGAACACTGTGGTAAAATGTGCGCTCGGAACGGGGATTTAATGAAACATCTTCGGTCTCACAGCGACGAACGACCGTTTAGCTGCGAAATCTGCCACAAAACATTCAAATTCCAAGCAAGACTAACGGAGCACAGAAGAGTTCACTCGGGAGAGAAGCCTTATCAATGCGACAAGTGCCCGAAACAGTTCCGATTAAGAGAACTTTTAGTTTCACATGAGTTTACGCACAACAGCGAGCGACCGTTTCAGTGCAAAGTGTGTCGTAAACGGTTCAAAAACAAGAGCAATTTGAAAAAGCACATGATGATCCACATCGGAGATAAACCGTTCTCGTGTCCAGACTGCGGTAAGAATTTCCGAAGGAAGCAGCAGCTCGGTTATCACGAGATGGGACACAGAGGAGAAAAGCCGTTTATGTGCGACATCTGCGGGAAAGCGTACATCCACAAACGAGGGCTTCAGACCCACGCGAAGACGCACGGAAAAGAAAAGAAACACAATCCAGATTCAGGAAAAAATATGCCGTTTTCATGTTTGCAGTGCGACAAAGGCTTCATGAGACATATCCGTTTAAAGGCACATATGTTCATTCACACGGGAGAGAAACCATACAAGTGTGAAACGTGCGGGAAAGCCTTTAACGATCGCAGTAATCTGAGTAAGCACCTGAGGATCCACACCGGAGAGAAGCCCTTCGAGTGCGTACGCTGTAAAAAGAAGTTTACTCTGAGACATCAACTCAAGGAGCACTGGAGGCACGTCCACATAAACCCAACAACGGAGACTTCGGACAACGGTCGGTCGGACAAAGATACAACGTCAGAAACTAGTGACCAGGAAGAAACCAAGACTTAGATTTTAAAATGTTGGTTTTAGCTTTGGTTTTCTGAGATTAGTTGCATTGTTACGTTTGTTGGTCAGTTTAGTAAATATAAGTTATTTAAGCAGCTTTATGTTTGTCTGCTGAGTTTTTAAATTGTAAATTACAAAGTAATACTAAAATGGTAATATTAAAATGGTTTCATAGTTTCTTTATTGTCCACTTTGAGGAAAGTGTTCAGTCTGAGGTCAGACTCTGAAGATACAGCTCCGCTCTCGTATCAGTTAAACTCAGAATTGAAAAAGTCTCTTGGAATTAAGGGATAAAACGTCTTCACCTTGAAAACGGAGTGGACTAAAATAATTGTTGTTGTTAATAAATGAATGTGTGATAATAACATTCCTAGTTTTTAGTCAAATTTTATTGTAAATTCTGAAATAAAGTCAGATCTGTTTTCTGTAGGCTTCAAAAACCAGTAATTTGTAGAAATCCTGTTTTTTCTTTATTTATTTTTATTTAAAAACTATTTTACTTTGTTTAAATGAGTTGATAATATCATGATGTGGAACAAAAAGCTGGTTTTAAATTTCTCCAGCAGCAAAGTTAACTGTACAAGGACAAATGGTGAAAGTTGCTGAATCCTTCAAAATTAAAAAAAAATATACAAAAATAAAAATATCCTTTAAAAGATTTAAAGAAAACAAACATGTTCTCTCTTTCTTACTTCTGTGAAAGAAACACACAGAATAAAGCATAAAAAAGGTTGAGAATTTGATCCAAATATTCTTTTGAATGTGCAGATTGTAAATGTTATTGAGCTGCAGCTCCTCACTGATTCTCCAACACTGCACCTTGTGTCTTCGAGAAAAAACATGGTTTTATTCTAGTCTTGGTTTGGTTTAGTCAAATCTTATTGTGATTTCAATAAAAATAATGTGTTGATTAAAAAAAAAAGAGTCTGAACTCTTTCTTGACATGGTTTAAACGTCCCGTAAATGTGACTAATGCTGCACCAACCTTTGGACTCAAACACTGTCCCCTTTTAGAGAGCAAAACAATTCAATTCAAAAAACTAATCATTTAATGTATTCATTGATTCAAATAGAAATGTTAAAATAATGACACTAGATATATTTATAACAGGTTTAGTTCTGCTTTGGTCTTGGTTCAGTCTCAGTTTAGATCCAGTTTTAGTCCAGTGCTTAGTCTGGACCAAGACTAGTTCTTTTTATTCAATCTAAGCTGAACAAAACAAAAACTAAAGCCCTGAATTACCTCATTTTCACAACTTTATAAAACTACACTCTATATATTCTCCCGGTTTGGGACCAAGTTTAGTCTCAGGTCCAGTTTCCAATGGTTCAGTTCAGAAACAGCTGTTGATAATACATTTTACAAAAGCAACCTTTGACATATTTTCTGTTGGACTTTGACGGTTTTTCACAAGAACCAGGCATATTTTATTTGAAAGAACATTTTCATTTTTTGTGGGAACGATTGTTCAAAGAACCATGTGTAGCTCCACTGTTTGTAAAGTGGACCACACACTTGGACCAGGGCTCACTTCTGTTGAGTTCAGCTTAAGTCTACTTCTTTTTTAGTCCTACTTTTGGTCCTGTCTGCACAACTTCCCTGAAACATTAAACTCAGAGCAAACAGATCCTGGTGTTGGTGGACTTTTGTTCTTTGCGGAGGCTGTTGTTGAGTAAACTGTCCTCGACTGTTCCCGGTCTATGGATCGATCAGGACTAGGTCAGACTTCAGCGAAGGAGATAAATACTGGTCTGAACCCAGAAACGAGCAGAAGAACCACAAACGTTAGCATGAAGCTGTTACTGCTGCTGTTCCTGTTGGGCTGCGGGGCCTGGGCCCAGGATGATCAGGACTACGATGACTACGACTTGGTGAGGACTAAACCAAGGACTAGTTTAGTTTCTTTGAATTAGCCTTTGCCTTGACAATAGCTGCACTAAAACAAGATTAAACTAGACCTAAATCAAATGATGTCTCCAAATCATTCCCGTTTATAATCCACAAAATAATCTCTCTCGACAAAGCAACAATATAGCTGCATTTTAACTTTGAGTAACTTAAAGGCTTTGTAAAACCTTGAATTTCTCTGGTGTAATCAGGGTTTTAAAAATGTGTAAATTTGTAAAGTAGTTTTAAAGTCCTCGCCTGAAATTAAATACTGTCCAAATGAGCAGGAAATAATATATATTGTTGTGGATTTTTAATGATTGTCTTGGTAACCTTTCACCTTTTATGAAATCAAATTACTTGGAGTTATGACGCTCTGAGGTTTTTGAATTGTTTTAATCCTATTTTGAAGTTTGGACTAAAGACTGGAACAAGTCTGTATCGAGACTAAACCAGGTCTAAACAAGGACTAAACTAGAACAAACTTAACCAAATACACCCTTTCGGTCAATGTCTGTTTTATTATTTTACCAAAATAAATAACTCCAGGATTAAAGTAAAGAAGAGCTAAAGTAGGATTTCTACAGGTTCTAACTTTTCTGTGTTTCCTTCAAACAGGGCGCCAAGAATACATCGTCGGTTCGTACCACATTCTTTTTTTTATTTTATATTATATTTACATTTAAAGACAACTCACTCATTTTCTTTTGTTTTTCTTTTCAGAGCGCCAACGAGACCTCCGTGGACGCTCGCGGCCATCGTCCGTTAGTGAAAGCCAAAGAGAGGTTCGACACCAACCGTTACTCACCGGCACCGGTCAGCGGCAGCAGCAGGTGAAGGACATGTTTGAAACGAAACGCTGGACGTTATGGGGTTCCAAATGTAAAACGTGAAGGTTACTTTTGTTAACTCATGTTTTCTGAAAATACAGAGTGGTTTCCTCACATTGAGCTCGTTTTCTTCACAACTAAGTAAGAAATTCTGTACAAATAACCGATTACCTCATTTGCATAGTTTATATTATCATTCTAATATTTAGATTACACACATATATATCGGTTATTTGTACATTTGGCACCCCATAGTACGTAGTGTTCAAGTGAGCGGGAGGAGACTTTATTGTTAAACCTGACTTGTTTGTAGCACTAAACGGCTAATAAACTTGAGCGACCAGAAGCAGCTAAAGTCTGTAGAGCTCTACACACTTTTCTTCATGTGTTCAGGTATCGTGGGCGTCCCAGCACCACGACCCAGACCGGCCCAGTCTCACAGGAGATAGTGGAGCAGCCCGAGAGCGGAGGGTGCACTCACGCCAATGACGAGATGGTAGGACCTCTAATGTAGCTGACTGCTCTAACAGTATCATCAGCAGCAGAAGAAATATGTGACTAAAAGGTTTTGTCCCTCACATGGTGCAGGGCGTTATTTGTCCCACTGGCTGTGAGCTGAAGACGATGCTGCAGAAGCAAGAAAAGAACATCAAAAATGTAAGAGAGATTTTTATGTTGAATTTGTTTTGGATAAAAAAATGTAAACTGGGCAGAAGACTAGCCCTTTAACGTAATCGATAAGTCACTGTCTGTTTCATGGAACGCAGCACAGACAAGAACGCAGACACAAAACTGATAACTTTCAAATATGATCAGCAGTTTTGAAGTCAAGTAAGATCCAAAATTTGTTTTATAAGCACAACATAAAGAAGGGAACAATACAGATTTAAAAATCGATGTAATTTAGTTAAGTAATGCTTTGTAAATGTTGAATTAAGACGTAACGAATGCATATTAATGCTTTTAACTAAATGTAGCTGCCCTGACGCGCTGCTCACATTTGGGTTCAGGTCTAATTAAGTATTTTTACTCATTTATGGGATGGATTTGTTTGTTGCAGAGCGTTACAGAACTGCTGCCCCAAGTGGAAGATCTGTCGCGATCCACCAACACCGTCCACACATTCGTCAAAAACCTGCACATTAATATAAATGAACGCCAAAAAGTCATTACCGGTACGAAATCTAATACTCATTCAAGAAAATCACACTAACTTAATGTCGTCTGAAAGGGAAGGATTGCCATTATTTAAGGATGTTTGTAAGGATCTCATTTCTTGTTCCCTTAGATAACAACAACGTCGTGGGCCAGTACACCAACCAAGTGGAGGAACAACACGCCTACTTCAAAGAGACGATCGACACAGTGTTGCCCTCCAGCATCCGAGTCCTCCAGGTCAGCAGCAGCCATTTTGAACAACAGGTCATCAAACTTTCTTTTAACAAATACTGATGATGTAAAAATGTGACCACAGGGCACCCTGGACAAGATCCGGCTCAAGATCCAAAAACTGGAGAAGGCCATTGAAGCCCAGAGAGAGGCCTGTGAGGAGCCCTGCAAAACCAAGTGTCCCGTCCCAGTGGTCTCCGGTGAGTGGCATCAGGGTTCAGGTTTCAAAGCCCTGGTTTTAGAAACGTTTTGAAGGTGTATAGTAACTTAAGCCAGTTATTTCATAATTAATCTATTTAAACCTTTCCAATCAGTTTGTCTTCTATCCTCTTTTGGATTTTGAGAGTGCACAAAATGGGGCGTATCAAGTTTAGTGCAAGACACTAACAGTCAAAGATGTATAGACACTTTAAAATTCATTTTATGTCTCTTCATTTTAATTGTGTCTTTCCCTTTTTGTATTGTCTGTTTTTATCTTTATTCTTGGACCATGAGTCTGGAATAAAGTTGAAATGAAAAAAATACCAGCAGTAACTATTTTTGAGCCATTGTTTTGGAAATTTTGAAAAAAAAAAATAGACACATAAAGTATGAAATAAAAATGATTAGATTCAGCTTTGTACACTTCTTCATATGAAACAGAAGACATTTTATTGCTGTTTTCTGTCAAATATGGTTAATATCCACATATTCAGCAGAGGAAAGGTTTTGTCTTCTGGTTCTTGAGTTAAAAACACAAACCCTTCAACATAACAACAAACCCTTGACATAACTCTGACTTTTCTTTATCCTCCTCCTCTGTGCATCGCAGGGAAGGAGTGTGAGGAGATCTTCCGTCGTGGAGGCTCGGACTCGCAGATGTACATGATCCGACCTGACGCCTTTTACCCAGCCTACAAGGTCTACTGCGACCAGACCTCGTATGACGGAGGTAACTCGCTAGCGGTTGCATTTGTGAACTAGCAGCGAACGACCAGATGCTAGGACTTCAAAATATCGCAGAAAGGATCATAAAAGTGGCTTATAATCGTAACCATTCCTCTCAAAACCACTGTTGTTTCTCACAGTAATTCAGACTTTGTCACTTTTGTTTTGAAGGATGGGTGGTCATCCAGAACCGGCTGGACGGCAGTGTGGACTTTGGACGACGCTGGGACGACTATCGGAAAGGTTTTGGAAACATCGCTTTGGACGTCGGTAAAGGCCGTTGTGAGACTCCAGGTGAGACAATCCCTCTGCTCTCAGGAGCGTTAAATGTGTTAAAGGATAAATGGACTTCAACATGTTGCTCTCTGCAGGGGAATACTGGCTGGGTAACGAGCGCATCAGTCAACTGAGCAAGATGGGTCCCACTGAGCTCCTGGTGGAGATGCAGGACTGGACCGGAGCCAAGGTAACGCCACAAGAAACTGAAATTTTCTGAACAATAATTGGTTCTCCTGAAAAGTAAAAAATATAGCTGGTGATGCTTTTGAATGGTTTTAATGGTTTAAAGTCACATTTAAATAAATACATGGTAATACATTCTGGAGTGAGGCCTTTCGGGTGTTCAGTCTTTGGGAATAATTGTACTTCTTCTAATGTAACCTCTAATAAAACTTCAATCTGTTTTGTTTAATGTAAGTGACACACACAAGAGGATAATACATGTTACAAGAGAAGAAACAAAACAGAAAACAAAGGAATGACGGAAGAGAAAAAAAACTAAACATAAAACTACAGCTGATTGGAATATTTACATTTTGACATTCAATTGGGAAACTGGGAAAATAGTAAAACAATTAGAAAATACCAGAATTTGTGTTTAATTGCACTGATCCCATTTTATTTATTTTGTTAGTCCTGCGTTTTTAAAAATACTGTTGTATTCTCGTTTAGGTCTTTGCCCAGTATCATCAGTTCACGGTCCAGTCGGAGACATCCGGCTACGTCCTGGCTGTGGGCGAGTACAGCGGAACAGCCGGGAACTGTCTCCTGGAGGGATCCACGGAGCTGTTCGGGGTCAACCGCTCGATGACCATTCACCACGCCATGATGTTCAGCACGTACGACCGCGACAACGACAATTGGTCAGTGCCATAACCATACTTTCAACCATCATAATCACTGTACTGAAAAATACAACATAATTCAAGAAATGCACTATTTATACATAAAAAGATCTGATTAAGTTAACATCACATACTTTTAAGTGGTTTAAAGTTATTACAACATTCAAACTACATTCAGAGGGATACATATAATATATCGGGGCTGATTTTTGGCCTGGTTTTGTCTCCGTACAGGAACCCCGGTGACCCGGCAAAACAGTGTTCGAGAGAAGACGGTGGCGGCTGGTGGTACAACCGCTGCCACTCAGCCAATCCCAACGGCCGATACTACATGAGCGGGGCTTACACAAAGCTCATATCCAAACACGGCACAGACGACGGCGTGGTGTGGATGAACTGGAAAGGCAGCTGGTATTCGCTCAAAGCCATCAGCATGAAGATACGGCCATACTTTGCCTCCAGATGAACAGGTTACCACAACAGGAAGAATAAACCGTACAGGAAACTGCCAAAATAAAAGACGCCAATCACTGTTTCAACTTTTTTTCTCTGTTTTAATGTGTTATATCTATTTATTTTTCACAAGAAAATCCCACTTTTGCAAGAACTGCTTCAATAAACAATGTTGAAACTGAGACTAGAATATATATTATAGACACAAAGAAGCCAGAGCCAATAGCTTGTGTTCTTAACATTGCTATTTATTGATTTAGTCTCTGTTTTTAATGTAAACTTGCCCAGCCTCGGGAACAGTTGTGTCTTAAAGCTACAGTGAAGAGTAAGACTTAGGCAGAGTATAACTTTTGTGAATGGTGACTTTTTCCTGTACGGGTTTTGTCTGTCCTTGTTGTTGTGGACCTTATTTCAGGATTAGTGTCCTCGACTACTCAATAAAAGCATTGAGGAACCTAATTTTGTGACCTTTTTGTGGTTATTTTATAAGTTTATAAAGCTCATAACGTTTTAATGCCCAAATTCTAATTTAAACCACTTTTTGCAAGAATTCCTTTTAGCTTTATCTTTTTTTCAAAAATGGTTGGTTTGGTAAAAAAAAAAAAAAACATTACATTTTTTAACATTATCTTATGTTTTTAAGCAAATTGGGGACAAACGCAGTAAGTGGTCATAAGTACAAATTTTTACCACTTTTGGAGTGACTTTAGACGAGACCCCAAAATACAATTTTTGCCATAGTTTTTGAGCAAATGTGGAAAATATGACGATATCCCAAAACAGCTCTAAACAACCTGAAATATCCCTGGATGCATTGATTGATGCATAAATACTTATTTTAAGGTCATTATTTTACAGATGAGTCCTATCATAAATAAAATAACTTATTAACATTGCCTTTTTTTAAATTACTCCATCTTCAACCATTTCTCTTTAAATAAGGAGAGACTATTAATAGAAATAAGTCAAAAGCATTATGTTATTTTAAACAATAACAGTTTTTACTACATTCTTTGAGTCCGTAAACACATCCTGTCTGTAAGTCTAATACCGGAGACAGCACGAGGCAGTGAAGTAGCACCAAGATCAACATTTAGACGTGTGTTCTGGTGAAATGTATAATTCTTACATTCTTAAAATCTACTTTGCAAGATAAACATATTTAAATTTCTTTGACTTGAAAAATGTCTTGTAAACTTTTTATCAAAATGAAGATTGACTCATTCCAGCTCTGAGGCTTCTTCAAGAACAACATGATGCAGTGGAACATCCTCAAACAGGTTTAGTCCTTCTGTCTGAACAGTTTTTATAGTTTTATAAACAGGACACGGCTCTGGTCCAAAATCTGACGGGATCAGTCGGATTTGCAGGATGCTTTCTGGATTTGGGAGTCTTGATTTTCTTTTAGTTTGGTCCGTTTGTTTCAACTGAGTCAGCGATGATTCGTAGTCTTGAAGGTTGACAGTAAACGGTAAAACAGAATCACAAGACCCACGGCACGAGCGCAGTCTCATGTCCACATCCACCTCAAGGAAGAAATGAAAGTTACAAAAAAAATGAATAAAAAAGTTAACTTAACTTTTTTTTCTTTTTGTTACCTCTTTTCTTAACAGCTCTTCCATTTGTTTCTGAACTTTTTCACTGAGTTCCTTCATCTGCTGCGTCAGTTTCACAGACCTTTTTTGAAGTGACGTAAGGTTTGTGGTCAAGCGTTCTGCGTTTTCCACAAACTTCACCTGCAACACTAAGAAAACACATTAGTTATATTCAGAACTGTATGTTTAGGCCTCCTCCAACACAAGAAATCACCTGCTATTTTAAGTTTTTTACAGTGTAGGTGGGTTGTTACCAACAGCATAATAAACGGTCTCTGGATAAAACTGGATTATCATAAAACCAATCAGAGAAACAGCTCATCCTATTGTTACAATAGTATACAACACGCAGCAACCCAGTCAGAGTCTTCTTCTTTTCTATTTTTAATGGTATGTCCTATAGATTTCACACTTGAAGAGCTTATATCAATTATTTCTATTTTTGTTTGTTCAGATTCCAATAAGAAACTAAAGCTAAAGAACTCTCTTACTGGATGCATTGATGATGGATTCTCGGTTCTTGTGGTAAATCTGTGCAGTCATATCCATTGACTTCTCTGCGGCATCTTTATAGGTTGATGCAGTTTTACAAATGGCTCTTAGTTTATTTTCCACGGTTTTCTCATTTTCCAGGATTAAACCATGAAGTCTGCAGCCGGACGGACATCGAGAGACCTGCACCACGAGGTAAAAGATACACGTTAAACTGAAACAGGACTAAATCAAGGATTCAATTGGGATTAAACCAAGATGTATTTAAGATAAATTAAGACTAAACCAATGCTAAATTCAGGATTAAACAGGACTTGACCAAAACAAACCTGTCTAGTCTAATCTAGTTCCTAAATCTGGATAAACCTGAAACACCAGGACCAGGTCTAATGTAGAACTAAATCTAAACCAGGACTAAATAAAGACTTGACCCAGATCCAAATCACCCAGGCGGAATTTAAACTAAACTTGGACTAAACCAGGACTAGATCTTTACCCAGTCCTCGTCCGAGCAGAGTGCAAAGTTCGATTTCCTCCCACAGTGTTTCTGCTTTCTGTCGGAGTGACTCAGTGAATGGAGGCCATTCTGGTTTTGCCTTAACCTCAGACAAACTGCAAACAAACACAAAACAGGACAAAACCACCACAGTCAGTCCAAATATTGACTTTACTCTTTGACTTTTGCACCAACAAATATTGCACACCTTAACTTTCAGAGCTACTGTGGTCAGACTATAAATTTAAATGTACTTTTTGTATTTTATGTAATTGTAAATATCAAGAAAAAGACAAAAATGTACATAAATATTAAATAAATTTTCATTTTATACTTTATTTCAAGTATTTGGACAATTTGGTGTAAATTTGATCAAACTTTTATAAAGAAGTGGAATAATTTTGTCTATTAAGACCAAACCAAGTCTACATTCTGGACAAAAGTAAAGAAATAGAAATAGCGACTAAATCCAGAAAAGATTAATTCCAGAACTAAACTAGGGTTGGCCTAAAAAAAGAACAAAACTAAACTCAATTCAATACTAATATTTTTCTACAAACACAATTTTAGTCTGGCCTAAAAAAGTGTTTTTAATATTGCAACAGTAAATTTATTTGTGCAAAGAAACCAGAGACGAAGCTGCTGTGAAGTGAACAGTGAGTCTTTATTTGTTGAGTTCAGAGTTCAGTCTCAGAGTTTTAGAACAAACACAGGTCAATGAAATGTATTACACAGAGTTCACAAACATTTACATATTTCACAAATGGTTTGACAGTCAGTTCAAAAAGGTCACAAACATTTGAACCATTTATAAGTTGTGTTTTTTTCTCAGGAATACAAACGATGTCAATATATTACATGAAAACAACCTGTGTTTGCTTGAGATTAGTTTGGTTAAAACTTTCCCAAAACATCAAAACATCAGGACATCAAAATAAACCAGGGTTAAACAAGGACTTCAATTAAACTCTAATCTAGAGCTTCATATTTTTTTTTAACTCTTACATAAATTAGCATAAGGCTAGCTACCAGACTAGCAAATGCTAATACGTGTTTCTCATTTTTCTCTAGTAGTTTGTTTTTTAAATTTGAAATTAAATTTGAAATCTTTATCCAAACCGTCTTTCTCTTATAATATGTTTCTCTTTTTTTTTTCCATTGGTCACACATATTTTAATTTTCATTTGCAACATTGCTTTGTTTTTCTCTAAAACACCACAGCTCGGATTGACATTTGTACTTTTTTTAAGCTGTAATTGTGAGGTTTGTATGTCGACCACACAACTCCGTTTTCTAGCTCATTCTTTCCTTTATAATAAATGCCGTTCAGATTTGCAGCCTGGCAGCGGTTGTACCACCAGCCGCCTCCGTACTTCACTGCGCAGTTCTCCTCCGAGCGATCACTGTCTTTATCGAAGGTGCTAAACTTCATGCCATTGTGCGACGTTAATGCGTCACCTGCGTCACCGGTGTAACCAGACACGTGTAACGGATAACCCTCTGCTTCTGAACCCACTCTTATCGTATATTCCGCCCTAGTCAAGCCCCCTTCCCAATCTTCCAAATCAATTTTAAGCATAGTCTCGCTCTGATTGGTCAAAAGATGGAGGTTGTCATTCCCGAGCCAGTACTCCCCTTGTCCCTTCTCGTTGATTGATCCAAATCCCTTGCTGTATTCTACCCAACTGCGGTTAAAGCTAAATGATCCGTTTTCACGCTGCTGGACAACAAGCCAGCCCCCCATGACCCCCTCCTGCTGACAGTAAACTTCTACTACATCTGATGACCCGCCCGGTCTGATCTTAAACAGGCCGCTTGTTTCTCCGTTCAGATGGTGCTGTTGAGCCGCGACACAATCTGCGAACAAAGAGGGGCACAGCGCAAAAACGCAAATTAGCTCCTTTGGTTTAGAGTTAAAGTGAGAGAAATGTTTTGTTTTTTTTGTTAATTTTAAACGTCGCAAGCTGATGTAAGTTTGAGTTTTGACCAATTGGGGGTGCTGTACTTTGAGTTTAAATGAAGCAGAGCAGAATAATCAGTCACTGAATCTTTACAGAAAAACTGAGCAATGAAATTTGGTTTGTTGTATAAATTGTATGACCATTACTGAGAAATTATTATTGAGAAAAGGTTCTGGAAAAGTGATGGAAAACTAAAAAAACAACTCACATTTTCAAATTACATTAAAACCAAATATATTTAACAGTTGCATCAAACATTAAAATCCTCACCTCACTTCAGTCCTTTGTTACTAAGGCTAGCTGATGCTAAAGCAAACAAATCTAGCTGGTTTATTTAATTTCCTCTACAGATATCACTCGGTTTCAGAGGTTTGGGTACCTTTTCCTACATAGTCTGCTTGCCGCTCAACTTGTGCACTCTTCACACTCCGAGCGTGGAAATTGGGAATGTCGTCTTCCACGTCGTCCGTCATGAACGCCCCGAGATCGAGGCCGACGTCTGTGCTGAAGGAATCACCAAAAGTCGTTTTGGTGTCACTGAGACTGCCTTTGGAAGACGAGAAATGGACTGTTTTGGTGCCAGACGTTAGCGACGGGAACAGTGAGCTCATTCCTCCTTTACTGAAAGACTGGCATTCGGGACCTCCTTCATAATATTCTTCTGTTTTTTGAACAGGTCCATCCCCGCTGTCCGTGGTGACAGTGCGGACTCGTTTGGTGCAAGAGACGGTTTTGGTGCTAATGCTGGGTTGGCCGAGGGTTTCAGTGCCTCCGCCAGAACTAAACAGGTCACCGCCATAAGTGCCTCCGAGCTCGGTGATGGATTTATGGGACGAAGATGTAGTTATAGATGAGGTTGAAGATGAAGAGGGACCGGAGTGAGACGTAGAAATGGAAGTACCTGGGACTTTGGAAATGGTCGCGGGGGACGAACTGGAGCCCTCTACTTCCAGGAAAAGCTGCATGGTTTTCACCTGAAACACAATGGATGACGTTTTTTGGCATGTACAAATGCTTTAATAGGAACCAGTGTTGTTGGCCCTAGAGGACGTTCTTGGAATTTAGTATTTATGTTATTACACTTATCACAGATGTATTATAAAAGCTGTACGCTGAATCACACTGGTCTATGTTGAAGTGGGTTTGACAGAACATAGGGCTCTCACCTCTGGGAACAGGTCTTCAGTCTTCTGCTGAGTCGTTTGGATGCCTTTTGATTTGAAGACACTGTCAACGATGGCGTCCTTCAGTGGCCGGCTCTTCATCACGGACAGTGTTCCTACCGTCTGAATGTTCTGGCTCGAAAGAGAATCCAGTTGGTTTATCTGTAAAAGAGTACAACTCAGTTTTTATCACCCACAGAGAGGTTAGGTCAGGCCTCTTCAGGAGACCTCCATTGGCCCTAAAGTCATAAAATCCTGAAATGTCAGACTATTTTTGATTTCCTTTGTGTTAAGTTGTCATTTTCAAATCTGATGTTTGTTAAATTAAGATACTGTGTGTTTCATCTAGGCCAGTGGTGGTCTACCGAATGCACCCACATCTGAATGTTTTTTTGTCCTACCTGTTTGTCTAGAGCCACATATTCCTCGTGGTTTACTTCGTAGATGTTGTATTTCTTACATGAGCCTTTACAGGTTCGGAGTTTTATGTCAATGTCCACCTGAAACACAATTTACCTGCACTTTAATAAAGGTTTTTCCGTTAGTAGGGAAATATTTTTTTGTGCTTGTTGAGTTGTCATACCTCAAGTTTCTTCAAGTTCACGACCTGGTCTTTGACGCGATCCTTCAGCGTGTTAAGGACCTGAAGATTTTCGTCGATTCTGATTTTCAGATCAGTGATTCTCTGCCGCAAAGTTTGTGACATGTCGTAGTAGTTATTGTCATTACCTGTGGCATAAAGAAAGGATCAAGTTAGACGTTTAGCTATGTAACCCATCAAATCCAAACCCATCTAAAACATGTTCAAACTATGTTCCAACTAAAACTCGTTTTATAACAAACCCACCTGAATCGAGAATTAACTTTTCCCTCAGAATGTTGTAGGTTTGTTTAGAGTTTTGGTCAGTCACGTGGTGCTTGCCCTGGTTTTGTTTGAGGAGACTCCGAATCTTCTCGATCCTCTTCAGAAAACCGTGGTCATACCTTTCCAGGAGGCCGTGAATTCTGCAGCCCGACGGACATTTAGGACCCTACAAAACCAGGAAAAAAAAGTTTGTCTATCTTTAAAAATAATTGACAAAGTCCGCCAATATTTATGTTAATCATTAAATCAAAAGCACAAACAAATATATAAATAATTAAAATTGTAGTAAAATATAGTATGTCGTACCCATTGATCGTCGGTGCAGAATGGCCATTCTTTCTCAGTGGCACATTTCTCTGACCTGGTGTTGGGAACGACGGGACGCGCTCCTCTGGGATCCACCAGCTGGACAGAAAACAAAGATCAGTAAAATATATATATATATATATATATATATATATATATATATATATATATATATATATATATATATATATATATCAATTTTAATTAGATTTTAAATTTTGGTTATGGTTGAGGATTTTTCTTTAGTTTCTTTATTTTATGTTTAAAATTAGTTAATACTGTCAAAAGTTATTATTATTATTTTATTTTATTTATTATTGTCACTAGTTAATCTGGGGTTAAAAAGCCTATATTTGCATTAGAATTTAACTCAGTAATTCATTATTTTACATTTACATTCATATTATATTTAAAAAGACTTAAATAAAAAATCTACATTTATATTAAGGTACAACTGAATTTTGAGTTTAACCCTGACTTTGAAATTTGTTGGTGCATTCAAATTTAACAAGAAAAGGCAGCTTTTAAACATAATTAAACAGATTTTGGTAGAGCGGTCGTCCTTCTACCGGAGGATGGTGGTTCGATTCCCGCTCTCCCCACAGTTCATACTGTTGTTGTGTCCTTGGGCAAGACACTTAACCCTCCTTGCCTCCAGTGGTGTTCCAGCTGAAACGCTGGTGAATGGAACCTTAATGTAAGTCGCTTTGAATGAAAGCGTCAACTAAAAATGTAAATGTAACACTGGTGAATGTAAGCCGCTTTGGATAAAAGCGTCTGCTAAATGACTAAATGTAAATGTAGACAACAAGACATGTTCATTTTAGAAACTTTATATTTAGTTTTTACAATAAATAAATTATAAACTATGATTTAATCATTTACCAATGTGTATGCTCAAATATTTGACACTATATACTCTACAATTAGGATTACAGTGGGTGAGCAAACATCAAATCTTCCATACTATCCATACTCTTTTACACTTTTGAAACGATGAGTTGTTATTGCACAGATTGAATTCCTACCTCAGCAGCCGCCGAAGCAAACAACGCAATGCACACGATGTAGATCTTCATGTCTCCAGTTTTTAGGTGAACAATGTTAAATGTGGTCCGTGTCCGTCTCATTTGAAGCCTGCTCCGTTTGACCCTGACTCATGGACCATCGATTGTTTGTGACGCTTGTTTGCTCTAGTCTAAAGTACAAACTGAACAAATGTTACGGACAATTTGTCCCACAGAAAAGTAGTTTACTGGAAATATTAAGTAAACAAAAAAAAGGATACCAGGGCAACATATATGTCACTAAATAACAAAAAACAACCAATTTTATCTTGTTTCGAGTGTTTAGACTGAATTATCTGAATTATCAGCAATAAAAATGATAAATCACTGTATCAGTGTAACAAAGAAATTTGCAGTTTCTGGAGATGAAAGGTTTTCTTTATCTACTACAGTATTTGTGTAACTGATCATCAGTTGAGCTTTTACAACCTAGTACCCAGCAATGGGTACGGATTTCACTGAAAAATGAAAAGGCTCTACTTTTATTTTACAAAAAAATATTAAACTGGACTAATTAGCCACCAACAAATACAAAGACATAGCATCAAACAGAATTTAGAGCAATCCAATCTGGATATCATTTATCTTTTTTTATGCGATGTAGACGGAGAATGGTGTCTGCCAGTTAATACGCAGCTGTGGAGTATCCTACCATAATTATGCAGATGACACTCAGATTTACATTTCACTCACAGCAGGTGAAAATGGACCAATCCATTCACTGTGTCACTGCATCGAACAGATTGACACGTGGATGCAAAATAATTTTCTCCAACTGAACAGAAACAAGACTGAACTAATCATCTTTGGGCCACAGAAACAAAGAGAAAGTGTCAGCAGCCACCTCGAGTCTCTTTCTCTAAAATCTAAAAACCAGGTTAGATATCTAGGGGTCATCATGGACTCAGACTTGAATTTCCACAGTCACATTAAGTCAATTACATCATCTGCATTTACTCACCTTAAAAACATTTCCAGAGTCAAAGGGATGATGTCTCAACCAGACTTAGAGAAACTTATCCATGCTTTTATCTCCAGCAGGTTAGATTACTGTAACGGCCTGCTCACTGGTCTCTCAAAACGAGGGTTAAGACAGCTGCAGCTTATTCAGAACGCAGCTGCTCGGGTTCTAACCAAAACCAGGAAGTACAACCACATTACACCAGTTTTAAAATCTCTGCACTGGCTTCCTGTTGCTCAGAGAATAGACTTTAAAACAGCACTTCTGGTTTACAAGTCTCTAAATGCGGCAGTAGCTCAGTGGTAGAGCGGCCGTCCTTCAATCGGAAGGTAGTAGGATCGATTCCCGCTCGCCCCACAGTTCATACTGTTGTTGTGTCCTTGGGCAAGACACTTAACCCACCTTGCCTCCAGTGACTGTAACACTGGTAATGTAATGTAAGTCGCTTTGGATAAAAGCGTCTGCTAAATGAATAAATGTAAATGTAAATGGTTTAGCACCAGAATATATCTCTGACATGCTAGTTACTTATGAACCTCCTCGGACTCTGAGAACATCTGGGACAGGCCTTCTGCTCGTGCCCAGAGTTAGAACTAAACAGGGTGAAGCAGCGTTTAAGTTTCATGCAGCAAAAACCTGGAACAGCCTCAACTTTAACAATGTTCAAGGGGAGGTTAAGAACCTTCCTCTTTAGCTCCACCTACACTAACCTAAAGTGTTTTTTCTTTTATCTGCACTCTTCTTTTTAAAATGTTTTTAATTTTTTCTTTTGTTTCTTAATATAAATCTTGTAAATTGTCTTCTATTCCTGTAAAGCACTTTGAGTTACCCAGTGTATGAATTGTGCTATATAAATAAAATTGCCTTGCCTTGCCTTGCCTACGGAACTGAACCGTACCAAAGCATTTGCCAGAAATGGGAAAAATGCTCTACCGTATGTACTGTAAAAAAATCACCACATTACTTTTCAGCAATTTATTGTTGCTTAATGAAGAATGACTCAACTATATAGAATTTACAAGAATCAAATCACAGAAAAATGTGCTTCTACAATGCAAGGCTAGAATACAATTTGATTAAAATGTGTTTCCAGAGGTGTCCAGATTTCAAAATGGCCTCTCTCACTTAAATTGTTTTATTAACAACATACAAATACAATTCTCAGTAAACTTAATAAGATAAGATTGATAAGATTTTAGCAGAAATTTTATTAATTAATTATTTTAAATAAAAAAAAGGTTTAATTGATGTTAGAACATTTTTAGGAAATGGAAGTCCACTTTAAATACAGTCTCTGGCACTAGTTTTATGTTTACAGATACTTTTTCAAAATTACATTTAAGTCACACATTGGACAGTTTTCATCTGCAAAACAGAGAACTTTAGAAAAGCCTTCAGTAGTAAAGACAAGAATGAATTTATTGGAAAGTTTAAAAAGACCAAACCTTTAAGAGGAAAGGTTATTTTGCCAGATGCTTAATGTAGACAGTTGTATTTGTTTTGCAAACTGCAGAGACAAACATATCAGTTGATTGAAATATCTGTGCACGTGAAGGAAAGCTCTAGATTGAGTTGGTCATGTAAGAAAGGCTATTAGTTATTATTAGTCTTCCATCTCTTTCGAGCAAACAAACGGCAGCTCGTCGTCGCATCTGCTGGTGGCCCACTCGAACTGGTCTGAAAGACACAAAAGATAAAACGGTCAATGAGTCTCCAGCTCTGTCCACTTTTGGTTAAACTCATTACAAATGCCTTTCAGAGACATTTTGAGCTGCAGACAAATGCTGAACTAAATGAAACTAGTTTTTTTATAGAAAGGTTCACTTGTATTACATCCAGAGTTGATCTTCAGGCAGCTGTCCTCACGCTCCTCCTCGTCATCGTCAAACCAGTTTTCATACACAAACCTGGACCCGTCGCTCCACATCCAGAAAGAAGTCTGAGGATCAGAACAAACAGGCATTAAATATTAGATCAACACATTCATAATCAATATGGGATCCAATGGAAGAATAAATCTAGGATCTTTTTTTTTATTTATTTATTTAACCAGGATAGTCCCACTGAGAATACAGATCTCTTTTGCAGGGGACTCCTGGCCCCATGTGTGTTTGGGGGGGGGGGCTGTTGTACATATTTTTGGTGGTAGGGGAAACCGGAGTACCTGGAGGAAACCTACACAGACACAGGGAGAACATGCAAACTCCACAGAAAGGCCCTGCCCTGGATGGGAATTGAACCCAGGACCTTCTTGCTGTGAGGCAGGAGTGCTAACCACTGTGCCGCGACTTTAATGGCAAAAACTGCAAAACCAGTTCTTCTAAAACCCTGAAGGTCTAAGGATCTGGTTCAGTCCTGTTTTTTGTCCTGGTTTGATTCTGACCATGTTACGGTTACTCAAGGTTTTAGAATAAACTTTGATTTAGACCATGTTTAGTCCAGATTCTAGACCTGTTTCAGACATAGTTTAGTCTTGGTTAAGTCCTCATTTGGACATGACTTAGACCTAGTTTAATCCTGGATGACACCTGGTTTAGTGATAGTTTACTTACGGCTTCAGGGCTGGTTTAGTTCTGGTTTTAATCTGGTTTTGTTCTTGGTTTTAGACTTTAGACTAAGTCTAAATATATCCATGAATTAGACCAGCTTTAGACCTGGTCTAAACTAAACTTAACGGTGGTTATCATTAGTCCTGGTGTAGTCCTAGCTCGGACCTCATTAAATTAAGAACTAGACCAAGACATGGTTTAGTCTTGATTGAGACCTTGTTTATTCCTGGACCTAGTGTAAACCTGGTTTATAACTATTACATCTTCAAATAGAGTTAAAGCTGGTTTGAGCCTGACTCTGAAACACAAGTCTGTCAGTTAAAGCCTAGTTTTCATAGAGATACACAAGCAGCTCTTACATCAACGGCGTTGGTGCCTCCGACCCAGGCTTGAGGGAAGTTGTGGGTGTCGTCGCGGGTCAGAGTCTGGAGGAAGTGGTTTTCCTTGTAGCTGTGGATTGAGGCCAGGTTTCCTTCTTCAAACTGACAGTAGGTCTGAGACAAGAACCAGAAAAAACAGGTCAGATCAGGGTTGACTTTAGTCTAAGATACATTTAAACAGGTTAACGGTGGATTTAGTGATATTCATATCCCACCTCGGCCTGGGCCCATGACTTTGGGCTGTCGATGAAGATGTAACAGTGTTCACCGTAACGAGTCCAGGAATCAGGGCAGTCTGAGTCTTCATCTAGAAAAACAAAAAAGAGATACAAAATGATGCAGAAATAGAACCAGGACCTAAATCTGAATCAAACCAGGACCCTTACCGCAGTCGACCGGCTCTTCTCCAGGTCCAGTCTTGGTGTTGGGGATCTCCTCTCCAGTCAGAGTGTTGACGCACCAGCACTGGCCAGTCGAGCCCCAGCACTGTTGAGGCTCGAAGTTCCCGTCTTCGTCGCACTGTGGGACGTACTTCCCCGGCATAATCTCTGTGTTGTTCGTCATTGATTCGCAGCGTTCGAGTTCCATCTCCTCGGTCTCGTTGGAATCTTTGACCGGATGTGCTTCAGTCAGAGCCAGAGCGGCAAAAAGAAACACAATAGCAGCCCTCATGGTGGCAAAGAAATTAGATCTGACAAAACAAATTCAAAACTGACATTTCAGAAACAAGTTTAAGCTTAACTGAGTCTGAAATAAAAGCTCAAACTCAATTCTCTAAAAATCAAAAAAACAAAAGGACTAAACACATACCAGCTCCAGTTTTTTACCAAGTTTAACACATTTCATATGTGTTAAACATATGTGTTACAAACAAAAACAATCCTTAGAGATATTATCTAAAAACATTAAATAAATTCTAGTTGTAAAATGTAAAAATAAAAATAAAAGTTTTAATATGATAAAGAATCCCTAAACTATGTCTATCTTTTCTTGAATTACTTTAAATTTCAGCTAAAAGCTTAAATCCATCCTAAATAATAATAATTTTTCTTATTAAATAGAAATGCATGTTTTATCTTTACAAAAGTTTTGAGCAAATTAAGTTCAATGAGAAAAGCAGACTCACCTGTTTGTGGAGAATGTCTGTCCGAGCCTATGTCTCCTCTGGTTTTTATCTCCACTTTTCGGCTCCAGCCTCGAGATCAGATTTCTCCAAACAAAGACCATTTTATCACAACATGTATGAGATATTATTTTCCTTTATAATCCATCTTACACAAAACTGGTGTGAAAAGTGTTTTCATGAAAAGGATCTTTATGCAGAGTACTTTTATTGTTTAAATCTGGGTTGCAGACTCTTATTCTGGCGGGACTTATAAACAATAGGTCATTGGTTTATGACCTTTTTTTTTTTTTTTTGCCTTGGAACCAAGGAAATGTTTTGATGATAAATAAACCAGAGCAACACCAGACGAAATTAGAATAAAACCAGGATTAAATCAGGTCTAAATTAGGACTACGTTTAAGGACCAAACACCAGAGTCAACACACTCTAAATCCAGGACTGAACGTGGACTAAATTTATGATAATTCCAGACCTAACCTCAGCACTACATTACAGAGGAACTATAGGCAGGACAGAAACAAGAATACTCTAAAACCAAACAAGGACAAAACAGAGACTAACATAAATCTAGATCAGGACTAATACAAAGAGAAATAAGAAAGGAACCAGATTTAAATAAAATCTAACCAGAATCAACCTGGACTAAATCATCCAACATGAAAGGGTGTGTTGAGATAAACTCTTTTTGTAAAGCTCGATCTTTAAAAAGGAACAATAGTTTTTTGTAATGCGTTGGGTTTAAGTTTCCAATTGTTCCAAACCACCCACATATTTTTCTATAATCTTTTTCTGTTAATAACAATCTGATTCTGCAAAATAACTCTAACTCTGAGAAATTTGTAAATTAAACCTACTGAGAAACTTGGGTTAGATTGAAATCAGTAAAAATATTTGTATTTATTTTATTTCCTGGTAAAGTCCCCGAACAATACTTAACCCAGTTGCCCCATTGCTAACATTTATAAATTTATTTTTACAGAAACTAAATTAGGCTTGGTTCAGAAGCCCTTTATGAAAAGAATAAAAACAAGGGCCGTGACGTCGACGGGCATGGTGCAGTCGGGGCCCTACCCTGGAGCCAGGCCGGGAGCTGGAGCTCAAATGCAAGCACCTGGTGGCTGGGCCTCCCCCACGCGGCCCGGGCTCAACCCGAAAGAGCAACGTGGGGCCATCCTCATGTGGACCCACCACCTGCAGGAGGAGGTGCTTAGTGGATCGGGCAGCAGTCGAATGCAGGGGCCCCGATGACCCGATCACTGGACACTGAAACTGGCCTTAGGTACGTGGAACGTCACCTCGCTGACGGGGAAGGAGCCTGAGCTTGTGCTGGAGGTTGAGAGATACTGACTAGAGACTGCACAGCTTGGGCTCTGGAACTCAACTCCTCGAGAGAGGCTAGACCAGGGGTGCTCAATACGTCGATCGCGATCTACCGGTCAATCGCAAGGTAGCTATGGTAGATTGCATGACATAAAAAAAAAAAAAAAAAAGCCTATCATTCATCCTCTTGATTAACATACAGGGCAGCCAGTCAGATGAAATCTGATGCTTAGGTCATTGCACATGCGCAAACAACGGCACTCAGTGCAGCAAAACTAACGCTTTAGCAACGCTTTAGTGACCTTTACCTCCAACTTTTAAACCTTGTTTTTTTTCTCTTAAATTTAAGAAAGGGTATAAAAATGAGTGGGGGAGCTGGACCAAGTAAGAAGACAAAAACATATCACTTTCATACGGAATAGAGGATGAATGTTTTTTACATTGAAATTTTCAAAGTGCGTTTGCCTCATCTGTCAGCAGCTACTGTCCGGACTATCCCTGGCTGATACAATTCAGTGCAAGTCATCAGAGTAAACTCAGGTAATGACAAAAATTGTACATAGTCAGTGCTTTAAGTGGGCCGGTACGCACCGGTACTCTCATGCTTTTAGCGTACCAGTACGCTCATTTGGACACCATCATTGGAACAGATCTAGAGAAGGTACGTGAGAGTGATTTTGTACCTTTTTGGGACGGTACCACCAGACGTTGTTCATTTGCATAGCGCAGGGATCTGGTAGGAACATAGGTCTGTATTATTGAGTGAAGATATGAGGGGGCGGAGCCAGTTGTGGTCTTGTAGGCCAAGAGCATAGTTCTGAACTTGATGCGGACGTCAACCGGGAGCCAGTGTAACCTAATGAATAGAGGAGTTACGTGCGCTCTCTTCGGTTCATTAAAGACCACTCTTGCCGCTGCATTCTGGATCAGCTGCAGAGGTTTGGTTGTGCAGGCAGGGAGTCCAGCCAGTAGAGCATTGCAATAATCCAGTTTGGACAAGACAAGAGCCTGGACTAGAATTTGCGGAGAGTGCTGAAAGAAAGTTTCTGATAGGAATTGTCTAATTTTCCTAATGTTGTAGAGGATGAATCTACAGGACCGGGTGGTGCTGGCAACATGACTTGTGAAGTTTAGTTGATCATCAATTGCCACTCCCAGATTTCTGGCAGTGTTGGACGGTGTAATGGTTGATGGGCCTAGTTGAATGGAGAGGTTGTGGTGGGTCTTTGGATTGGCCAGAATCACAAGCAGTTCTGTTTTTGCAAGGTTCAGCTGCAGGTGATAGTCCTTCATCCAAAGTGAGATGTCACTCAGACATGCCGAGACGCGAGCAGAGACCGTCGGATCGTCAGGATGAAATGACAGGTGGAGTTGAGTGTCATCTGCAGCAGTGATAGGAAAAGCCATGCTTCTGGATGACAGAGCCAAGGGATGTCATGTATATGGAAAAGAGTAGCGGTCCGAGCACTGAGCCCTGTGGCACCCCTGTATTGAGATGTTGGGACTCAGAGACCTCGTTTCTCCAGGATACTCTGAATGACCTATCTGAGAGGTAAGACTTGAACCATTGCAACACCATTCCAGAGACACCCATCGCCCTGAGAGAAGACAGGAGGATGTGATGAATTAACAGTGTCAAAAGCAGCAGACAGATCCAGTAAGATGAGTACAGATGACTTGGATGTTGCCTTTGCCAGTCTCAGAGCTTCGATGCCTGAGAGCAGTGCAGTTTCAGTGGAATGTCCTCTTGAACCAAGACTGGTTGCAGTCCCGGAGGTTGTTCCGTGTGAGAAAGGAGGAGAGCTGGTTAAACACAACTCGCTCCAGAGCTTTGGCAATGAAGGGAAGGAGGGAAACCAGTCTGTAGTTTTCTAACAGTGTAGGGTTGTGTAGTCAAGCAGAGACAATTAAAAATTGTTTCAAAGCCGATAGGTTGGATCACTCAGGTTTATTTTAGATCTGGGATAGGCACTGACAGGCAGAAACTGAACCATGAGCATTAAAATCAATGTCCTTATATACCTTCAAACAAACATATATTACTGTACATCATTGTCATCCTGGTGTGACATAAAGCAGGGGTCCCCAACCCCCGGGCCGGTCCGTGGGTCATTTGGTACCGTGCCGCAGAAAAAGAATAAATAACTTACATTATTTCCGTTTTATTTATTGTCTGAGTCTGAACGTTGTTTTATTTTGAAAAATTTCCTCTATTACATCCGTCACTCATGACGCTTGTCCCGGTCACGTAATACGTTGCATCTAAAATTAAGCTAGCAAAAAGAGTAAAAACAAACGTCTTTGGAAAGTTCCTTCGCAAAGGGGAAAAGACCCAGTGAGGAGACAGAAGAGCATACGACTTCCAAGACAAAGTAAGCTGCATTTAACAGACAATACTAAGAGCCCTAAAATATGGATTTATAGCGACAGGTGATCCCCGTGCACCAAGACCGATCTGCATAATATGCTGCGGCAGCCTCTCTAATGAGGCAATGAAGCCTTTAAAACGGCTTCGACACTTGGAGATCAAGCACCCTCCATTAAAAATTTGTGTATTTCTCTGCCACACCTTAAAGACCAGTCCGTGAAAATATTGTCTGACATTGAACCAGTCCGTGGCACATAAAAGTTTGGGGACCGCTGACATAAAGGTGTTCTCCATTCACATGAAACCTGAACTACACACAACCATAAAAGCCTACATCCCTATGTCTAAGGAGGAACAAACAGGCCCCAGAGTCTATTGGCCATGAACTAAAACCTATAACCAAACAAGGTCTACGTTTATCTTCTTGGGAGGTAAAGAGAGAGCCCCATTTTCCATTACTACACAAGAGCTAAAACATATAACTATAGAAGGCCTATGTTTATATTTCTGGGGAGGCATACTGACTGTTTAAAACCTCTCCCATATGGGAGCTAGAGGCCTTGCTTTCAGTGGTCACATACAAGGGAAGCATACATTTACTAATGACATAAAATTACATATCATGATATCAGGTTTCTTTAATAGTGGTGTGATGCGGGCCTCTTTAAAAGCTGTGGGGAATGACCCAGTGGAGAGAGATGAGTGTGGCGTTATTTAGCTCTCTTTATTCTGAGAGCGCACTCATAATATAAACGAGCACGGGGAAAGAGCTAGAGAGCGCAAAAACAGAAACTGAGAGCTCAGAAATTATCTTGTGTCGAGAAAAGCTGTTATCACGAGCGTTTAAAATTTAATTTAGCACACATTTTGAAGTCACATCTTTGTTTACAAATGCTAGCTCTCAATGTCAACTTTGGTGAGCGCTCACTTCTGAATCTAAGCGCTCTCTCTGAACATTCTCCTCGCCCTTGATGTATTTTTTTAACTGGATATACATCATGGATGTAAGGCCTGACTAGACGATTGCCGATACAACTCACTGACAGTACGGATGCAATATATTTTTGGCCACCAGTGATAAATTGGGGGCGCTGTTTCACTCTTTTCAGAAAGTCTAAGTCTAACCTAAAGACGACGCTGCTGTTGTTGGTCTCATGAGTTACAGACTAAAAAAATGTTGAACTGACGTAGGTCTTTTCTTGATTTATGAATGAGTTGTTGCTCAATAGAAACTTTCAGACAGTTTTGTGCCTTCTTTGTGAATTAATTTACAAATACAATAATTACAGTTCACATGTGGCCATGTTTATGTTGTGCTCTGAATAGAGTTAGCTAGAGTTATGTCTGCTTCTAATAGTGTAGATTAAATGCATGTTATAGTCTTACTGTCTCTGTAATTTGCTCTGTATTTGGTCTAGACTTGACACATACTTTGTTAATACTAGCTAAGCTACTTTTAGTAGTTTTTAATCTATTTTCAGTGCTGAAGTACAACATTTATGTTACTAGCAACAATTACATAATGACTACTACTACTACTGATTATTATCATATTAATAATAAATAAATGTAATTTTATCTAGAATAATGAAGAGGACTTTCAGTTTCATCTCTGGAAGAACAATGGTGTCCTGTATCTAGTCACCTGCCCCAGGATCCTCCAGAGGAAGCAACAGAGGTGAAGGAGGAGACAGGTGCCATCAAACACCTGTCCTGCCCAGAGCCGGGGGTGTAAGGGCCAACGCAACAGTCCTTCATCAAGGAGGGGATAAGTCAGACCGACAGGAGGTCATGGAGGAGAATAAGACAGAGATTAAGTCCTCGAGTCCCTGACTTAGACTCAACTCAAGTCATCAGGCTAATTTTCATGACTCAAGGGTCAGCAGGACCTGCTTTTTTATTACACGGGCTTGGACTTTTGGCTTAAACTTTTTTATTCTCAGACAAAAGAACTCGTGACTTGAGAACTGAGGACTTAAAAGTGACTTGGACTCAAAAACTGGTGAGTCGACTACAACACACACTAGTTGTCACAGAGAGCCTCAGACCCACACAGAGCTGCATCACACACATAGAGTGCAGTGCAGTTCATTAGTGCTGCTCAACCTCAACACGTCTGTTATTTGCAGAAATACTTATGCTAATACAGCATGTGATGTTTAATGAATGAATAAATAGAAGCTAAACAATATTAAATGTTGCATAGGACATAAAAGTACTGCTACACTATAAAAATGTTAAGAACAGTACATGTGTAAAAGATAAAGTGACCAAAATATAATAATAATAATAATAAGTTTTATTTATATAGCGCCTTTCCAGAGCTCAAGGACGCTTTACAATAAACAAACAACAATAAGGACAATTGACAAAGAGAGCAGACAGAACAACAACAGGCAAATGAGAGTTCAAGTACAGCAAGTGAAAAAACCCACTAAGATCTGTAACATTCAGAAAATAGGTGTGTTTTGAGCATGGATTTAAATTCAGAGATGGTGTTAACTAAACGGAGTGATAGGGGAAAAATATCACCTGAAATTGTTGAAAGGGCTACAGATGTTGGAGGAAGGAGAGTTTGTGATCATGTCTTGATCACATAGACCTAGTTACTATTTAATGTAAATAAAGATATTTGATACAAGTTTCCTTTTTTTTTCAAGTTTCTTATTTTTTACTTCATAAACTGTGTTTAATACTGTGAAATATTGTTTTGAAGTTTAGTTAGTAGCCCACATAATTAAGCATAAATATTTAACCCAATAACATGCAAATTCTTAATTTAAACTGCCCAATACAAAAGATATCAGTCAGAAATATATCTAAAAATATAAGAATATTTTTTATATTTTATTCTTATATTTTTTATTGTTTACTTTTATCTCATTCTTACATAGCTACATTTATGTATATTTTCCATCTGTGTGTTTTCCTTAATAATTGCACTGTCCATGGAGCGGACCTGACTCACATTTCACTGCTGGTTATATATGCTGTATATAATTTTGTATGTGACGAATAAAAATCTTGAATCTTGAATCTTTAATCATAATAATCAATACGATAACTCCAACAGTAAACTATAATCACATGACTGTCGTTGTGTCCTTGGGCAAGACACTTCTTGTCTCCAGTGACAGCACAGATGGAAATTAGCCTAAGGCTACAATCTGGCAAGTTTATGCCATAAAGCACATTTATGTGACTGTGTCTAATGTGTGTTCATCAATCAAATAAACAAATAATAAAATGAATGAGTTACACAAATAAGTTCATTATTAGTGATGGGCATTCTGGCTCTTTTTCATGAGTCGGCTCATTTGGCTCACAAACGGCTCTTTGAATAATAAATGTTTTAACTATGACTTTGACTGCAATACGTGTAGAAACAGTTCTAATTAAATTATTAAATGAAATCATACTCACAATGTCTCACAATTTCTTTAAAAATGCATTAATTTGTTATTAAAAAAAAGAATGCTATTAAACATTTGCATTATATTTTTTTTGCCAATTCAGCCTTTTTTCACTACAGACATTGACTTTTGCATAAACTGGTCCTTTATAGAAGACTGCGTTGCTGTGGGTTGGGGAGTAGGCCTACTTGAGTGAATACATCTCCAACTGTGGAGGTGCTGGCTCCAGGTGCTCCACCACCTTCACTAGTTTCTCGAAGCTCCGCTAGCTTCACAGTTGGGTGCACAGTTCGCATTTAACGATGTAGGTTGCGCAAAGAACCGGCGCGTTCAGCCCTCCCTTCTGATATAACTGGCTGTCAATCATACACCTCGTGTATGATTGACAGGAATAGACAGTTGAAACTAATGAGGCTTAAATAATTATATTTTTGTGTTGTTCATTGAATTATTAGTACATTTTTTTTACTAAACTAAAATAATTCAATATTTTATTATTACATAATGGTTTAATTACAATAGGATATATTTTAAAAAAATAGAGCCGGCTCTTCAGATATGTGAGCCGGCTCCCATCGTTCACTTAAAAGAGCCGACTCACTCACGAACGACCCATCACTAATCTTGGGGTCTTGATCACGAGTGAGGGAAAGAGAGAGCGTGAGGTTGACAAATGGATCGTTGCAGCTTCTGCAGTCAATGTACCAGCACTCATGGTAAAGAAGGAGCTGAGCTGCAAGGCAAAACTTTACCAGTTGATTCAACTCTCACCTATGGTCATGAGCTGTGGATCATGACCAAAAGGACAAGATCCCGGATACAGGTGGCCAAAATGAGCTTTCTCCGCAAGATGGCTGTTCCTTAGAGATAGGGTGAGGAGCTCAACCACTCGGGAGGAGTGGAGCCGCTGCTTCTCTACATCAAGAGGAACCAGCTTGCCCTTCCCAGCCTCCCCAGGAAGGTGTTTCCGGGTGTGTCCCAATGGGAAGAGGCTCTGGTGAAGACCTGAAATGCCTTGGTATTTCCCCAGAAGAGTTGGAGGAAGTGTCTGGGGAGTGGGACGTCTAGGTGTCTCTGTTTAGACTGTTGACCCAGCGACCCAGACCCGGATAAAAGGAACAAGTTTAGTTCTGTGATGAGAACGTTTAGTCCTTGTCAAAAACTGTTTTTTAAAGTTTAAGGAAGCTCTGGTTTACGGTCATGTTTAATTTAGGTTCATTCTTGGTTTAGTTCTTGGTCAAAGTTTATGTTCAATCCAGATTACCCAGGGTAAAGATAGAACTATGCCTTTAATATCTTTGCAGAGGTCACGGCCATCGTGCGTCTCCATAATAACAGCCACAATTTAAAGAACAGACCAAATAATATAATTTCCCCTTGGGGATTAATAGAGTTGAATTGAACTGAAGAACAACCTCAGCTCAGGTTTTGTACATTTGTTTGGCTCTGTTACTACTAATTACGTCAAAAAACATTAGTTAAAAGTGATCTTTTCATTTTCCAACAGTTCCACTTCATTGTCTGTGACACTAATAATAATAATCTTTATATAGTGCTTTTCCACATATTGTAGAAGGCACTCAAAGCACTTTACATACATTAAGCTAAATACCAGTGTTACAAAACCAGTGTTACTCTTCAATTCCATTTTCGCTGAAGCAGAATACATTTCCTTTTTTGGGGATTAAAAAAGTGATGTTCTAAAAGTCATTACTGGGACGTCTAACAACAGGACATCTGCAACAGTATCCCCCAGAGGAGACATGTGAACAGCCATGAAACAGAAATGTAAAGTATATTGTAATGAGAGTGAGGACAGAGCCAGAGTAGCCCAGCATCTAGGCCTAGAGCAGCTTGTCTTATCTCTACGTCCTGACCATAAACCCTGTCAAAGTGGAAAGTCTTCAGTCTAGCCTTAAACGTACAGACTGTGTCTGCCTCTTTGCCCTGAGCTGGAGCTGATTCCATAAAACAGGAGCTTTGTAACTGAAGGCTCTGCCTCCCATTGTACTTTTGGAAACTCTAGGAACAACCAGTAACCCTCATTTAGAGAACGCTCTGTTGGGACAGTACGGCACTATGAGGCCTCAGGTCCCTCTGTGGTTTCTACAGAGGTGTACCGCCATCTTGTGGAGAACAATTGTATGTGTTTGTTGTGTGGACAGAGATATTTTTATGAATGTGTGTATGTTTAACCAGGGCCTTAGTCCAGGATTTGTCATAGTTGAATCTTTTTTTGTGCTATATATTTAGTTCAGGTTAAGCCCTTTTGTTGATTAACACTGTAGTGTTAGTTCTGACCAATGTTTCCTCCAAGATTCTAATGCATTAAACCAAACTGAAGATAGCTGACCTTTTAGCTCCGACTTCAGAGTCAGAACAACAATTATCTCTTCCTCATTAAACACTACGTGATAGAAGTCAATATAATAATAATAAGTATCCCTGCTTCACGTTGCATCTGGGAGCTGTTGCTGTAGAATTCCAGCTTTGTTTGTGTTTATTCAAAAGCTTTTATTGTTCTTCTTTTGTGATATGTCGTTTATCACAAGAACAAGACAAGCTTAATTTGAGAAAACATTTATGTATGAAACTGAATCGTACCAGAGCACATTCCAGAAATGGGAATAAAAATGACCACCACATTGCTTTTCAGAGATTTATTGATGCTTATTCAAGTGTGAGCCAACCATATCAACGTTTCATGATTTCACTGTTACAACAATAAAAAAACCAGAGCTTCTTTAAAGCTTAAAGCAGAGACTGTTTAAAAGATGGATATAGTGATTGTGTTTCAATATATATGTAACATCTTTAGACACAAACCACTAGCTCCTGGAAGTCCACTTTAAATACAGTCTCTGGCACTAGTTTTACGTTCACAGATACTTTTTTCAAACTGACATTTAAGTCACACATTGGACAGTTTTCATCTGCAAAACAGAGAACTTTAGAAAAGCCTTCAGTAGTAAAGACAAGAATGAATTTATTGGAAAGTTTAAAAAGACCAAACCTTTAAGAGGAAAGGTTATTTTGCCAGATGCTTAATGTAGACAGTTGTATTTGTTTTGTAACTGCAGAGACAAACATATCAGTTGATTGAAATATCTGTGCACGTGTTTTTTATTAGTCTTCCATCTCTTTCGAGCAAACAAACGGCAGCTCGTCGTCACAGTTGCTGGTGGCCCACTCGAACTGGTCTGAAAGACACAAAAGATAAAACGGTCAATGAGTCTACCGCTCTGTCCACTTTTGGTTAAACTCATTACAAATGCCTTTCAGAGACATTTTGAGCTGCAGACAAATGCTGAACTAAATGAAACTTGTTTTTTTATAGAAAGGTTCACTTGTATTACATCCAGAGTTGATCTTCAGGCAGCTGTCCTCACGCTGCTCCTCATCATCGTCAAACCAGTTTTCATACACAAACCTGGACCCGTCGCTCCACATCCAGAAAGAAGTCTGAGGATCAGAACAAACAGGCATTAAATATTAGATCAACACATTCATAATCAATATGGGATCCAATGGAAGAATCAATCTAGGATCTTTTTCTTATTTATTTATTTAACCAAGATAGTCCCACTGAGAATACAGATCTCTTTTGCAGGGGACTCCTGGCCCCATGTGTGTTTGGGGCTGTTGTACATGTTTTTGGTGGTAGGGGAAACCGGAGTACCCGGAGGAAACCTACACAGACACAGGGAGAACATGCAAACTCCACAGAAAGGCCCTGCCCTGAATGGGAATTGAACCCAGGACCTTCTTGCTGTGAGGCAGGAGTGCTAACCACTGTGCCGCGACTTTAATGGCAAAAACTGCAAAACCAGTTCTTCTAAAACCCTGAAGGTCTAAGGATCTGGTTCAGTCCTGTTTTTTTGTCCTGGTTTGATTCTGGCCTTGTTACGGTTACTCAAGGTTTTAGAATAAACTTTAATTTAGACCACGTTTAGTCCAGATTCTAGACCTGTTTCAGACATAGTTTAGTCTTGGTTAAGTCCTCATTTGGACATGACTTAGACCTAGTTTAATCCTGGATTACACCTGGTTTAGTGATGGTTTACTCATGGCATCAGGGCTGGTGAGTAAACATTTACTGGTTACATCTTGAGACATCCCAACCTGCAAAAAGTCATTTCAGGGAGGTATCCCGAAGTAGCCCCTCCTTCTGCCATTGTGCTCCTGTTTCTAGAGAGATATAACTGATTAATTTGGTTTGGGAGAAGAGATAAAAGCCTGCCCACACTGACAATTGATTGGTTAATTTGCAGAAACAGGCCAATCAGGATGCTCTCTGTCTGACAAGCGCTTTGCACACACATGGTAAATGGTAAATGACATGCATTTATATAGCGCATTTTTGCACCCTTCTCAGGCACCCAAAGCGCTTTACATCATGCTTCCACTCACCCCATTCACACACATTCACACCTGGGGCAGACAGAGATGGGGGCTGCCATACAAACGGCGCTCAACCTTCTCCGACCACCACCAAACACACCTCTACAGTCACACACATTCATACACCAGTGCTACAGACACTAGAGGCAAGGTGGGTTAAGTGTCTTGCCCAAGGACACAACGACAGTATGAACTGTGGGGCGAGCGGGAATCGAACCTACTACCTTCCGGTTGAAGAACAGCCGCTCTACCACTGAGCTACTGCCGCATGGTCTCCCTCTCCTCTCCTCTCTGCCGTGCGGCGCAACACGATTTGAAACACTCTCTCATGCGCGCTCTTGCTCGCTCGCTCTAGATTCCGGGAGATTTTAACTAATTTGCGGGCATCAGGGAGCCGCTATCAATATGTTGGAGACTCCCGCAACTTCCGGGAGACTTGGGATGTCTGCATCTTCAAATAGAGTTAAAGCTGGTTTGAGCCTGACTCTGATACACAAGTCTGTCAGTTAAAGCCTAGTTTTCATAGAGATACACAAGCAGCTCTTACATCAACGGCGTTGGTGCCTCCGACCCAGGCTTGAGGGAAGTCATGGTTGTCGTCGCGTGTCAGAGTCTGGAGGAAGTGGTTTTCCTTGTAGCTGTGGATTGAGGCCAGGTTTCCTTCTTCAAACTGACAGTAGGTCTGAGACAAGAACCAGAAATACAGGTCAGAACAGGGTTGACTTTAGTCTAAGATACATTTAAACAGGTTAACGGTGGATTTAGTGATATTTATATCCCACCTCGGCCTGGGCCCATGACTTTGGGCTGTCGATGAAGATGTAACAGTGTTCACCGTAACGAGTCCAGGAATCAGGGCAGTCTGAGTCTTCATCTAGAAAAACAAAAAAGAGATACAAAATGATGCAGAAATAGAACCAGGACCTAAATCTGAATCAAACCAGGACCCTTACCGCAGTCGACCTGCTCTTCTCCAGGTCCAGTCTTGGTGTTGGGGATCTCCTCTCCAGTCAGAGTGTTGACGCACCAGCACTGGCCGGTTGAGCCCCAGCACTGTTGAGGCTCGAAGTTCCCGTCTTCATCGCACTGTGGGACGTACTTCCCCGGCATAATCTCTGTGTTGTTTGTCATTGATTCGCAGCGTCGAGTTCCCTCTCCTCGTCTTGGAATCTTTGACCGGATGTGCTTCAGTCAGAGCCAGAGCGGCAAAAAGAAACACAACAGCAGCCCTCATGGTGGCAAAGAAATTAGATCTGACAAAACAAATTCAAAACTGACATTTCAGAAACAAGTTTAAGCTTAACTGAGTCTGAAATAAAGCTCAAACTCAATTCTCTAAAAATCAAAAAAACAAAAGGACTAAACACATACCAGCTCCAGTTTTTACCAAGTTTAACACATTTCATATGTGTTAAACATATATATTACAAACAAAAACAATCCTTAGAGATATTATCTAAAAACATTAAATAAATTCTAGTTGTAAAATGTAAAAATAAAATAAAAGTTTTAATATGATAAAGAATCCCTAAACTATGTCTATCTTTTCTTGAATTACATTAAATTTCAGCTAAAAGCTTAAATCCATCCTAAATAATAATATTTTTTCTTATTAAATAGAAATGCATGTTTTATCTTTACAAAAGTTTTGAGCAAATTAAGTTCAATGAGAAAAGCAGACTCACCTGTTTGTGGAGAATGTCTGTCCGAGCCTATGTCTCCTCTGGTTTTTATCTCCACTTTTCGGCTCCAGCCTCGAGATCAGATTTCTCCAAACAAAGACCATTTTATCACAACATGTATGAGATATTATTTTCCTTTATAATCCGTCTTACACAAAACTGGTGTGAAAAGTGTTTTCATGAAAAGGATCTTTATGCAGAGCACTTTTATTGTTTTAATCTGGGTTGCAGACTCTTATTCTGGCGGGACTTGAATAAACAATAGGTCATTGGTTTATGACCTTTTTGCCTTGGAACCAAGGAAATGTTTTGATGATAAATAAACCAGAGCAACACCAGACTAAATTAGAATAAAACCAGGATTAAATCAGGTCTAAATTAGGACTACGTTTAAGGACCAAACACCAGAGTCAACACACTCTAAATCCAGGACTGAACGTGGACTAAATTTATGATAATTCCAGACCTAACCTCAGCACTACATTACAGAGGAACTATAGGCAGGACAGAAACGAGAATACTCTAAAACCAAACAAGGACAAAACAGAGACTAACATAAATCTAGATCAGGACTAATACAAAGAGAAATAAGAAAGGAACCAGATTTAAATAAAATCTAACCAGAATCAACCTGGACTAAATCATCCAACATGAAAGGGTGTGTTGAGATAAACTCTTTTTGTAAAGCTCGATCTTTAAAAAGGAACAATAGTTTTTTGTAATGCGTTGGGTTTAAGTTTCCAATTGTTCCAAACCACCCACATATTTTTCTATAATCTTTTTCTGTTAATAACAATCTGATTCTGCAAAATAACTCTAACTCTGAGAAATTTGTAAATTAAACCTTCTGAGAAACTTGGGTTAGATTGAAATCAGTAAAAATATTTGTATTTATTTTATTTCCTGGTAAAGTCCCCGAACAATACTTAACCCAGTTGCCCCATTGCTAACATTTATAAATTTATTTTTACAGAAATTAAATTAGGCTTGGTTCAGAAGCCCTTTATGAAAAGAATAAAAACAAGGGCCGTGACGTTGACCGGCATGGTGCAGTCGGGGCCCTACCCTGGAGCCAGGCCGGGAGCTGGAGCTCAAATGCAAGCACCTGGTGGCTGGGCCTCCCCCACGCGGCCCGGGCTCAGCCCGAAAGAGCAACGTGGGGCCATCCTCATGTGGACCCACCACCTGCAGGAGGAGGTGCTTAGTGGATCGGGCAGCAGTCGAATGCAGGGGCCCCGATGACCCGATCACTGGACACTGAAACTGGCCTTAGGTACGTGGAACGTCACCTCGCTGACGGGGAAGGAGCCTGAGCTTGTGCTGGAGGTTGAGAGATACTGACTAGAGATTGCACAGCTTGGGCTCTGGAACTCAACTCCTCGAGAGAGGCTAGACCAGGGGTGCTCAATACGTCGATCGCGATCTACCGGTCAATCGCAAAGTAGCTATGGTAGATTGCATGACATAAAAAAAAAATAAAAAGCCTATCATCCATCCTCTTGATTAACATACAGGGCAGCCAGTCAGATGAAATCTGATGCTTAGGTCATTGCACATGCGCAAACAACGGCACTCAGTGCAGCAAAACTAACGCTTTAGCAACGCTTTAGTGACCTTTACCTCCAACTTTTAAACCTCGTTTTTTTGTCTTAAATTTGAGAAAGGGTATAAAAATGAGTGGGGGAGCTGGACCAAGTAAGAAGACAAAAACGTATCACTTTCATACGGAATAGGAGGATGAATGTTTTTTACGATGAAATTTTCAAAGTGCGTTTGCCTCATCTGTCAGCAGCTACTGTCCGGACGATGCATCCCTGGCTGATACAATTCAGTGCAAGTCATCAGAGTAAACTCAGGTAATGACAAAAATTGTACATAGTCAGTGCTTTAAGTGGGCCGGTAGAGCACAGAGTGTCGGTGGCGTTGTTGGTGTTAAAAAGAGAGAGCTCCTCAGAGTAGGAGAGCGCTCTGGGGAAGACCTGGAAATGCCTTGGTATTTCCCCAGAAGAGTTGGAGGAAGTGTCTGGGGAGTGGGACGTCTAGGTGTCTCTGTTTAGACTGTTGACCCAGCGACCCTGACCCGGATAAAAGGAACAAGTTTAGTTCTGTGATGAGAACGTTTAGTCCTTGTCAAAAACTGTTTTTTAAAGTTTAAGGAAGCTCTGGTTTAAGGTCATGTTTAATTTAGGTTCATTCTTGGTTTAGTTCTTGGTCAAAGTTTATGTTCAATCCAGATTACCCAGGGTAAAGATAGAACTATGCCTTTAATATCTTTGCAGAGGTCACGGCCATCGTGCGTCTCCATAATAACAGCCACAATTTAAAGAACAGACCAAATAATATAATTTCCCCTTGGGGATTAATAGAGTTGAATTGAACTGAAGAACAACCTCAGCTCAGGTTTTGTACATTTGTTTGGCTCTGTTACAACTAATTACGTCAAAAAACATTAGTTAAAAGTGATCTTTTCATTTTCCAACAGTTCCACTTCATTGTTTGTGACATTAATAATAATAATCTTTATATAGCGCTTTTCCACATATTGTAGAAGGCACTCAAAGCACTTTACATATTCATTCATTCATTTTCTACCGCTTAGTCCCGTTAGGGGTCGCGGGTGACTGGAGCCTTTCCGAGCAGCTTTGGGCCTGAGGCGGGGTACACCCTGGACAGTGGCCAGTTAGTCGCAGGGCTGACATTTAGACAGACAATGACAGACAACCATTCACTCTCACATTCATTCACTAGGGACACTTTAGAGTTGCCAATTAACCTATACATACATGTCTTTGGACGGTGGGAGGAAGCCGGAGTACCCGGAGAGAACCCACGGTAACACGTGGAGGACATGCAGACTCCTCACAGAAAGACCAGAGTCGACCGAGAATGTTTGGGTCAGCCGGGTTTTGAACTCACGACCTTCTTGTTGTGAGGCAGGAGTGCTAACCACTCTGCCACGTGCACTTTACATACATTAAGCTAAATACCAGTGTTACAAAACACTCACTGGAGGCAATGTAGATTAAGTGTTTTGCCCAAGGACACAACAACAGTATGTAGGGGAGAGCGGGTTATTATGGGATGTTTCGAGCGGGGATCGAACCGCCCACCCGCCAGTCCAAGGACTGCCGCTCTACCACTGAGCTAGTGCAGCCCTAATGATTCACTTCTTACTTTTAAACGCACCACTGCTGATACTTTGAGTGGAATTTCTGCCAAAGCAGGACAGGAGCAAAGAACATCTAAAGTCAGTCAAGGGTTAGTGTACAATAAGGCCGAAAATAAAAGAGCGCAGAAGAACGTTATAGTTTTTAAATCCTGTTCTGATTTATTGTGTTTACTTTTTAAATGATGTAAAATCTATTTTTTTGTAGATGATTTTATTCTGTTTTATTCTACTCTTAATTCCATTTTCGCTGAAGCAGAATACATTTCCTTTTTTGGGGATTAAAAAAGTGATGTTCTAAAAGTCATCACTGGGACGTCTAACAACAGGACATCTGCAACAGTATCCCCCAGAGGAGACATGTGAACAGCCATGAAACAAAAATGTAAAGTATATTGTAATGAGAGTGAGGACAGAGCCAGAGTAGCCCAGCGTCTAGGCCTAGAGCAGCTTGTCTTATCTCTACGTCCTGACCATAAACCCTGTCAAAGTGGAAAGTCTTCAGTCTAGCCTTAAACGTACAGACTGTGTCTGCCTCTTTGACCTGAGCTGGAGCTGATTCCATAAAACAGGAGCTTTGTAACTGAAGGCTCTGCCTCCCATTGTACTTTTGGAAACTCTAGGAACAACCAGTAACCCTCATTTAGAGAACGCTCTGTTGGGACAGTACGGCACTATGAGGCCTCAGGTCCCTCTATGGTTTCTACAGAGGTGTACCGCCATCTTGTGGAGAACAATTGTATGTGTTTGTTGTGTGGACAGAGATATTTTTATGAATGTGTGTATGTTTAACCATGGCCTTAGTCCAGGATTTGTCATAGTTTAATCTTTTTTTGTGCTATATATTTAGTTCAGGTTAAGCCCTTTTGTTGATTAACACTGTAGTGTTAGTTCTGACCAATGTTTCCTCCAAGATTCTAATGCATTAAACCAAACTGAAGATAGCTGACCTTTTAGCTTCAACTTCAGAGTCAGAACAACAATTATCTCTTCCTCATTAAACACTACGTGATAGAAGTCAATATAATATTAATAAGTATCCCTGCTTCACGTTGCATCTGTTGCTGTAGAATTCCAGCTTTTTTTGTGTTTATTCAAAAGCTTTTATTAGGCCCGAGCCGGTGATGACCGGGAGGGCCTATTATTTTTGCTCGGATTTTTTTTATTTATTTATTTATTTTTTTTTTCCCAATATGATCCTAAATTTGACCCAGTGAACATGAACGAAAAGTCATTTTTATTGGTCCCAGCCTTCAAGCCCGGCGAAAAATTTATGTATTTGAAGTCACGAAAAAATACGAAAAATGACTCAGTGGCGACCCCTACAAAAGTCAAAATACATTGGGCCTATAGAAAGTGAAAGTAACTTTTTTCCAACGTAGAAAAATGAAACTTGGTACATCCATAGGACACCTCAGGGCAAACAGAAAAGTCAATGACAGTCACACCCTAAACTCAACAGGAAGTCCGCCATGTGGGGTGAAACGCATGGGCACTAAAATTGCACCCCTTGCGCAGAAAGATGCAAATCATTGTGTTTTAATCTAAATGGCCCCAAATTTGGTGAGTATCATCTAGACACATGTGCCAACCAAAGTTGTGACTTTGTTGTTGATATCTTATCGGGTATGGGTGTGGCAAGCCTGTAAAAAGGTGGCCATTTTTGTGAAAATAAAACGTCTCTTAACTCTCAAACGCCTTCTTGGATCGAGTTGGACCCAAAAGGCGTTTGTGCACATTCATGACCTGAACACAAAGATATGTAAATAAAAGGGTTATCTTTAGAAATGGCTCTCCAGCGCCCCCTACAAACTTATAATGGGACCCAAGAATTTAGTTTGTCATAAAGACATGAAATTTGGTACACACATCTCTTATGTCATGACGAGCATAAAAGCCAATGACAACCACCCCCTATCTATAAATGTGTTGCCATAGCAACGTCCCAAATATGTCGAAAAAGTCAAAGGGAAGTGAAAATTTTAGTTTTGTCGTAGGCAAATGAAACTTGGTACACACATCCAGTATGGGCTTATGAACAAAAGCCAATGGGGACCACACCCTATCACACACGGGAAGGCGGCCATTTTGAATTGAAAATGTGATCCGACTTAGAATACACTCTTTTTAAAAGAACACAGACAATAGCTGCTTCATTCCACAGACACCAAACTTGGGCAAAATGAGCTAAACACATGTATGTAAAATAGACAGGCGTTTTTCTAGACTTTTTGCTCGAGTTATATTTTTATTATAATTTGGTATATTTTTTATTATAATTTTTCTGCAAAATGATTTTCAATTTGACCCAGTAAACGTGCAACTAAAAGTCATTTTTATTGGTCCCAGACTTCAAGCCCGGCAAAAAATTAATGTATTTGAAGTCCCCGAAAAAAAAATATGAAAAATGACTCAGTGGCGACCCCTAGAAAAGTCAAAATACATTGGGCCTATGGAAAATGAAAGTAAATTTTTCCAATGTAGAAATACAAAACTTGGTACATCCATAGGACACCTCAGGGCAAACAGAAAAGTTTATTACAGCCATACCGTATACTCAACAGAAAATCTACTATGTTGGGTGGAATGCGTGACCACCTAAATTGCACCCCTTGTGCTAAAGGCTTTTCATCTAAACAGCTCCACATTTGGTGAGTATCATCTAGACACATATGCCAAAAAAGTTATCAATTTGTTTTTTGATACATTTGTGGCTGTGGTCATAATGAGTCTGTGAAGAGGCAACCATTTATTTTGGAAATAAATGCCATTTCCCAATTGCCAGGATCCTTCCTTTAGAGGAGGCCCCTCCAGAGCCACGGCTAGAGTCTTAGAAAACTCCTCAGAATCCTTTTACCATGAAGTTTACGCTTTAAAGCACGAAATGCACTCCTCCGAGTGCATGTGTCCCTGCGGTCTCAAGAGAGGCGAGGGCCTCTATCGCCGCTTGCGGCTTTAATTGTTCTTCTTTTGTGATATGTCGTTTATCACAAGAACAAGACAAGCTTAATTTGAGAAAACATTTATGTATGAAACTGAACCGTACCAGAGCACTTTCCAGAAATGGGAATAAAATGACCACCACATTGCTTTTCAGAGATTTATTGATGCTTATTAAAGTATGAGCCAACCATATCAATGTTTCATGATTTCACTGTTACAACAATAAAATCACAGAAAACAGAGCTTCTTTAAAGCTTAAAGCAGAGACTGTATAAAAGATGGATATAGTGATTGTGTTTCAATATATATGTAACATCTTTAGACACAAACCACTAGCTCCTGGAAGTCCACTTTAAATACAGTCTCTGGCACTAGTTTTACGTTCACAGATACTTTTTCAAACTGACATTTTAGTCACACATTGGACAGTTTTCATCTGCAAAACAGAGAACTTTAGAAAAGCCTTCCATCGTAAAGACAGGAATAAAAAACCTGAGCTTTTGAGATCCCAGTTGACACAGTTGTGAATTTATAGGAAAGTTAAAAGACCAAACCTTTAAGAGGAAAGGTTATTTTGCCAGATGCTTAATGTAGACAGTTGTATTTGTTTTGTAACTGCAGAGACAAACATATCAGTTGATTGAAATATCTGTGCACGCAAAGGAAAGCTGTTTTTTATTAGTCTTCCAACTCTTTCGAGCAAACAAACGGCAGTTTGTCGTCGCAGTTGCTGGTGGCCCACTCGAACTGGTCTGAAAGATACAAAACAAACAATCAATGAGTCTCCAGCTCTGTCCACTTTTGGTTAAACTCATTACAAATGCTTTTCAGATAAATTTTAAACTGCAGAAAAATGCTAAACTAAATGAAACTTGTTTTTTATAGAAAGGTTCACTTGTATTACATCCAGAGTTGATCTTCAGGCAGCTGTCCTCGCGCTCCTCCTCATCATCGTCAAACCAGTTTTCATACACAAACCTGGACCCGTCGCTCCACATCCAGAAAGAAGTCTGAGGATCAGAACAAACAGGCATTAAATATTAGATCAACACATTCATAATCAATATGGGATCCAATGGAAGAATAAATCTAGGATCTTTAACGGCAGATCTGCAAAACCAGTTCTTCTAAACCCTTGAAGGTCTAAGGATCTGGTTCAGTCCTGTTTTTTGTCCTGGTTTTATTCTGACCATGTTACGGTTACTCAAGGTTTTAGAATAAACTTTGATTTAGACCATGTTTAGTCCAGATTCTAGACCTGTTTCAGACATAGTTTAGTCTTGGTTAAGTCCTCATTTGGACATGACTTAGTGACTTAGACCTAGTTTAATCCTGGATTACACCTGGTTTAGTGACGTTTACTCATGGCTTCAGGGCTGGTGAGTAAACATTTACTGGTTACATCTTCAGACATCCCAACCTGCAAAAAGTCATTTCAGGGAGGTATCCCGAAGTAGCCCCCCCCCCAAAAAAAAAAAAAGAGGAAGGAGGACAAGGATATGACATTTCACCACAGAACATGACTTCACTTGTAAACCGAAATACAGCTGAATATAACAGAACAATGAAGTAACTATAACATGTTGTGGTCCCTAAAATATATAAAAGCATAAAATATTATTTCCATAAGCTATAGGCCTATGCTAATATTTGTTAATTATGTTTAAATATGTAGATTACTTTTACTATTTTTATAAGCTGCTTATACTATTTATGTAAACTGCTTTTATTTATTTTCTATTGCAACTTTAAACAGGTCTAAGCAATTTGGTGTTTTCATGTTGCCTTGGCAACTAGCCTGAATAATATACACATGAAATGAAACTTATCAACTCACCTCAACATACCTTTTGCAATCATGTAACCTGCCATGAGCAATGCTGAAGTCGCTGTTACAAATAGTGCAACGAGCAAGACTGTCATTATGTTTGACACTTATAGACATATCGTGTGATATGACACTTATATCGTGTAGTCTGCCGTAAAATGTGTCTTATACTTTTCTTTGTGGCACTCTCCCTCTGCCATTGTGCTCCTGTTTCTAGAGAGACATAACTGATTAATTTGGTTTGGGAGAAGAGATAAAAGCTCGCCCACACTGACAATTGATTGGTTGATTTGCAGAAAAAGGCCAATCAGGATGCTCTCTGTATTACAAGCGCTTTGCACACGCAAGGTCTCCCTCTCCCTCTCTGCCGTGTGCACGCAACACGATTTGAAACATTCTCTCATGCGCGCTCTTGCTCGCTCGCTCTAGATTCCGGGAGATTTTAACTAATTTGCGGGCATCAGGGAGCCGCTATCAATATGTGGGAGACTCCCGCAACTTCCGAGGGACTTGGGATGTCTGCATCTTCAAATAGAGTTAAAGCTGGTTTGAGCCTGACTCTGATACACAAGTCTGTCAGTTAAAGCCTAGTTTTCATAGAGATACACAAGCAGCTCTTACATCAACGGCGTTGGTGCCTCCGACCCAGGTTTGAGGGAAGTCATGGTTGTCGTCGCGTGTCAGAGTCTGGAGGAAGTGGTTTTCCTTGTAGCTGTGGATTGAGGCCAGGTTTCCTTCTTCAAACTGACAGTAGGTCTGAGACAAGAACCAGAAATACAGGTCAGAACAGGGTTGACTTTAGTCTAAGATACATTTAAACAGGTTAACGGTGGATTTAGTGATATTTATATCCCACCTCGGCCTGGGCCCATGACTTTGGGCTGTCGATGAAGATGTAACAGTGTTCACCGTAACGAGTCCAGGAATCAGGGCAGTCTGAGTCTTCATCTAGAAAAACAAAAAAGAGATACAAAATGATGCAGAAATAGAACCAGGACCTAAATCTGAATCAAACCAGGACCCTTACCGCAGTCGACAGGCTCTTCTCCAGGTCCAGTCTTGGTGTTGGGGATCTCCTCTCCAGTCAGAGTGTTGACGCACCAGCACTGGCCGGTTGAGCCCCAGCACTGGCCGGTTGAGCCCCAGCACTGTTGAGGCTCGAAGTTCCCGTCTTCATCGCACTGTGGGACGTACTTCCCCGGCATAATCTCTGTGTTGTTTGTCATTGATTCGCAGCGTTCGAGTTCCATCTCCTCGGTCTCGTTGGAATCTTTGACCGGATGTGCTTCAGTCAGAGCCAGAGCGGCAAAAAGAAACACAATAGCAGCCCTCATGGTGGCAAAGAAATTAGATCTGACAAAACAAATTCAAAACTGACATTTCAGAAACAAGTTTAAGCTTAACTGAGTCTGAAATAAAAGCTCAAACTCAATTCTCTAAAAATCAAAAGGACTAATGTTATAAGAATTCTTTATCTTTATGTTATCCAGAGACACACGTAGACAGATTATATTTAAAAGCGAATGGCCAGGTTTAATTCTTGCAAGAACATTTACATTTAAATTTAGTCATTTAGCAGACGCTTTTATCCAAAGCGACTTTACAAGTGAGGAAAACAATGGAAGCTATTTTAACAACACAAGGAACAAAAAGCATAAGTGCACAAAAAACTAGTCAGTTTATTCAAATCCACATTAAAATGTGTTCTACACACAAAAATAATCCTTAGAGATAATACCCAAATATAATAAATATATTCTAGTATATAATTAGTTTAGTTGTGTTTCATAGAGTAATTTCAAACTCTTTTGTCTTGCAAAACAAATTCCCTAAAACTATGACTATTTTATCTGGAATTACTGTAAAGTTCAGTTAAAATCTTAAGTCCATCATAAATAATAATCATTTTCTTATTAAATAGAATTGCATGTTTTATCTTTACAGAAATTTTGAACAAATTAAGTTCAATGAGAAAAGCAGAGCCTATGTATGTTTTTATCTCCACTTTTCGGCTCCAGCCTCGAGATCAGATTTCTCAAAACAAAGACCATTTTATCACAACATGTATGAGATATTATTTTCCTTTATAATCCATCTTACACAGAACTGGTGTGAAAAGTGTTTTCATGAAAAGGATCTTTATGCAGAGCACGTTTATTGTTTTAATCTGGGTTGCAGACTCTTATTGTGGCGGGACTTGAATAAACAATAGGTCTTTTGTTCATTTTCTTTTGGCTTGGACCCAAGAAAATACTTGGAAAATACTAAAATGACTGTGAATAAATCAGAGCAAAACCAGACTAAAGATGGTCTAGAGCTCAGTGTTCCACGACCGGGACGAAAACTGCATTGTTCCTCCTGAATCCGAGGTTCAACTATCGGTCGCATTCTCCTCTCCAGTACCCTGGCACAGACTTTCCCGGGGAGGCTGAGGAGTGTGATCCCTCTGTAGTTGGAACACACCCTCCGGTCCCCCTTCTTGAAAAGAGGGACCACCACCCCGGTCTGCCAGTCCAGAGAGACTGTCCCCGACCGCCACGTGATGTTGTAGAGGCGTGTCAATCAAGACAGCCCCCCAAAACCCCCAGAGACTTGAAGTACTCAGGGCATATCTCATCCACCCCCGGTGCCCTGTCACCTGATCTTGTCTCTGCTTTTTGCATATGACGTTGTTGAATAAGTGCAGCTTCTGAAGTGATGCAGTCGATGTCACTCAGCTCAGTCACTTGGGAGGAGCTCAAAGTAGAGCCACTGCTCCTCCACATCGAGAGGAGCAGCTGAGGCTCAGACATCTGTTCTGGATGCCTCCTGGGGAGGTGTTCCAGGCATGTCCCACCGGCCCAGGGGAAGACCTAGGACACACTGGAAATACAATGTCTCTCAGCTGGCCTGGGAGCTCCTCAGTCTCCCTCGAAAGAGCTGGAGGAAGTGTCTGGGAGAGGGAAGTCTGTGCTGCTCCCGGCCCCGGATAAGCAGTAGGAGATGGATGGATGGATAAACTAACTCATGACATGTTTCTAGAGTTTGAGAGATATTGGTTTTCTTTTTCCGCTCTTGTCAAAGCTAAAACCTTTCATCAGTACAAATAAACAGGGATTAAAAAAGGGGCTTAAATTGGCAATAATACAACACATACAATACAACCTTAACTCAGCTCAAACAGGGAGTAAAACGAGACTAAGCCTTGACTAAATCATCAAACATAAGTTTTATGAAAGGGTGTGTCTAGTCTTTTTGTAAAGCTCGACCTTTAAAAATGAACAATAGTCTATTGTGAGGCGTCGGGTTTTAGTTTCCAATTGTTCCAAACTTCCCACATATTTTCCATCAGCTTTTTCTGCTAATAACAATCTGATTCTGGATAATAACTTTAACTCAGAAACCTTTGTGATGAAACCCACTGAGAAATCTGTGACCTGCTTTTACACAAAACATGTCCGAGGAATCAGATTCAGACCAGATTAAAGGACGTTAATAAGGTTTTGTAAAAGAACTGTTGTGTGAAACTTGGGTTAAACACTAATATTATATGTATTTCAATAATTCTGGTGTCAAAATGAAAGGGGCACATGTGTGATTTACCAGAAGTGAAATTTTAAATGTGCATGTTACAGTTTCAGAATAAATCAAGATGGAAACAGCAAAATAACCCTAAAATAATTTACGCCTAAAAAAATTTATTTGAACGAATATCCCTTTAGATTAAAGCAGCTGCAGCTCAAACACTTTTTTAAATCAAAGCCACACATGTCAACATTACCAGCACCAAATATAATTCCAAAACTATTAAGATTTTATTATGAAATGGTCAGGCGGAGTCTCCATTTGGAACCAATGGCAGAGTTTGGCACAGTTTGGTACCACCTGTTTTTGTTTGTTCGTTTGGTCTGTGCTTGGAGTAAATGTAAATGTCTTAGATGTGCTTGTAGCTGAGTCTCTGCTGACCAATCTGATGTGCTTTGCCATCAGATTGGGGGTGTGTATTGTATCATGCTGTTTGTTTGTGACATGTCACAATGAATTAGCCAGGTTAAGTTTTGTGATGAGGCCTCGGCTTAGTTCTAGTTTAATTTAAGCTTTAGTACTGGTCATGTTTAATTCAGGTTTAATCTTGGTTTAGTTCATGGCTTAAGTCCATGGCTTATTCTATGGTTTTGATTTGATTTAGTCAAGCTTTAGTCATGATTTAGTCTTGGTTCAGTCCATGTTTAATCCTGGTTTCTCTGGGTCAATCCTTGGTTAACGTTAAGACTGAAGTCCATGTCCTGACAACTTCCAAAGTAAAAACTCTGAATACAGCCGAGACAGAGAGGCTCTACTCTTAACTGTGGTCATGACTAAAACCTGTTCAAAGCCAACTAAAACCTGTTCAAATCCAACTAAAACATGTTTAAATCCAACTAAAACCAGTTCAAATCCAACTAAAACCAGTTCAAATCCAACTAAACCAGTTCAAATCCATCTAAATCCTGCACTTGTGGAATAAGAATAAAATTAGAAGAGATTCTTGGCCCTTTGGAGGTTTTTCTTTCATCATTCCGAAACGTTTGGACACTCTGTGGGGTTTTAGTGTTTACTGCCATCTTGTGGAGAACTGTTGTATGTGTCGGTAGTAGTGCTGCGTGTATCAAGTGAGAGAAAAAAATGTTTATAAAAAAATCTGTCTGTGGTTTAGTCTTAGTTTAATCTTTTAATTTAGTCTAGGTTTAGTCCTGCTTCAGCCTTAATGCTTTACTCTCAGTTTAATCCAGATGTAGTCTCCGTCATGTTATTCATCATTCACTGTCTTTAGTCTATTGTTGTATGTTACTGTAGTGTTAGTTCTGACAAAGAGGAAGCAGAAGAAGGAAAGTCCCGAGGTCACGGTCCGATAAGCACCCACTTTATTAGACTGTTGACTATAAACAGATTCTTTTTTTCTTCTGCCCCTTATCTTTAACAGGGCTTCTATGGCTCCTGTGGCAGTTTAAACAAGTCGTAGTATTTCTATTGGTAATTTTGTTAATAGTTAAATAGCACAGTTTGTTAGTTTTTCTGTTAAACCTCATTTACTTTCTCTTCCTGTTTCCCACTTCCCCACGGTTCAGTTTGTAACAGACTCACTGCTTTGTTACGAGCTGAATATTCTTTTATCAGATTTGTTTCCTACAGCGATCAAAAGGTAAGACCCCACTCACTTTCACACTTGTCGCATCAGTAAATCCAGGACTAAACAGGACTAAATCTGGTCCGACCTGAACTGAAACAGGTCTAAACCAAACATTAAACCGGGACAAATCCCTGGACTAACTTCGAGATCTAAACCATGTCTAAACCATGTCTAAACCAGAACTAAATGCTTTATTAATTCCAAGGCTAACAAGAAATAAACCAGGACTTGACCAGGTCTAAACTAGGACTATCCTTAGAGACTTAACTGAGTCTAAACAAGCACTAATCCTGGACTAAATCTGATCTAAACAGGACTGAAAGGGATGTTAACAGTGAATAAACTTAAAGAATAAACAAGAACCAAACCAGGATTAAACCAGGACTAACCCTGAAATAAACTGGGTCTAAAACAAAACTAAAACCAGGTCTAATTTCATAACATTATGAAACACAGACCAAACCAGGACAAAAGCCTGGTTCTGAATCTGTACTGGGACTAAAGCCTGGTTCTGAATCTGTACTGGGACTAAAGTCTGGTTCTGAATCTGTACTGGGACTAAAGCCTGGTTCTGAATCTGTACTGGGACTAAAGTCTGGTTCTGAATCTGTACTGGGACTAAAGCAGACCCCTCGTGCTCCTCAGAATGAGTGGCTCCATCGTCCTCCTCCTCTTCGTCCTGTCTCTGAGCTGGGGTCAGAATCCGCCCGGCGACAGAGGGTCATGTGACCGCTGCGACACTCATCTGCACTGCGACTGCTCCGGCTCTGGGCTGACCGCCGTTCCCATGGTAACGGACCGCGCTTTGGCCCTGGACCTGTCGTTTAACGACATCCCGGCGATCAACGACGGAGACCTGAGCGGACACCGTCAGCTGAAGGCCCTCAGTCTCCACGGTAACCAGGATGGAATCTGATTGGTCGATGTAGACGTGTAGAGGCACTATGAGTTAATGTTGAATGTCTAAAGCAGCACTGTCCAAACTTTTTACAAAGATATTTGATGAGAGGAAAATGACCAAGGCCTGACCGTCTCTTCTGATTGTATTCTTTATTCTAATTCTACAAGAACAGGTTTTATTTGATTTGAACCTGTTTGTATAAAGCTGCTGTCCACTCTCGGTCCCTCTGCAGCGAACAGAGTGTCCAGGATCGACCTGAAGGCCTTGTGGTCTCTGTGGAGTCTGGAGGAGCTGGATCTCTCACAGAACCGGCTCACATCTCTAAACCACAAGTGGTTCTCAAAACTCGGGGCGTTACAGCGACTGAAAGTGCACAACAACCCCTACAAGTGAGCAACACAGCTGAGCAGAAACATGAGCAGACGCCCCAAAAGGAAGTACCTCCAGAGTTTTAATGTATTTCATTCAAATTTATTTTGGAATAAGATGACGATCTCAACCACCAGCAGGTCACATAAGGTCCATAGAAGAGCTCTGTCACTTTGAGGAGCAACTATTTAAAACACTTAAATATATAATTAGAACTGGAGGTTAATTTAATTTAAAGTGATTAGAAATCCCAGGTTAATGTCTATTTCAGACACAGTAGGCCTTGTATTGTTGTATATATTGTTTTGTGTCTGTGTGAATGCCAAGCTGGATATTTGATAAAACCACCAACCTCTGCTTGAAGTCTGCAAAGCCTTCTTTTAGGGATAGTCATTGACAGCAGAAAGATTTAAAAAAGTCAGCTATTCAATGCACACAGAGGCTCCCTACAGCCCCAAACACTCACATGGACCTCCTTTCCAAATGTCTGAGCAAGTCTGTTGTGTAATTTAGCTCCTGTAACTGGTTCCATGTTCCCTCTGGTGTCTCTGTGGACAGACGCCTGGGCTCTCCGCCTCCGTTCCAGGCCCTTTTCCGGCTGAAGTCACTAAGTTTTGGAGGAGACGTTTTGGAGGAAATCAGTAGAACAGATCTGAAAAATGTGGCTGGACTGGACGAGCTTCATGTGGACGCCAACAATCTGAAAAGGTGCTTTTTAAAACACCTTTTTACAAACAATAAATTATTTTAGTTTTTACCCTGCACCTTGTATTTCCTGCAGGTACGAGTCTGGAGCCCTGGCAGACATCTGGCCACTGGGTCGTGTGACTCTCAGCCTTCGCTCTGCGTTTTTATCGAACCAATCAGTGGCCGCAGCCATGCTCCACGACGTTTCGTATCCGGAGACTCTCCTGGTTTTGGAAAACATCGATCTGTCCAACAAACAATCTGTTCTCCCATTCAAAGAAGTCGCTCAGAGGAGAGTCAGGTTTGTTAACAAATTAAAGTAAAAATAAAAAAATGCAAATTATATTTGAAATGTTTTTTAAGACTTAATTTTCTTTTTATGTCTTTTATCCCTTTTAATGTCATCCCAGTTGTGAAAAAGTGCATGGACAATTGACTGATTTAAAATATTGATGATCATTTAGTCAACTACCTTAAAAGACAATATGCAAAAATATTTAAAATTTCTGCCAAAGAATTCTAATGCAATGCTTCAATGATTTTTATGATGAACAATGACATTAGACCAATTTGCATAATGTGAACTAAAAACCTCACGTTCCATGAGCTGTCTCTCGAACTGGGTCTTAAAACAAGACAGAAATAAAAGTAACTGAACCTTTTGCTTAAGGAGATGTTAAGAGCAATTATTACCATTTTTTAACCAAATAATTTAATTCAGGGGTGTGTCCAATCACTGATGAGTGGCTTAAAGCTGCCCTGCTCACTATAAAATGAGAAGGTTTTAGTTAAAGCAGACACTGTTTTTTCATTTGTGTCATTTTGACAAAGATCACATTTGATGGTGATTTTAGGCAGAAATGTGAGAAATTCCAAAGGCTTCAGATTTTTCATGCCCCTGTAGTTGCAAGATGATTTTGGTAACTTGCTCATGCTAATGCTAGCGTTGGAGAACTCCAGACCAGTCTTAGGACTATTTTATAAAGGTCTTTGGTCTCGATCAATCTTGTCTTGGTCTCAAACGTCAAGACCAACCAAGACCCAAAGTCATTTGTGTCTGTTTTTGGGAATAAATGGAAACCGCTAACATTTAAAATACATTTTAAAATGTAAATCCTTCACCAAACACTAACCTCTAAGAGTCTGGACTTTTTACTGTTCCCTTCTATCTATTACAGTGTATTGTAGCCTGGTTCTGGTCTTGATTTGGTCTTGGTGTGGTCTTAACCTGACAGTCTTGGTCTTGACTCGATAAAGGTCTTGGTCTTGTCATGGTCTTGATACTCTTTGGTCTTTGTCAATGTGGTCTTGACTACATCAACACCGTCTCTCAAATACTTGCCTCTCATTGCACTTTAAACAAGTTTTCTTTTCTTTTGTGTTTTCAGACATTTAGCTTTCCATAACTGCTTCCTGACCGACGAGAGCGTGGTGGATTGGTTGGAGGTGATGGACGGAGCGCCGATCGCCTCTACGACCCTGCTCAACATCACAATGAAAGGTGTAGGCAGGTACGAAGCCACTGTCCATCTACGTATTCTGTAAAGCTTCACTACCCAAATTTCTCAGAGCCACTCTCCACCAACAGCAGCCTAGAAACCGGACCATGTTTTCTTCACAAAATACTAATACATTACACCAAACTGAATTTTAGAATTAAGCGTTTGCTTATTTTGATTTGACCATACACTGCATACGCTGCGGCTGTCGACAGTATTCTCTCGCAGCCTCGTTTGGTTTTCGTCCTGATTCTGAGCTGATTTCTGTGAGATTGTAGATGGGAGAAGGCCAGCTCGACCGATCATAAAAACATGGATGAGTTCTTCGTGCGAAACGCCGCCGTGCTGGACGTTTTTCAGTTCACCTCATTTCTGCCGCTGAGTTTCCTGCTGCAGTATCTACGGAAAGTCTCTATCATCAACGCACGGGTAAGAAAGACTTCAATTTAATATTCTGGCTTCTGATAAAAAAGAGTGGCGGTAGGTTTGAAGCAGGACAAGGCCAGGTTAAAAAACACTATAAAACCTGGACTAAATCAAAATTAAACTCACAAATTAAAAAAATAGATCTAAACCAGGCTATACCAATTCTTAAAGTATTAAGAGTGAGAATAAACTTCAACTGAGGACAAAACCAGATCCAAATGAGGTTAAAACTAAAAACTTTGACTAAGCTTAAACTAAAAGTGGTCAAGATCTAAAAACAAAGATCTAAACCTCAACTAAAATCAGCTGTAAACCTAAATCTGGAGAAAAGGATTGAACACAAATCAGACTAAAACCATGAATAAACCAAAAGTAAAACCTGGACCGATCTGACGATTTGAAAAGGTCTAACGAAAGACTGAGGTCTTGGTCTGGTTCCTCAGGTTTTTGTCTTGCCCTGTCTCACGTCCGTCCTGCTGAAGAACCTGCAGTATCTGGACTTGTCTGAAAACCTGCTCACAGACATGACTCTGGCTGAGACGCTGTGTTACGGAGTGCCGAGCCTGAAAGACCTGCGCGTTTTAAACTTCAGTTCCAACGCCCTCAAGGTAACCAGGAAAATATTCAGGGTTCATGTACACCTTTTTTTCCCCAGTTTTTTTGTGGCCGGTACCAGATTTTTAATTTATTTTATTTTTCGGAACTTATTAATTCATTCTTTTTAATAGTTTTTTTTCTTTTTTAAATACATATTTTTGGAGTCCAATTTCTTATTCTTTTTTTTTTTTTTTTGCTTTTATGTGTTGTTGGGGCAGTTTTTGAAGTCTTGCATTTTCAGCACCATTTTCAGGATTTCTTTCAGTACATTATGTTGATTAGAATAGTTCTTATTTTAAGTTTTATGGAGTGTAATGGTAGTTTTATTTATTATTGCCGTATTTTACCCATAATACAACATTGATTAATAATTGAATGTGTCTTGTACTTTGTAATATTATTTAAGTCCTTGTCCCTGGTGAGTCATCTGGTCTCAAGGCTGTCCAAACTCACTCACCTGGACATCAGCCGGAACGGATACAGCTCCATGCCCCAGAGCTGCTCCTGGCCTTCGTCCCTGAGGTTTCTCAACATCTCCAGGTCTAAACTCACGAGCGTCACTCCCTGCCTCCCCACCACACTCCAGGTACGGAGCCTAACGGGCACCGACACATCTGACCTCACCAGCCCTTTTAGGTCTTGAAAGACTTTGTTTTATGATGCAGGTTTTGGATTTGAGCTACAATGATCTGCAGGGTTTCTTTCTGGTGCTTCCTGCCCTGAGGGAGCTGCACCTCTCTGGGAACAAGTTCCTGACACTGCCTCCTGGATGGGCCTTTCCAAATCTGCAAACTCTTACAATACAGGTGTTTTACATTTTATATAAAAAAGCTGCACACTTAAATTTGACTCAATACCAACATCTCTAAAAACCAACGTTATTTTAAAAACATAAAACCAATCAGAAAGAGTTTAAGACTGGTTTATGTGTGATTGTCAGGCTGAGATCTGCTCTGCCTTAGTCTAAGTACATTTAGTTTGTGTTTCGTACTACATTTTATTATACTTAATGTTGATCTACTCTTATTTCTGAGTTTTGTCCTCGGTTCTCTTGGTCTACTCTAGTTGTTTTTTTTTTGTTTTTTTTATTTACAGTCCAACACTTTAAACCTCTTCAGCCGTTCAGACCTGCTCTTGTACAGTCGACTTGAAAACTTTGAGGCCGGCAACAACAAATTTGTCTGCTCCTGTGGCTTTGTCCCCTTCTTCCAGTCACCATTAACGGAGACATGTCTCTGCGTTTAACGGACGGAAAAGACAGCTACACCTGCGACTCCCCTCTCCACCTGCAGGGGGAGTCACTGGCCCTCGTACAGCGCTCTCTTCTCGAATGCCAACCAGTTTTGGTCGTGTCCGTGAGCTGTGGCGTAGCGCTGTTTGTGGGGATTGTTGTGACCGTCCTGTTTTGGAGACTTCACGTTTTTTGGTACATGAAAATGGCATTTGTGTGGCTGAGAGCTAAACGGAGCTCAGAAAGGCGCAGCAGACACCGAGTGGACTCGGAGCCGCTGGTAACGTTTGACGCTTTCGTGTCCTACAGCGAGAGAGACGCCGGTTGGGTGGAGAACTACCTGGTGCCTGAGCTGGAACAAACAGGGTAAGACCACATTAAACTGCATCAGAATACACAGATTGTTGTGAATTCAATCTAAAACCTATTCAAGTGCAACTAAAACCTGTTCTGACCAAGAATTACAGAAATAAACTAAGAATGAATCAAACTAAAACTTTTTCAAATCCAAATATAATTTGGTTAATTTACTTTCTTAATATAAAAGTTTAATTGTAATAAAATTTTGGGTTTTGTCCATCTTATTAGTTTTTTTGCTTAGTCTTGTTTTTATACTGGTTTATTATTATTATCCTTTATTTAACCAGGTAAAAACTCATTGAGATTAAAAATCTCTTTTCCAAGAGTGACCTGGCCAAGACGACAGCATATACAAAATTTAGTTTTTGGTTAGGATTTTACCAGGTTTTAATTCCTTCTTGTATATGTCCTATAATTATTTTTTACCATTGTTTAGTTCAAGTTTTAGTTCACATTTAAATTTACTTTTGGTGTAGTCCTACCCCTCCTTGAACCGCAACCTTATCGTGGTGGAGGGGTTTGAGTGCCCGAATGATCCTAGGAGCTATGTTGTCAGGGGCTATATGCCCCTGGTAGGGTCTCCCAAGGCAAACAGGTCCTAGGTGACGGGCCGGACAAAGAGCGGTTCAGAACCCTTTATGAAGACAAAAAAATCAAGGACCGTGGACGCCGCCTCGGTATGGCGCAGCCGGGCCCCACCCTGGAGCCAGGCCCGGGGTTGGGGCTCGCATGCGAGCGTCTGGTGGCCGGGTCTTTCCCCACGGGGCCCGGCCGGGCTCAGCCCGAAGGAGCGACGTGGGGCCGACCTCCCGTGGGCCCACCACCTGCGGGAGGAACCGTGGGGGCCAGTGCAAAGTGGATTGGGTGGCAGCCGAAGGCGGAGGCCTCGACGACCCAATCCCCGGACACGGAATCTGGCACTAGGGACATGGAATGTCACCTCACTGGCGGGGAAGGAGCCTGAGCTTGTGCGGAAGGTTGAGAGATACCGACTAGAGATAGTCGGGCTCACCTCCACGCACAGCTCGGGCTCTGGAACCCAAATCCTCGAGAGAGGCTGGACTCTCCACTACTCTGGAGTTGCCTGCGGTGAGGCGGCGGGCTGGTGTGGGCTTGCTCATAGCCCCCAGCTTAGCCGCCATGTGTTGGAGTTCACCCCGTGAACGAGAGGGTCGCTTCCCTGCGCCGGGTCGGGATAGGTCTCTCACTGTTGTTTGTGTTTACGGGCCAAATGGCAGTGCAGAGTACCCGGCCTTCTTGGAGTCTCTGGGAGGGGTGCTGGAAAGTGCTCCGACTGGGGACTCGTTCTACTGGGGGACTTCAACGCTCACGTGGGCAGCGACAGTGACACCTGGAGGGGTGTGATTGGGAGGAACGGCCCCCCTGATCTGAACCCGAGTGGTGTTCTGTTATTGGACTTCTGTGCTAGCAACAGTTTGTCCATAACGAACACCATGTTCAAGCATAAGGGTGTCCATCAGTGCACGTGGCACCAGGACACCCTAGGTCGGAGATCAATGATCGACTTTGTAGTTGTTTCATCTGACCTCCGGCCGTATGTCTTGGACACTCGGGTGAAGAGAGGGGCGGAGCTGTCAACTGATCACCACCTGGTGGTGAGTTGGATCCGATGGCGGGGGAGAAAGCTGGACAGACTCGGCAGGCCCAAACGCACTGTGAGGGTCTGTTGGGAACGTTTGGCAGAGCCCCCTGTCAGAAAGACCTTTAACTCCCACCTCCGGCAGAGCTTCGACCAGATCCCGAGGGAGGTTGGAGACATTGAGTCCGAGTGGACCATGTTCTCCACCTCCATTGTCGATGCGGCCACTCGAAGCTGGGGCCGTAAAGTCTCCGGTGCCTGTCGTGGCGGCAACCCCAACCCGGTGGTGGACACCGGAAGTAAGGGATGCCGTCAAGCTGAAGAAGGAGACCTACCGAGCCTGGCTGGCCCGTGGGACTCCTGAGGCAGCTGATAGGTACCGGCAGGCCAAGCGGACTGCAGCCCGGTGGTCGTGGAGGCTAAAACTCGGGTCTGGGAGGAGTTCGGTGAGGCCATGGAGAAAGACCATCGGTCGGCCTCAAGAAATTCTGGCAAACCATCCGGCGCCTCAGGAGGGGGAAGCAGTGCCCTGCCAACACTGTTTACAGTAGAGGTGGGAACCTGCTGACTTCAACTGGGGATATTGTTGGACGGTGGAAGGAATACTGAGGATCTCCTCAACCCCACCGACACGCCTTCCACTGAGGAAGCAGAGGCCGAGGGCTCGGAGGTGGACTCGCCCATCACCCAGGCTGAAGTTACTGAGGTAGTTGGGAAGCTCCTCGGTGGCAAGGCACCGGGTGGATGAGATACGCCTGAGTACCTCAAGTCTCTGGATGTTGTAGGGCTGTCTTGGTTGACACGCCTCTGCAACATCGCGTGGCGGTCGGGGACAGTACCTCTGGACTGGCAGACCGGGTGGTGGTCCCTCTTTTCAAGAAGGGGGACCGGAGGGTGTGTTCCAACTACAGAGGATCACACTCCTCAGCCTCCCGGGAAAATCTATGCCAGGGTACTGGAGAGGAGAATGCGGCCGATAGTTGAACCTCGGATTCAGGAGGAACAATGCGGTTTTCGCCCTGGTCGTGGAACACTGGACCAGCTCTATACCCTCTCCAGGGTGCTGGAGGGTTTATGGAGTTTGCCCAACCAGTCCACATGTGTTTTGTGGATCTGGAGAAGGCATTCGACTGTGTCCCTCGTGGCGCCCTGTGGTGGGTGCTCTGGGAGTATGGGGTCCGGGGCCCTTTGCTAAGGGGCTGTCCGGTCCCTGTACGACCGAGCAGGAGCTTGGTTCGCATTGCTGGCAGTAAGTCAGACCTGTTCCCAGTGCATGTTGGACTCCGGCAGGGCTGCCCTTTGTCACCGGTCCTGTTCATTATCTTTATGGACAGGATTTCTAGGCGCAGCCAGGGGCCGGAGGGAGTCTGGTTTGGGGACCACAGGATCTCGTCTCTGCTTTTTGCAGATGATGTTGTCCTGTTGGCTCCATCAAGCCAGGACCTTCAGCGTGCACTGGGACGGTTTGCAGCCGAGTGGGAAGCGGCTGGGATGAGGATCAGCACCTCCAAGTCTGAGACCATGGTTCTCAGTCGGAAAAGGGTGGCTTGTCCCCTTCAGGTTGGTGGAGAGATCCTGCCTCAAGTGGAGGAGTTCAAGTATCTTGGGGTCTTGTTCACGAGTGAGGGAAGGAGGGAACGTGAGATTGACAGACGGATCGGTGCAGCTTCTGCAGTGATGCGGTCGATGTACCGGTCTGTCGTGGTGAAGAAGGAGCTGAGCTGTAAGGCAAAGCTCTCGATTTACCGGTCAATCTACGTTCCTACTTCACCTATGGTCATGAGCTTTGGGTCATGACCGAAAGAACAAGATCCCGGATACAAGCGGCCAAATGGGCTTTCTCCGCAGGGTGGCGGGCGCCCCTTAGAGATAAGGTGAGGAGCTCGGTCACCGGGAGGAGCTCAAAGTAGAACCGCTGCTCCTCCACATTGAGAGGAGCCAGCTGAGGTGGCTCGGGCATCTGTTTCGGGTGCCTCCTGGACGCCTCCCTAGGGAGGTGTTTCGGGCATGTCCCACCGGGAGGAGACCCCGGGGAAGACCTAGGACACGCTGGAGGGACTATGTCTCTCGGCTGGCCTGGGAACGCCTCGGTTTCCCCCCGGAAGAGCTGGAGGAAGTGTCTGGGGAGAGGGAAGTCTGGGCGTCTCTGCTTAGACTGCTGCCCCCGCGACCCGGCCCCGGATAAGCGGTAGAAGATGGATGGATGGATGGATAGTCCTACCTTCTTTTTTCTTTCACCATGTTTAATTTTGTTCTGACCCAAGTCTAGTCCTGGTTAATTCCAAGTCTAGTCCTGGTTAAGTCCAAGTCTAGTCCTGGTTCACTGTTGGCTATGGTTAAGGTCAGTTCTTCTTCTTTCAGTGACTCGGAAAGACCTGGTCCTAGCTCCAGACCTCAGTCTCTGAAGCTCTGTCTCCACAAACGGGACTTCCTTCCCGGACGCTGGATCATGGACAACATCATGAGCGCCATCGAATGCAGCCGAAAAACTGTCTTTGTTTTGTCTGAGAACTTTGTCTCCTCCGACTGGTGCCGCTACGAACTGGACTTCACCCATTTTCAGCTTTTTGAGGGAAACTCCGACAGAGACGCCTCCATCTTGGTTCTTCTGGAGCCGCTGACCAAAGACGACATCCCCAAACGTTTCTGCAAACTGCGTAAGCTCATGAGCTCCACCACGTATCTGGAGTGGCCCCAGGACCAGGACAAGAGGGACGGGTTCTGGGCCAGCCTGCGTAATGCTCTGAGTCCAGATGTAGACCCTGATCTGGACTAGACCTGGTTTAGCTTTGGTCTTAGTTGTTAGTTGTAGTTGTTTATGTATTATTCTCTTTAGTTTGATGTTATATGTTGTGATAAGGTGTTTTATCTGACAGAATCTGCTGGAGAGTGTACAAACACAGAACAGGCTCTGAGTCTATACCACTTTATATACTCTAAAAGGAAACAGTCTCTGATTTTCTGGTTTATCAGAAGCTCAGGGCTGGGAAGGCGGGTTTTGTTCACACGCAGGACAGTGTTGCTGAACTGTCTGTGCTTTTACCAGAGCATCAGAAAACTCAAGCCCATGTTGTTTCACAGTCCTAATAACTTCACAATGGACAGCTGTAAAAAAGCACTTTCAATACGACTACATCAGTGTGTTGTATTTCCTTAACACCGCTAAAGCCCATGTCAGAACAGGATGTAAACAGGCACATTATCCATCATGATTTTAAAGTAGGAATGGAGTCAAAATGGAGTCACTGTAATTTTATGCTTTAGTGACGTGTGTGTGTATATATAAACTGGGACAAAAACATCCTATGTATTTACAATATTTTAAGAAAAAGTATTTTTCTTTGAGTTTTTCAATTTGCCTGTAATTTTATTATTATATATAAAATAGAAAGTGAAAAAAAACTGAGGTGAATGATATATATTTTTTTTTATTGCAGAAATTGTCATCAACGTTTTTTCAAAGCAATATTTAAAAGTAATTACTTATAAATGCAAAACATTTTTATTTTATTTCCTGTAAAATTACATGTGTTTGCCTGTTTTTTCTTCAATGGAGGATATATATTCGCCATATATTGGTTGAGTCCAGCTGCAGAAAAACAAAGAAAACGTTACTATTGATTCTCGTCCACTGTTAATTTTGAAAAAGCTGTTTTGTTTCAAACCTGGTGCCGCTTGGTGAGACATGTTGGCTCCGTTTCCTTCTCCTTTTCCCCTGAAACAAACCAAATACATTACAAACCTCACCAGTGTGATTAATAATAGTATTAAACTCTGGTGAGAATTTGTTCCAGTTTTAAGACTTTCATGAGGTCTGTGATGGACAGGAGCAGTACGTACATAGTTGTCCCGGGCCGACCATCCAGGATAGAGCTGCATGTGGAGTTGCCTTTCTTTTTGGGCCAGATCGTAATATTTGGACTGTTCAGCGCGAGACAGAGCATGCCACTGGGAAAACAACAGGCAAGTTAGTACATTTTTACACATTTTCCATTCAATAATCTGTAATAAACTCAGAAATCCCAACCGCTTAAGACTATCCATTCTGTCTCAATCAGAGGTATTAAATCTCCATATCTATGTTGTCAAATTGGAGTACCTCAAGGTTCTATACTTGGTCCCATATTATTTTCATTATATATTAATGATTTGCCAAATGTTGCCCACACATTAATTCTCAGCTATATGCGGACGATGCTGAAATTTTTACAAAGGCAAAGTCTGATGTTGAATTCTCTGAAAAATTGACAAAAGCATTGACGAGTGGCTCAGAAAATCATGTCTTCTGTTAAATTCTAAAAAGAAAATGGTGTTTTCATAACACCCAACAGCAAAACCAAGCTCATATGAAATTTTAAAAAGGGAGGAGATTGAAATTGTACAAATTTAAATATCCCGATGTAAGTTTGGCCTCAACTTTGTCTAATTGTAAATTTTTATGTTCGTAATTTTAAACAAATCAGATTATTATTGCCAGAAAATGCTGCTAAAATGTTTCTTCACTTTATGATTTTTTCACACATTGAATATTGCATTACAAATTGGTCAATGACAAACCAGTTTGCCTTAAAACCAATTGAATCGATTTGATATCCTCACCCTGCGTCCGAGGATGCGGTTGATGGCGGCACTCTCTCGCTCTTTGACTTCTTGAAGAACTTTGTGTCTCATTTCCTTCATGTACAGCATAAAGGCGTTCAGAGGCTTCTTTACCTCCAGCACAGGCCTGGAGGGGGGCAGAAACAGTAATGGCACTGATGATACAACACGGATGAGGTCAACAGGGTTAGGCTGCTGACTTCCCGGATAAATTGAAAGTCTGTGCAACCCCTGAATGTAGTTTGTCGAAAGAACTGAAGCTGGTTGAGTGACTGACCTGTGAAAGTTGTTGGCGGGGTGTGGTGGCTGCTGAAGGGACAGAGCGCTGATTGGCTGAGGGTCATAGTTCAGAGGGAAATGTCTGTCGCTGTACTGCAGCAGCGGGATGAGAGGATGGACAGCAGACTGAAGGCAGACAGAAGGGATATGTGTGATAAAAAAACAGTTTAGCGTTTTCTACCTCTGCTGGGATTTCAGCTACAAACCCATTCTGTCTGTTTAATAAATCTCAAACACTTTTTACTGACGTGACACATGCACTTGTTTAATTTTTTAGTACATTCTACTTTAGCCAAACATGAATAAGAGATTTTAAATCCTCATTACTCCATGTTTTTTTCTGTTCTCTATAAATCTCACTTCTTTTTTTAACGGCATTTAACGGCTTTTTCCTCATGTTTTTTTTTTTTTTTATAGGTTTATGGCATAAATTATTTGCCAATATTAAAAATATGTCCAATTGTGTTAAGTATATTTTTTACATAAAAATTGTAATAATGAAACATTAGTTGTATAGTTGTTTTTGGTTTGTTTTTCTGTTTTTGGTCCGAGTCACATTTTAAACTGAGTTCAGGGAGTTTTTGCTCGAGGCTCAGTGACGATCATTTGGCAGCAGGACCTTAACAGAAAGAGACAACGGAACAATGTCTTCAGGTTGTTTTCATCACCAACAGATTTTACTGCTTTGGGCCAAAGATAACTCAGATTCTGTTTGAAATAAAACATATCTCACCCTAACCCTAACCAGGACTAAACCAGGTCTAAACCAGGTCTAAACCAGGACTAAACCAGGTCTAAACCAGGACTAAACCAGGACTAAACCAGGTCTAAACCAGGACTAAACCAGGACTAAACCAGGTCTAAACCAGGTCTAAACCAGGTCTAAACCAGGTCTAAACCAGGTCTAAACCAGGTCTAAACCAGGTCTAAACCAGGTCTAAACCAGGTCTAAACCAGGTCTAAACCAGGTCTAAACCAGGACTAAACCAGGACTAAACCAGGTCTAAACCAGGTCTAAACCAGGACTAAACCAGGTCTAAACCAGGACTAAACCAGGACTAAACCATGTCTAAACCATGTCTAAACCAGGACTAAACCAGGTCTAAACCAGGTCTAAACCAGGACTAAACCAGGACTAAACCAGGACTAAACCAGGTCTAAACCAGGTCTAAACCAGGACTAAACCAGAACTAAACCAGGTCTAAACCAGGTCTAAACCAGGACTAAACCAGGACTAAACCAGGTCTAAGTTTACTCACAGTCTCTGGTCCATGGTCTCTGTTCAGACTCCAGTAAAACTCTTGGGTATTTCCTAAAATAAAATTAATGTAAAAAGCTTTGCTGAAAAGAAAACCTAGTTATATTTTAATACATTTAATTAATATTATTTTTAATGCAACTCACCAGACTCTGAAGGAAATTGGCTGTATTCATTAATAATGTTAATTTCCTGGGGAAAAAAACATGAAAAAACCTGAAATATACTTATTTTCAAAAGAAATAATTAAAAAATTAAACAAACTAATGAAGTACCTACCATTCTGTTGTAAAACCTCTTCATTTTTTTTTTAAAGGTGAAAAACTAGACAATCTAGTGGAAAAAGGTTGAACATGAAAAGCGGCTGAAGTGTGAGGTCTGACTGAACCATATCACGTCTGTCTGGTCCTTTTTGTGCACTGAACTTTGACCCAAGGTTTGCCTACAGCCGTGTGCGACAGGGGTCAGAGGTCATAGGTCAGGGGGCGTTGGAGCCTTGAGCAGAGTTTGAGATGATTCTTTGAGACGAGAAACACACTGTTGTCTTTAGAAAGTTCCAGCAAAAAACACCACAGAACAGAAGAAAGAAATGTGGGGATTTAATATAAAAATAGTTGAAAAAATGACAGAATGTGATGTTCGACTGAGATAAGGCAGGTCTAATCCAGGACTACAACACAGGTTAAACCAAGACTAAAGGAAATCCAGCACAAAACAAGATCAAACCACAACCGCGGCTAAGGTTAGGACTCAACCTTTTCTATGTATCAAACCCTTAAAAACTAAATATAACTGGCCTCCATCTGGAAGTTATCTCCTCCTCGTTAAACACTACAGAAGAGAGACTGGAAACAAGCTGACCTTATCTTGAGCTTGAGTTTGTAAACTCTAAGTGTGTTTGTAAAGGGTATATTAGAGCCGGAGGTCTTTGTGTTGTTAATCTGTACTCCAGAACATTTTTCTAAACCTGTTGTAGTCATGCCTTTGCATAAACTGTTAAGATGTTCAACTGGAGAAGTTAAAACTAATCCCGAGTCTTTTGAGTCCGAGTCCTCTCTGAGCCTGGTGAGTGGACAGTAGTCGTATTAAAAGTGGATATTGTGTGAAATTAGTACTATTATAGTATTATCACATCACTGTAACATTTATTTAGTCTTTTAAGGAGAAATAGGTTTGGTACACTTGTGAATTTACTCAAATAACCTGTTCACAATGTTTTTCTGACTACAGGGTCTATGTGTGCTCCCCTTGAGTTCCTTTGACACAAAAAATATCTTTTAAAGAATAATTATAAATTTGAAATATTTTAAAAAATGTGTTTTCCCTCCTATATTTGCTAATTTGAATTTTTGGGGGATTATTATTAATAATTATTATTATCAAAGTCTGGGAAAGTCAAAGAACATGATTCTGATTTTTTTTCTTTTTTTTTTTTAGTGCAAAGTCATTTGTTAATAGATTGTTCCACCTGGGTCCCACAGAATAAATGTTTTTAATGGTTGCCTTGGAAACTAAGGGAACCTTTCCCAAAGTCAAGAGAGGGCCCTTTAAAAGTCAGCAAATCCAATGAGGCCCCCCCAGTCTTAAACTTCACTCTAAAAACAGAACAAACAACAGGCTAATAATAATAATAATAATAATAATAATTAAAGGACTTTAACATCAAGGAATTTAATAAAAAAGAAATAAAAAAAACAGAAATCAAGTTGCAATGGTAATGTATTGAATATATTTTGAAGGAAGCCAATGCCCTAAAAAACTGATGAAGGGACACTTTAAAACTTTACAGTTTAGACGGCACATGTAAGGACCCACTCCGACTCCTTCCCCTCCACATGGTCCCATACTTTCACTGTTTTAGGAAACATTAGCTACTTGTGCCGTTATTGTGCTGATGCTGAACTGGTGTTGATGGGAGGTTTTTTTTCTACAATGGTGTTTCCCATGGATCTGTGTGTTCACTGCTTCACCCTGCCACTTACCTACAGCTCACCCTGGACAGTGGCCAGCTGGTCGCAGGGCTAACACTTAGAGACAGACAACTATTCACTCACATTCATTCACTAAGGACACGTTAGATTTGTGGGGTTGTTGGGAGTCCCTCAACATCCAGACACTCAAGAAACTGAAGGTCCTCCTGAAACTGTCTGACCTCAGTGACTTCAGCCTCAGAATTGGCGTTAGTAGCTCAGTGGGTGGGCGGTTCAATCCCCGCTCTCCCCACAGTTCATACTGATGTTGTGTCCTTGGGCAAGACACTTAACCCACCTTGCCTTCAGTGGTGTTCCAGCTGTAACACTGGTAAAGCGTTTTGAGTGCCTAATAGGTGGAAAAGCGTTATATAAAAAATAAATTAAAAAACAAGTCCTTCTCATAGAAAGCTTTTGGTGCGAGTGATGTTCCCTCCTGAGCTGAAAAGTCTGCTCCAGAGGAGATAAATCATAATATAAAACCAAACTTGTAAACTAAGAAAATAGTCCAAATGTGGATTAAAAAAAGAACAGGTGTACTGGTTTGTGGTTGTTTTTGGATTTCCATAGAAGTCAGCTCTGAAGTGACAGCCCATTTGAATCCTGTCAAGCAAAGTGCTCTGTTGTGATGGTGAGTCCTGGAACATGCAAACATCTCATAATAAATCATTTTTAAATTAACATACATGCTAAGTCTGAAAGTGGACCTCTTCAAAGTCTTAGCCTCAGGTGCAGAGCCGACAGAATCCCAGGAGCAGTGCACCAGGACACATTGACCAGGTGAGATTATATTATTAATACATATTACTCTACGCTTATTTGTTACTGTTTACTGTTGTTTGTTACTGTTACTGATGTGTATATATATTTATATATGTATATATATATATATGTATATATATATATGTATGTATATATATATATATATAATCTATATGCATTACTCACATTTAATAACTGAAAGCACTATGTAAATAAGATACTTATAGAATAGAATAAATACAAGAAATATATAGAATAAATATACTGGACATGTTTTTGGAAGATTTGAATGCAGTGTATTTGATTTGAGACTCTGTAGTGGTCATATCTGATGTTTTTTTTATTTTATTTTCTATGACAGCCATGTCTAACGGCACTCATCCCCCATCAATGTTCAAGCAGCTTCTGATGTGTATGCAGACCACAGCCAGCTCCTACAGCTTAATCGCCTTTGCCCTGATAAACATCCCCTTTATCTTCCCACTCTGTGCCTACATCCTCTACCTGGGGACCCTGCAGTGGAGACAGCACGCCAAGACGAGCCACACCGACGTCTTCACCTACAACATGGCTGCCATCCAACTTTTAACCGTTTTAGGATCCATCTTTAGCTGCGGGGGCATTTACTTCCACAATACGCTGCTCGTAGTCATAAGCATCATTATGTTTGTGATCAGCTACAATGTGTACGTTGCGTTTGAGATCTTAGTGTGTTTGGAGCGTTATGTAGCGGTGGTTCACCCGGTCACTTACCTTCGCCTCAAGACAAAAAGCTGTTTACGAAATATGACCTGTGGTTTAGTCTGGGTTATAAGCACTGTACTGGCCTATGTGTCGGCTTCCATAAAGATCACATTACAAAACCTTGCCATTAATTATGTAGTTGTATGTTTGATGATAGCCGTCATTTTATTTTGCAATATTTCCGTCTTGTGGGCTTTGATTCGCCCAAGTCCTGGAGACGGAGCGAGGACCAACCAGTCCAAGCGGAGGGCTTTCCACACGATAACAGCCATCCTGGGAACTTTAGTGTTGAAGTCTGGAGGGGACATGCTCGGTAGTGTGTCCATCATTTCTTCGTTTGACGACAACACGAGATGTGGCTTGTGGATATCTGTTTTCTGGTTCAGTCTGCCCAGCACTCTGGTTTTACCGATTTTGTTTCTGCACCGAGCTGGAAAACTGCCCTGTTGTAAAACCAGGACTGACTCCCAACCTGGATCAGACTAGTTCAGTGGAAGTTTGTTCGACTGCAGTCTGTTTTAAGGAAGGAAATGACATGGAGACACAACTTTAAAGGGGCGGGAGTAGCTCAGTGAGTAGAGCGGTCGTCTTTCAACCGGAAGGTAGGCGGTTCGATTCCCGCTCTCCCCACAGTACTGTCGTTGTGTCCTTGGGCAAGACACTTAACCCACCTTGCCTCCAGTGACTGTAACACTGGTAATGTAATGTAAGTCGCTTTGGATAAAAGCGTCTGCTAAATGAATAAATGTAAATGTAAATGTAAATGTAAAGTTCATAAATGATTAATAATCAAGTCCATCTGATGTAAAATGACTCAGGTGAGCTTACCTGAGCGTGTACCGTCACATGACAAATAATAAATGAGTGTTCGAAAGCGTCCACTTCAATATTTAAATATTTAGTCTTTATAGTGATGATGGGGTTAGGGACTAGACAATGGTCCTTCAGAGCTTTTACATTTAAATACACAATGGCCACACCTTCCAGATGTTTATAATAATAATATTTTTACATAAAAAGTCCCTTTCAAAAAAAGTTACAAAATGCTTGAAAAAGAATTAAAACAATAATAAAAATCAATATCAAACAAATTCAGAAGCAGTTTTCAATATCAATGTCTTCCTATAAATGCTTAGTTTTAAAAGTATCCTGTGAGTTCTGGGGTCTTGGGGTCTTGTAGGGCCAAACGGACCCTGGACCATCGGGTGGAGGACACTACGTCAGATACTGGCTGGAGCACTGCCCCGGGGCGTTCAGGGGAGGGGGTCTGCAGGGGTTTCCAGCGTCAGAAGTGTTGTAGGTTTGGTGGAGAGAGAAGGATTTGCTCTGACAGGGACAGGTTTTGTAAATATCTGTAAATGTTACTACTATTACGACTGTAACATGGTGAGCTTTAAAAGATTAAAAGACTGAGCTGTGGAGATAAGCAGTCCCAGAGTGGATTTGAATGTTGTGTCCAGGTCCTAACGCTGGATTTGAATACACTCCGGTTTTATGTTGCAGCTCATTTGATTCTGGTTGAACTACATTCAGGTCAAAGTGGAAATGCGCCTCCTTTAAAAACCCACTAGCTTTAATACAGTCATGCTACAGTAATATAAAACAAATATTTACGACAACTTGTACTTTTATTGTCTTCATTATCATTATTTCATTATTACTTCAAGGCTTCATTAAATGTTCGATACGTGACCACACATAATCTGATTGTTTGTAATTTTCTTTTTTTATTACAACATACTCATGTTTGTACTCATCCATCTTTAAAATGATTTATATTTAGTTTAGTTTTTGTCGGGATTTTTTTATAGTGCTTCACTTTTGATTGTGATGTCATGTTTTTCTCTCGTGGCGCCCTGCAGCGTTTATTTCTAGGGAAGTTAAACACCTTCCTTTTTAGCTCCGCCCACATTCAGTAAAGACCGCTGAAAGTTTTTTATCTGCACTATCTCACTTTCTGTCCTTTCATTTATTTATTTAGCATTTTAATCATGTTTCTTTTTATAAATCTTGTCTGTGTATTTTAAAAGTGTCTTATTTCTTTGTTATCCTTGTATGAAGTTTATCCTACTGAGATCAGAAAATCAATCTCGAGCCACTCGGTCGGCTGTTCGGGGCGAGTGTACAATTCCTTTGTGTAAGACAGCACTTGGTAGCTCAGCCTTTTCAAGTGTGGCCATCAGACTGTAATAATTTGCCAACTGAATTAACCACATGTGTGAATTTTAACATTTTTTTCACATGAGGTCAAAAAATGGCTTCTTTTACAACAAACCTGTTTACATAATGTTTAGTACTGTATTTGATGTGTATGTGAGAGTGTATTTGTAAATGCATACCGAGGAATGATTGCAGGATGTGATTATTTTATTCTTTATATTTTATGTGATTATTATTCTATTATTTTATTTTATTATTATAAATGTATTAACTTGTTTTGTTTACATCAGCCTGCCCAGGGACTGCAGGTATAAATTAGCACACGTGCTATAACCTGGTAAAATGCATCTCTCCTTATCAAGGTTAAAGTATATTTTACACTGTCCCTGTTTAAATAAATAAAAGAAAAAAAAAAAAATTTGTGCTGAATAAACAAAATGGCCTTGTTTAACGTAAAGTAACTGTATTTCGCATTTTGAGCCTTTTAACTGGAGCTAACGTTAGCCATAGCTGCAGCTAACTTTGTGACCATCATTACTGGCTTCATAAACATTCTATAGCAGACTTAAAATCTTCTAAAACTGGCTCTGGGACAGTTTAATTAAAGCAGAGTGGTTTGGACAGATTATATTAATACTAAACCAAACACTCTTTTACTTTTTGAGCTAATTTACTAATCACAGCTTTCACAGCTTTCTATTTTAACTCATATATGTTTTTATGTTGTTTTCTTGTTAGGTATTAAGTTTTATTTTTCTTATTAATTTTGACAGCTTTGAATAAGAAATAAAAGGTTAAAAAAAGATAACAGCAGAAGTAGAAACCACTCTTTTTATTGTTTACACATTAATAACTCGTGTGTTCATCCTGCCAGAATGTGTTTGACAAACTCAGTGTAGTTAATGTGTCCGTTGGCGTCCTCTTGTCCCGCCATGAGCCGGTCCACCTCGTCCTCGGTCATCTTCTCTCCGAGCGTGCCCAGGACGTGACGCAGCTCGGCCCCCATCACCGTCCCGTTGCCCTCTTTATCGAACACTCGCAGTCCCTCCACAAAGTCCTCGAAGTTGCCCTGTTCTTTGACCGTGCCACGTGCTGCAGCATCGGCAGGAAGGTGTCAAAGTCCAGCAGCTTGGAGTGCATTTCCTCCGCTTTGGGCCGTCCCAGCAGCTTCAGGACGTCGTCGTTGGTCGGGTTGTGTCCGAGAGCGCGCATGATGTCTCCGCACTGAGCGTACGTGATCTTCATCTCACCTGTTGGAGTTTCGTCGAAAAGAGTAAAAGCATCGCGGAACTCTTCGATCTGCTCGGCGCTGAACTCCACCACGATGCTCTTCAGGTCGACCTCTGGGGCTTTGGGCTCGGGCTCGGCCGGTTTTGGAGGAGGGACAGCGGCCTCCTCTTTCTTAGGCTCGGGCTTTTTGGGCTCAGGCTTCTTGGGTTCGACCTTCTTGGCAGGCATTTTAACGAAGAGGACGTACAGAGGAGTTGGAGCGGGGTTTATAAAAGCTGGAGGTGGGACAGTGGAGCCTCGGACAAAAGCTGACCAAAGATGGGAGAAGACTGGAATAGAAACTCTCGAGATAAGGAGAAGGACTGTGAGATAGTGTCTGAAGCTTAGTCACAACCGTTCCTTTGTTAAGAATGTGTTAAAGCACTACCAAGTGTCTGTGTGTTTAACCACATTCACAACAGAACATTTGAATTATTACAATATGAATGGACTTTTATCTTTCTGCTTTAGAAGTCTCAGAACCACCAGGAAACCTCTTAAAGTTTAGAGACTGGCTTGACTGTGGGTTTTATTACTGTTCCTAAATAAAATAAATATTTTTCTATAATCCTCAAACTTAAATACACAGACAAACCCAACCACTAAGATGTAAGTCCAGTCAATGTCTCTCTTAATTTAACAAATCTATTTCCAGACACGTCTAAAGGTGACCTTTAACCAGTGCCATTAACATTCCCTGCTGTGATAAGGACACAGATTACCCATAGTGCTCGGCTCTGGTTGAGCTCCCGTCTGGAAATAGTGTCTGAGACGTTTGTGCTGTGCTCCCCACAGTGCATCCAACACCTTTTCTGCACAGAATATTCATGTTTTATCATCCCATGGCCCTGAATAACAATATTACATTTAATATTCTCTTGTGCAAAGCAGACCCAAACGTTCTGAATGTGCATCACTGGGATCACGTTAATAAAACCTAATGTAAGAACAATGAGAGGAAATATTCTTTCTTACGTAAATACTCGGATATTTGCTTTGATAATGACTACGTTAAAGCCGGACTTAGCTTCAGCCAGTGTGGTCCTCAGACAGACAGGCTCTGAATCTTTACTGTGCCTTCATAAACTGTATCTGTTTCTTTTGAAGGGCTGTATACATACATGTACTGATATTTAAGAGTAGATATTCTCACGTATTCTCAGCGTTCTGCCTCGTTGTGGCTCAGTGGAAGAGCGATCGTCCTTCAACTGGAAGGTAGGTGGTTTGATTCCTGCTCTCCCCACAGTTCATACTGTTGCTGTGTCCTTGGGCAAGACACCCTCCTAAGTAAGTCGCTTTGGATGAAAACGTCAGCTAAATGACTAAATGTAAATGTCCCGGCAGCAGCAGGGGACCTCTCCTGCTTTTCTTTCATCAAAAAGTCAAACCAGAACCATTTTTCCTAAAATACTAATAAATAAATAATAGCTAGCTAGTACACTGTAACATTTATGATGTGACCCAAATACTTACAGTTAAAATATTGCCAGACAACTTAAAAAGAGGGAATACATGTGATCGATCCTCTTTGGTACGACACATCATAATAAGACTTTTTGTGGCATTGTTCCTGACATCATGTTGATCTCCAAACACAGAACACATTCAGGAGTTGCTGGAGACCTGCTGAACTGGGGCTAAAAAAGGTCATCTGCGTACTTTAAATGATTCACCACTTTGCCTCCAACCATACATCCAGTTCTACACATGTTTAGCTCTTTAGATAGATCATTCATGGAAAGATTAAACACAATTGGAGACAGTAGACTACCTCGTCTTACCCCAGTACAGGTCTGAAAGGGTGCAGATATACAGTTGTCCCGTTTGACCAGCAGAGTCTGGTGGACACACCAGTGTGATAGACATCTCACTATATATTTAGACACACGTGCTTTACACAGTTTCTGGAATAGTTTACAATGATTCACACGATCGACAGCCTTAGAGGCATCTAAAAAACACATAAACACAGTCGAACTTTTACTTTTATACTTTCTTACTATTTCTTTTAATGCAAATATGCACATGTCAGTGCCATGACTTTAAATCCAAATTGGTTTTCAGTAGAGCTTAAAAGAAAAGAGTATTTCTTGAACAACTTGAACAAGTGCAAGAGGTCTATAGTTATTAGAGCTGCCCACTTTTCCTACTTTATCCTTTACCACAGGAACTAAAAGCACTGTCATCAAAGAGTCCGGCATAAACCCAAGCATAACAAAAAATATAAAGCATATGGCATTCTGGCAAATTTAAGATGTTCTGTGGAGATGTGCTCCATCCCTGTAGACCTGTTTCATGAGAGGTTTTTTACTGCTTGAAAGACTTCATGGGTTTTGATAATTTCTACAGAGAAACCTTCACTTCCATTTCCGTCTGGAGTAGAGAGGCTCTACAGTTATGGATAAGTTTGACCTCTTTCCAAAATGAGTGAGTATTATTGCCTAAGGGTTTTTAGCCATAGAATCAGCCCTCAATGTTTGGTCATTTTTGGTGATTAGGTGTAGCATATTTATATTTTGCACTTGTACGCTTAATACATTCTACAAAACTGAAGTTTAGACCTCCTCGTTAAACATTATGGGATGGAACTGACAGTATTTACCCATGTTTCTCTTTTGATGCATTTCTTTCTTGAGCTGTTTCTCTGTTAGAAACATATTCAGCTGAAAATACACTTTTTCAGCAGCTCTTAAACTTCCTGGAACGTCACGTGACAAGCCAGTGTCGACCAATTGGAGCTGTCCTTTTGTGATTGGCCAATGTTTTCTGTCCCTGAGTTCTTATCTATTAATATTCCTTATAATAAACAGCAGATGACATCATAAAGCCTGTTTTTTACAATAAATGATGTGGGCTTAAACTTTTTTCTCCAACTAGAAGGAAAGACTATGTTTAGAGTCTGTTTAAAGTCTGTGTGAGGAAACTGAAGGAGCCGGTGGAAAGTGGAGCAGGCTCTGTGTAAAAGGTCAGGGGCGGAGTTAAGACCAGGTAAAGAACAGAAATGGGAAGTGGAAGTGTTTATTCAACTCAATAAGTTTTGATTCTTATCGTTTTGTTGCTTTTAGTGTCATTTATTTTGACGGCTTTTTTAGAAAACTATTGTGGGGTTTAGTTTTTATTTAGTTTTTATTTAGTTCTGGGTTTAATCATGGTTTGACCTGTTTTGGTCAAAAGGTGGAGCTGTTTTCATATTTCAGGTAAGATCTTTGAAAAGTGTATGTCAGTATTTTCTAAAAGTGGTTCCAAAATGAAAGGGATGCATCCGGCGTAAAAACCTTTTCCAGATTAAATATTCAAACCTGTGGCGACCACACGTTTAGACGTAGAACCATTTAGAGATGTTCTTCTGCAGTAATCGCTCTTTACAAAAAAAGTCACCAGGAACATAATCAGGTTATCCTGGAGTTTCTTCTTTACCAAAATGTAACTACAATCTGACCTTTTACACCGTGAAGAGGCTCAGTCCTGGCTGTGCTCTGAGGTCACATGGGTCGTGTAAATACTAAAAACACAGAAGACATTCTTTACATTTTTGCAGAACAGCAGGAAAAAGCAGGAAATGTGTCTTAGAGCAGAGCCAGTGAAAAGTGGACGCACGTTTTTTAACTCAAAGCCTGGAGTCACAAATCAGGGTTTAATTTACACTTTTAAAGGGTTCAGCAGAGTTGTGTTACAGTCTTTGAAATAAAATGAAGCCCAGTTTAATCAAAGGAGGTTTGTGATAGAAGTGTGAAGTTTAAGAAAACTGTTTTTCTGTTTGTCTTTTAAGCATTAAACATAATTCTTTAATCCTAAACCGTGCAGCTTCCTGCAGTTACTTTATTTGTGTCTCCTCAGCTGTGAAAGTTTTGGCTTCGTGCCCGGCTGTAACTATGGCTCGGTATTCTTCCTGAGAAGTCAGGCAGTTACTCTGACACGCCTCAGACTCTTAGCACTTCTGTGTCTGCCTCAGAAACGACACGACTCGGACTGAACACACGCCAAACACACAAATGGATTCATATCTGCAAAAACGTGGAGCTGTGACACAATGAACGGTAAGACTCCTGTCACTCTCAATCAAGTATGTTTCCTTTTCAAATTAAAAGCCACGTGGTTATGTAAGTATTTAATAATGACTTATAATTATTAATGTTTGTGTTTTTGTTCTTGTGGTTCTAAAACAAAGGGTGATTATTTATTTAATGTTGCTTAAATAGTGTTAACTTATAAATTAGATTTTTTAAAACCTGTTCAAATCCAAAGAAAGCCTGTATAAATCCAAATAAAACCTGTTCAGTCCTGTTTTAGTCCTGGTTTAGATCTGGTTTGGGACCACTGGGGGTCGTCAGAACGGACTTGGGTTTCCTTGTCCCTGATTTCTAAACACTGAGCAAAAGATTTTATTTGGGTTTCCAAAAGGTTCAGGTTTGGTCTTTTTTTAGTAGTTCTAGAGTTAAATAAAGCATACTTCCTTTACTGGGCCATATCATTTTGTTTAATCTAGTTTTGTTCTACTTTCTCACAGTCGTCTTCTTCTTTAGTGTCCTTTTCATAAAAACAAGACATAATTTATTATCCAGCAGCATAAATTGTGCCTTTACGACTTTAACACTGGTACATTTTATGACTCTGTGCACTTGTGTCATAAACGAGTTATTTAAGCTAAGTATACTCTCTTTATTTTTGGACTGCAATTTAGTTTTATTTTCTCTTAGTCTTGTTCTTCTTTAGTGTCGCAGGGTCAGAGACAGAGAGCTATACTGTAAACAGAGAATATACGATGTTCTGTGTGCACTTGTGTGAGAGACAGAGAGAGAGAGCTGAGGGACTGTCATGTTAGTGCAAGGATAAGAATTCAGATTGTTGAATGTAATGACAGTTAATATTAATTATCTGTTCAAATCCAATTAAAACCTACGCCTACAAATCACAAGCTGACACACTAATAACCTCTGACACGCACAGACCAGTCAGTGCTAGAGGCTATTGTTATTATTGTTGTTGTTGTTGAGTTTGCAGCGTCGAAGCTCGGGTCGTCATGACGAATAAACAGATGTGGAAAAAAAAGACATATTTCTGTGTGTGATGTTTAGATAAGAGCAGGCTGCTGTAAACACACTGGGCTCCAGAAACGACACAAGAACAGGAAGTTCTGTCTGACTTTCCTTTGACACAGAGACGAAATAATAAGAATAAAACCTGTTCAAAACAAATACAACCTGTAAATCCAACTAAAACCTGTTCAAATCCAACTAAAACCTGTTCAAAATCCAACTAAAACATGTTCAAATCCAACTAAAACCTGTTCAAATCCAACTAAAACATGTTCAAATCCAACTAAAACATGTTAATCCAACTAAAACCTGTTCAAAACCAACTAAAACCTGTTCAAATCCAACTGAAACCTGTTCAAATCCAACTAAAACCTGTTCAAATCCAACTAAAACCTGCTTACATCCAACTAAAACCTGTTCAAATCCAACTAAAACCTGTTCAAAATCCAACTAAAACCTGCTTAAATCCAACTAAAACCTGTTCAAATCCATCTAAAACATGTTAATCCAACTAAAACCTGTTCAAAACCAACTAAAACCTGTTCAAATCCAACTAAAACCTGTTCAAATCCAACTAAAACATGTTAATCCAACTAAAACCTGTTCAAATCCAACTAAAACCTGCTCAAATCCAACTGAAACCTGCTCAAATCCAACTAAAACCTGTTCAAATCCAACTAAAACCTGTTCAAATCCAAATAAAACCTGTTCAAATCCAACTAAAACCTGTTCAAATCCAACTAAAACATGTTAATCCAACTAAAACCTGCTCAAATCCAACTAAAACCTGCTCAAATCCAACTGAAACCTGCTCAAATCCAAATAAAACCTGTTCAAATCCAACTAAAACATGTTAATCCAACTAAAACCTGTTCAAAACCAACTAAAACCTGTTCAAATCCAACTAAAACCTGTTCAAATCCAACTAAAACATGTTAATCCAACTAAAACCTGTTCAAACCAACTAAAACCTGCTCAAATCCACCTAAAACATGTTAATCCAACTAAAACCTGTTCAAAACCAACTAAAACCTGTTCAAATCCAACTAAAACCTGTTCAAATCCATCTAAAACATGTTAATCCAACTAAAACCTGTTCAAATCCAACTAAAACCTGTTCAAAACAAATACAACCTGTTAATCCAACTAAAACCTGTTCAAATCCAACTAAAACCTGTTCAAAATCCAACTAAAACCTGTTCAAATCAAACTAAAACCTGTTCAAATCCACCTAAAACATGTTAATCCAACTAAAACCTGTTCAAATCCAACTAAAACCTGTTCAAATCCAACTAAAACCTGTTCAAAATCCAACTAAAACCTGTTCAAATCCAACTAAAACCTGTTCAAATCCAACTAAAACATGTTAATCCAACTAAAACCTGTTCAAAACCAACTAAAACCTGTTCAAATCCAACTAAAACCTGTTCAAATCCAACTAAAACATGTTAATCCATCTAAAACCTGTTCAAATCCAACTAAAACCTGCTCAAATCCAACTAAAACCTGCTCAAATCCAACTGAAACCTGCTCAAATCCAACTAAAACCTGTTCAAATCCAACTAAAACCTGTTCAAATCCAACTAAAACCTGTTCAAATCCAACTAAAACATGTTAATCCAACTAAAACCTGCTCAAATCCAACTGAAACCTGCTCAAATCCAACTAAAACCTGTTCAAATCCAACTAAAACCTGTTCAAATCCAACTAAAACCTGTTCAAATCCAACTAAAACATGTTAATCCAACTAAAACCTGTTCAAATCCAACTAAAACATGTTAATCCAACTAAAACCTGTTCAAATCCAACTAAAACATGTTCAAATCCAACTGAAACCTGTGCAAATCTAGTTAAAACCTGTTCAAATCCAACTAAAACCTGTTCAAATCCAAATAAAACCTGTTCAAATCCAACTAAAACCTGTTCAAATCCAACTAAAACATGTTAATCCAACTAAAACCTGCTCAAATCCAACTAAAACCTGCTCAAATCCAACTGAAACCTGCTCAAATCCAAATAAAACCTGTTCAAATCCAACTAAAACATGTTAATCCAACTAAAACCTGTTCAAAACCAACTAAAACCTGTTCAAATCCAACTAAAACCTGTTCAAATCCAACTAAAACATGTTAATCCAACTAAAACCTGTTCAAAACCAACTAAAACCTGCTCAAATCCACCTAAAACATGTTAATCCAACTAAAACCTGTTCAAAACCAACTAAAACCTGTTCAAATCCAACTAAAACCTGTTCAAATCCATCTAAAACATGTTAATCCAACTAAAACCTGTTCAAAACCAACTAAAACCTGTTCAAAACAAATACAACCTGTTAATCCAACTAAAACCTGTTCAAATCCAACTAAAACCTGTTCAAAATCCAACTAAAACCTGTTCAAATCAAACTAAAACCTGTTCAAATCCACCTAAAACATGTTAATCCAACTAAAACCTGTTCAAATCCAACTAAAACCTGTTCAAATCCAACTAAAACCTGTTCAAAATCCAACTAAAACCTGTTCAAATCCAACTAAAACCTGTTCAAATCCAACTAAAACATGTTAATCCAACTAAAACCTGTTCAAAACCAACTAAAACCTGTTCAAATCCAACTAAAACCTGTTCAAATCCAACTAAAACATGTTAATCCATCTAAAACCTGTTCAAATCCAACTAAAACCTGCTCAAATCCAACTAAAACCTGCTCAAATCCAACTGAAACCTGCTCAAATCCAACTAAAACCTGTTCAAATCCAACTAAAACCTGTTCAAATCCAACTAAAACCTGTTCAAATCCAACTAAAACATGTTAATCCAACTAAAACCTGCTCAAATCCAACTGAAACCTGCTCAAATCCAACTAAAACCTGTTCAAATCCAACTAAAACCTGTTCAAATCCAACTAAAACCTGTTCAAATCCAACTAAAACATGTTAATCCAACTAAAACCTGTTCAAATCCAACTAAAACATGTTAATCCAACTAAAACCTGTTCAAATCCAACTAAAACATGTTCAAATCCAACTGAAACCTGTGCAAATCTAGTTAAAACCTGTTCAAATCCAACTAAAACCTGTTCAAATCCAAATAAAACCTGTTCAAATCCAACTAAAACCTGTTCAAATCCAACTAAAACATGTTAATCCAACTAAAACCTGCTCAAATCCAACTAAAACCTGCTCAAATCCAACTGAAACCTGCTCAAATCCAAATAAAACCTGTTCAAATCCAACTAAAACATGTTAATCCAACTAAAACCTGTTCAAAACCAACTAAAACCTGTTCAAATCCAACTAAAACCTGTTCAAATCCAACTAAAACATGTTAATCCAACTAAAACCTGTTCAAAACCAACTAAAACCTGCTCAAATCCACTAAAACATGTTAATCCAACTAAAACCTGTTCAAAACCAACTAAAACCTGTTCAAATCCAACTAAAACCTGTTCAAATCCATCTAAAACATGTTAATCCAACTAAAACCTGTTCAAAACCAACTAAAACCTGTTCAAAACAAATACAACCTGTTAATCCAACTAAAACCTGTTCAAATCCAACTAAAACCTGTTCAAAATCCAACTAAAACCTGTTCAAATCAAACTAAAACCTGTTCAATTCCACCTAAAACATGTTAATCCAACTAAAACCTGTTCAAATCCAACTAAAACCTGTTCAAATCCAACTAAAACCTGTTCAAAATCCAACTAAAACCTGTTCAAATCCAACTAAAACCTGTTCAAATCCAACTAAAACATGTTAATCCAACTAAAACCTGTTCAAAACCAACTAAAACCTGTTCAAATCCAACTAAAACCTGTTCAAATCCAACTAAAACATGTTAATCCATCTAAAACCTGTTCAAATCCAACTAAAACCTGCTCAAATCCAACTAAAACCTGCTCAAATCCAACTGAAACCTGCTCAAATCCAACTAAAACCTGTTCAAATCCAACTAAAACCTGTTCAAATCCAACTAAAACCTGTTCAAATCCAACTAAAACATGTTAATCCAACTAAAACCTGCTCAAATCCAACTGAAACCTGCTCAAATCCAACTAAAACCTGTTCAAATCCAACTAAAACCTGTTCAAATCCAACTAAAACCTGTTCAAATCCAACTAAAACATGTTAATCCAACTAAAACCTGTTCAAATCCAACTAAAACATGTTAATCCAACTAAAACCTGTTCAAATCCAACTAAAACATGTTCAAATCCAACTGAAACCTGTGCAAATCTAGTTAAAACCTGTTTAAGTCCATCTAAAACCTGTTCCAATCTCATTTTTCAGTTGGAGCATCCACTGCGTTCATCACCACAGGTAACGTCTCCACGGCGACAGTGGACCTGTCAACGTGTTTCCATGAAGATGACCGGTTTAAATACAAGGTGTACACCTTCACGTACCTGCTGCTGTTCCCTGTGGCCTTCTTCAGCAACTCCTGCGCTCTGGCCGTCTTCATCATGCAGCGACAACAGAGGTGATCCAGGACCAGGACTAGACCCAGGTCAGACCAGGACCAGGACCGAGGTCAGACCAGGACCAGGACCGGGGTCAGACCAGGACCGGGGTCAGACCAGGACTAGGACCGAGGTCAGACCAGGACCAGGACCGGGGTCAGACCAGGACTAGGACCGAGGTCAGACCAGGAACAGGACCGGGGTCAGACCAGGACAAGGACTAGGACCGAGGTCAGACCAGGACCAGGACCGAGGTCAGACCAGGACCGGGGTCAGACCAGGACCAGGACTAGGACCAGGGTCAGACCAGGACCAGGACCGAGGTCAGACCAGGACCAGGACCGGGGTCAGACCAGGACAAGGACTAGGACCGAGGTCAGACCAGGACCAGGACCGAGGTCAGACCAGGACCGGGGTCAGACCAGGACCAGGACTAGGACCAGGGTCAGACCAGGACCAGGACCGAGGTCAGACCAGGACCAGGACCGGGGTCAGACCACGACCAGGACCGGGGTCAGACCAGGACCAGGACCGGGGTCAGACCAGGACCGGGGTCAGACCAGGACCAGGACCAGGGTCAGACCAGGACCAGGACCGGGGTCAGACCACGACCAGGACCGGGGTCAGACCAGGACCAGGACCGAGGTCAGACCAGGACAAGGACCGGGGTCAGACCAGGACCGGAGTCAGACCAGGACCAGGACTAGGACCGAGGTCAGACCAGGACCAGGACCAGGGTCAGACCAGGACCAGGACCGGGGTCAGACCAGGACCGGGGTCAGACCAGGACCAGGACCGAGGTCAGACCAGGACAAGGACCGGGGTCAGACCAGGACCGGGGTCAGACCAGGACTAGGACCGAGGTCAGACCAGGACCAGGACCGGGGTCAGACCAGGACTAGGACCGAGGTCAGACCAGGACCAGGACCGAGGTCAGACCAGGACAAGGACCGGGGTCAGACCAGGACCGGGGTCAGACCAGGACCAGGACCGAGGTCAGACCAGGACCGGGGTCAGACCAGGACCAGGACTAGGACCAGGGTCAGACCAGGACCAGGACCGAGGTCAGACCAGGACCAGGACCGGGGTCAGACCAGGACAAGGACTAGGACCGAGGTCAGACCAGGACCAGGACCGAGGTCAGACCAGGACCGGGGTCAGACCAGGACCAGGACTAGGACCAGGGTCAGACCAGGACCAGGACCGAGGTCAGACCAGGACCAGGACCGGGGTCAGACCAGGACAAGGACTAGGACCGAGGTCAGACCAGGACCAGGACCGAGGTCAGACCAGGACCAGGACCGGGGTCAGACCAGGACAAGGACTAGGACCGAGGTCAGACCAGGACCAGGACCGAGGTCAGACCAGGACCAGGACCGAGGTCAGACCAGGACCAGGACTAGGACCGAGGTCAGACCAGGACCAGGACCGAGGTCAGACCAGGACCGGGGTCAGACCAGGACCAGGACTAGGACCGAGGTCAGACCAGGACCAGGACCGAGGTCAGACCAGGACCAGGACCGGGGTCAGACCAGGACCAGGACTAGGACCGAGGTCAGACCAGGACCAGGACCGAGGTCAGACCAGGACCAGGACTAGGACCGAGGTCAGACCAGGACCAGGACCGGGTTCAGACCAGGACAAGGACTAGGACCGAGGTCAGACCAGGACCGGAGTCAGACCAGGACCAGGACCGGGGTCAGACCAGGACCAGGACCGAGGTCAGACCAGGACCAGGACCGGGGTCAGACCAGGACAAGGACTAGGACCGAGGTCAGACCAGGACCAGGACCGAGGTCAGACCAGGACCGGGGTCAGACCAGGACCAGGACTAGGACCAGGGTCAGACCAGGACCAGGACCGAGGTCAGACCAGGACCGGGGTCAGACCAGGACCAGGACTAGGACCAGGGTCAGACCAGGACCAGGACCGAGGTCAGACCAGGACCAGGACTAGGACCAGGGTCAGACCAGGACCAGGACCGAGGTCAGACCAGGACCGGGTCAGACCAGGACCAGGACTAGGACCAGGGTCAGACCAGGACCAGGACCGGGGTCAGACCAGGACCAGGACCAGGGTCAGACCAGGACCAGGACCGGGGTCAGACCAGGACCAGGACCGAGGTCAGACCAGGACCAGGACCGGGGTCAGACCAGGACAAGGACTAGGACCGAGGTCAGACCAGGACCAGGACCGAGGTCAGACCAGGACCGGGGTCAGACCAGGACCAGGACTAGGACCAGGGTCAGACCAGGACCAGGACCGAGGTCAGACCAGGACCAGGACCGGGGTCAGACCACGACCAGGACCGGGGTCAGACCAGGACCAGGACCGGGGTCAGACCAGGACCGGGGTCAGACCAGGACCAGGACCAGGGTCAGACCAGGACCAGGACCGGGGTCAGACCACGACCAGGACCGGGGTCAGACCAGGACCAGGACCGGGGTCAGACCAGGACCGGAGTCAGACCAGGACCAGGACTAGGACCGAGGTCAGACCAGGACCAGGACCAGGGTCAGACCAGGACCAGGACCGGGGTCAGACCAGGACCGGGGTCAGACCAGGACCAGGACCGAGGTCAGACCAGGACAAGGACCGGGGTCAGACCAGGACCGGGGTCAGACCAGGACTAGGACCGAGGTCAGACCAGGACCAGGACCGGGGTCAGACCAGGACTAGGACCGAGGTCAGACCAGGACCAGGACCGAGGTCAGACCAGGACAAGGACCGGGGTCAGACCAGGACCAGGACCGAGGTCAGACCAGGACCGGGGTCAGACCAGGACCAGGACTAGGACCAGGGTCAGACCAGGACCAGGACCGAGGTCAGACCAGGACCAGGACCGGGGTCAGACCAGGACAAGGACTAGGACCGAGGTCAGACCAGGACCAGGACCGGGGTCAGACCAGGACAAGGACTAGGACCGAGGTCAGACCAGGACCAGGACCGGGGTCAGACCAGGACCAGGACCGGGGTCAGACCAGAACAAGGACTAGGACCGAGGTCAGACCAGGACCAGGACCGGGGTCAGACCAGGACCAGGACTATACCCAGGTCAGACCAGGACCGGGGTCAGACCAGGACCAGGACTATACCCAGGTCAGACCAGGACCGGGGTCAGACCAGGACAAGGACTAGGACCGAGGTCAGACCAGGACCGGGACTAGGACCGAGGTCAGACCAGGACCAGGACCGGGGTCAGACCAGGACCAGGACCGGGGTCAGACAAGGACAAGGACTAGGACCGAGGTCAGACCAGGACCAGGACCGAGGTCAGACCAGGACCGGGACTAGGACCGAGGTCAGACAAGGACAAGGACTAGGACCGGGGTCAGACCAGGACCAGGACCGAGGTCAGACCAGGACCGGGACTAGGACCGGGGTCAGACCAGGACCGGAGTCAGACCAGGACCAGGACTAGGACTGGGGTCAGACCAGGACTAGGACCAGGGTCAGACCAGGACCGGAGTCAGACCAGGACCAGGACCAGGACCAGGACTAGGACCGAGGTCAGACCAGGACCAGGACCGAGGTCAGACCAGGACCGAGTCAGACCAGGACCAGGACTAGGACCAGGGTCAGACCAGGACCAGGACTAGGGTCAGACCAGGACCAGGACTAGGACCGAGGTCAGACCAGGACCAGGACTAGGGTCAGACCAGGACCAGGGCCAGACCATGAACAGGACCAAGACCGAGGTCAGACCAGGACCGAGGTCAGACCAGGACCGGAGTCAGACCAGGACCAAGACCGGGGTCAGACCAGGACCAGGACTAGGACCAGGGTCAGACCAGGACCAGGACTAGGGTCAGACCAGGACCAGGACTAGGACCAGGGTCAGACCAGGACCAGGACTAGGACCGAGGTCAGACCAGGACCGGAGTCAGACAAGGACCGGGGTCAGACCAGGACCGGAGTCAGACCAGGACCAGGACCGAGGTCAGACCAGGAACAGGACCGGGGTCAGACCAGGACCAGGACTAGGACCAGGGTCAGACCAGGACCAGGACTAGGGTCAGACCAGGACCAGGGCCAGACCAGGACCAGGACTAGGGTCAGACCAGGACCAGGGTCAGACCAGGACCAGGACTAGGACCAGGGTCAGACCAGGACCAGGACTAGGGTCAGACCAGGATCAGGGCCAGACCAGGAACAGGACCAAGACCGAGGTCAGACCAGGACCGGGGTCAGACCAGGACCAGACTCAGACCAGGACCAGGACTAGGACCAGACCAGGATTTATTAAATATAATTAATGCAATGAGACTCAAAAGGCTCACATTATTCATTTACTCCAAGGTTACACTCTATAACTACAGCTGCCCCGGGGCAGTCTTAGTCCTGGTTTAGACCTGATTTAGTCCTGGTTTAGACCTGGTTTAGACCTGATTTAGACCTGGTTTAGACCTGGTTTAGACCTGATTTAGACCTGGTTTAGACCTGGTTTAGTCCCGATTTAGTCCCGGTTTAGTCCCGGTTTAGACCCGGTTTAGACCTGGTTTAGACCTGGTTTAGTCCTGGTTTAGTCCTGGTTTAGACCTGGTTTAGTCCCTGGTTTAGACCTGGTTTAGACCTGATTTAGACCTGGTTTAGACCTGATTTAGACCTGGTTTAGACCTGGTTTAGACCTGATTTAGACCTGGTTTAGACCTGGTTTAGTCCCGATTTAGTCCCGGTTTAGTCCCGGTTTAGACCCGGTTTAGACCTGGTTTAGACCTGGTTTAGTCCTGGTTTAGTCCCGGTTTAGACCTGGTTTAGTCCCGGTTTAGTCCTGGTTTAGTCCTGGTTTAGACCCGGTTTAGTCCCGGTTTAGTCCCGGTTTAGTCCTGGTTTAGACCTGGTTTAGACCTGGTTTAGACCTGGTTTAGTCCTGGTTTAGTCCCGGTTTAGACCCGGTTTAGACCTGGTTTAGACCTGGTTTAGTCCTGGTTTAGTCCTGGTTTAGACCTGGTTTAGTCCCGGTTTAGTCCTGGTTTAGTCCTGGTTTAGACCCGGTTTAGTCCCGGTTTAGTCCTGGTTTAGTCCCGGTTTAGTCCTGGTTTAGTCCTGGTTTAGACCTGGTTTAGTCCCGGTTTAGTCCTGGTTTAGTCCTGGTTTAGACCTGGTTTAGACCTGGTTTAGACCTGGTTTAGTCCCGGTTTAGTCCTGGTTTAGACCCGGTTTAGACCTGGTTTAGTCCTGGTTTAGACCTGGTTTAGTCCCGGTTTAGACCTGGTTTAGACCTGGTTTAGTCTTGGTTTAGTCCTGGTTTAGACCTGGTTTAGACCTGGTTTAGTCCTGGTTTAGACCTGGTTTAGTCCTGGTTTAGTCCTGGTTTAGACCTGGTTTAGTCCTGGCTTAGTCCTGGTTTAGACCTGGTTTAGACCTGGTTTAGACCTGGTTTAGACCAGGTTTAGTCCTGGTTTAGACCTGGTTTAAACCTGGTTTAGTCCTGGTTTAGTCCTGGTTTAGACCTGGTTTAGACCTGGTTTAGTCCTGGTTTAGTCCTGGTTTAGACCTGGTTTAGTCCTGGCTTAGTCCTGGTTTAGTCCTGGTTTAGTCCTGTTTTAGTCCTGGTTTAGACCTGGTTTAGACCTGGTTTAGACCTGGTTTAGACCTGGTTTAGACCTTGTTTAGTCCTGGTTTAGACCTGGTTTAGACCTGGTTTAGACCTGGTTTAAACCTGGTTTAGTCCTGGTTTAGTCCTGGTTTAGACCTGGTTTAGAACTGGTTTAGTCCTGGTTTAGTCCTGGTTTAGTCCTGGTTAAGACCTTGTTTAGTCCTGGTTTAGACCTGGTTTAAACCTGGTTTAGTCCTGGTTTAGTCCTGGTTTAGACCTGGTTTAGACCTGGTTTAGTCCTGGTTTAGACCTGGTTTAGTCCTGGTTTAGACCTGGTTTAGACCTGGTTTAAACCTGGTTTAGACCTGGTTTAGTCCTGGTTTAGACCTGGTTTAGACCTGGTTTAGTCCTGGTTTAGACCTGGTTTAGACCTTGTATAGTCCTGGTTTAGACCTGGTTTAGTCCTGGTTTAGACCTGGTTTAGACCTGGTTTAAACCTGGTTTAGACCTGGTTTAAACCTGGTTTAGTCCTGGTTTAGTCCTGGTTTAGACCTGGTTTAGTCCTCTTTGTTGTTGCGTTCCTTAAACTAACACTACTCAGTTTTTACTGGAGTTTTTGTCGTTGTCGTTTACTGTTCAATCACATAAACTGAACACTTTGCATAAAAAACAAACCATAACCAAATATTTTTTTTAACGTGACATTAAAACAGTGCTGTGTTCAGTTTTTACATTTCCATATCTGCCACAAGTGCTGCTTCAAGTCCACAAAAGCACACTGTGGGCAGTTCGGTCATAAATAAGTCCATTATCCACTCGAGTCCAATAAAACCGGTTCAGCAGGAAGTGCCTTGAATTAAAAATAGTTGGAAAGATAAGCATCTCAAGTTGAACCCTGTGTCTCAAGAAGACGTTTTTTTTTTTTTGTAAAAGCTAAATTTAGCAGAGATAGTCCTTCCGTGTAAACATGTCTTTGTGCTTTGTGTTCAGAGAGAGAACAGCTGTCATCAAACACTTACAACTTTTACATACACACAAGCTTCTACAGAAACAGCTTTAGAACTTAACTGACTAATAAAAGTTCTTTTCTGTGGAATAACTGAGCTCATCTGTGGCTCACCTGCACGACTGCACGTCACAAGGTTTTGTCAGTCATTTCCTCCTCTCTCTCTGAAGCAGGACTAGAATAAACTTTCCTCAAGTTTCCTGGTGACAGACTTATCAAAACCATTTAGAGTTGTCAGGTTATCACTTCATGAAAAACCTGTCCTAAACCTGGACTAAACCAGGTCTAAACCAGGACTAAACCAGGTCTAAACCAGGACTAAACCAGGTCTAAACCAGGACTAAACCAGGACTAAACCAGGTCTAAACCAGGACTAAACCAGGTCTAAACCAGGTCTAAACCAGGACTAAACCAGGTCTAAACCAGGTCTAAACCAGGACTAAACCAGGTCTAAACCAGGACTAAACCAGGACTAAACCAGGACTAAACCAGGTCTAAACCAGGACTAAACCAGGACTAAACCAGGTCTAAACCAGGTCTAAACCAGGACTAAACCAGGTCTAAACCAGGTCTTAACCAGGACTAAACCAGGTCTAAACCAGGACTAAACCAGGACTAAACCAGGACTAAACCAGGACTAAACCAGGTCTAAACCAGGTCTAAACCAGGACTAAACCAGGTCTAAACCAGGACTAAACCAGGACTAAACCAGGTCTAAACCAGGACTAAACCAGGTCTAAACCAGGACTAAACCAGGACTAAACCAGGACTAAACCAGGTCTAAACCAGGACTTAACCAGCACTAAACCAGGTCTAAACCAGGACTAAACCAGGACTAAACCAGGTCTAAACCAGGACTTAACCATTCTAAACCATGGAGCCCAGACAAATTCTTTGCAAAAACTAGAATAAGACGTAACTAACCTTGGTCTAACTCAGTCTTGCTCGGTCTAACCCTGGTCTAACTCAGTCTTATTTGGTCTAACCCTGGTCTAACTCAGTCTTATTTGGTTTAACCCTGGTCTAACTCAGTCTTATTTGGTTTAACCCTGGTCTAACTCAGCCTTATTTGGTCTAACCCTGGTCCAACCCGGTCTCCCTTGTCCCAGAAGCTCTCCTTCGTCGGTGGTGATGGTGAACCTGGCTCTGTCAGACTTCTGTTTCTCTCTGACTCTGCCGCTGAGGCTCGTGTATTACTTCAGAGACGGAGTGTGGGACTTGCCCGACTGGGTCTGTCGCCTGTGTGTGTACGGCTTCTACGTCAACCTCTACACCAGGTAAAGAGCTAAAAACTACAAAAAAAAACCAGGTAAAGAACTGAAAACTACAATAAAAACAGGTAAAGAACTGAAAACTACAATAAAAACAGGTAAAGAACTGAAAACTACAATAAAAACAGGAAAAGAACTAAAAACTACAATAAAAACAGGTAAAGAACTAAAAACTACAAAACAAACCAGGTAAAGAACTGAAAACTACAAAACAAACCAGGTAAAGAACTGAAAACTACAATAAAAACCAGGTAAAGAACTGAAAACTACAAAACAAACCAGGTAAAGAACTGAAAACTACAAAACAAACCAGGTAAAGAACTGAAAACCACAAAACAAACCAGGTAAAGAACTGAAAACGTCTCGGGTTATGCATATAACCCTTGTTCCCTGAGAAGGGAACGAGACACTGCGTCGTGAAACGACACTTTGGGGAACGCCCTCAGCGTGACGGCCCTGAAGCATGAATGAAACTTAGACCAATCTTGATTGGTACCACGTCACAGCGTAGTGAGTGCCGGCCTACCCGGAAGTATAAAGGGACGCCGCATCACGCACACGCCAGCCCTTCGCGATGAAGCAAATCGCCCTCAGGCGGGGTAGGCGTGGCGGAGCGACGCAGTGTCTCGTTCCCTTCTCAGGGAACAAGGGTTATATGCATAACCCGAGACGTTCCCTTTCGAGGGAACTCAACACTGCGTCGTGAAACGACACTTTGGGGAACGAATACCCACTATGCCACGACGACCCGTGCCTGCCCTAGTGTGAAACTGGATACTCAGGCACACTTAGGACGAGAGCAGCCTAGCTCCAGGCATCGCAGGGAGATATAGACCGTAGAGCCTAATGAAAGTGTGTGGGGCAGCCAGCCTGCTGCCTCACGGATCCCCCGAAGCGGGACCCCCATTTACAGTCGTTCTGACTTCCTCCACTGCGAACTTCAAGATTCAAGATTCAAGATTTTTATTCGTCACGTACAAAATTATATACAGCATATATAACCAGCAGTGAAATGTGAGTCAGGTCCGCTCCATGGACAGTGCAATTATTAGGAAAACACACAGATGAAAATATACATAAATGTAGCTATGTAAGAATGAGATAAAAGTAAACAATAAAAAATACAAGAATAAAATCTAAAAAATATAAAAGGTGTGTAATGTGGGAATAAATCTAGATCGCAAAATAATGTACATGAATGTAAACTGTAGACTTAAAATATTAAAAAATGTACAGGGATGTACAGTGTGCATATATGCATTTAGCTGTGGTCTTAAATATTAAGAATCACATGAAGGTGCAGGAAGCAAATGTGCAAAACAGTTTGTAGCAAAACAGAGTGACACTGTCAGTGTGTCAATGTGAGGTAGCTGGTTTAGAGTTCAAGAGCCTGATGGCCTGTGGGAAAAAACTCCTCCTGAGTCTCTCGGTTTTTGCCATCAGGCTACGGTAGCGCTTACCAGATGGCAGCAGAGTGAAAATATGATTACTGGGGTGGGCGGAGTCTTTGGTGATTTTTGCAGCTCTGCTTCTGCAGCGTTTGTGGTAGATGTCCTGCAGAGAGGGGAGAGCAGACCCTGAAATGCGCTCAGCTAAGCGCACAACTCTCTGCAGGGCTTTGCAGTCTTGACTGGAGCTGTTCCCATACCACACAGAGATACATTGAGTCAATATACTTTCTATAGCTCCAGAATAGAAAGTTTTCAGGATTGCTGGTGAGACCCTGAATTTCTCAGCTGAGATAGTACAGTCTTTGCCTGGCTTTATTTACCTGAGTTTGAGTGTGAGTAGTCCAAGTCAGGTCCTCAGAGATGTTTACACCAAGGTACTTGAAGCTACTCACCCTCTCTACAGGGGTCCCGCTTATCATAAGAGGAGTGTAGGGCTGCTGCTGCGTCTTCCTGAAGTCTACAGTCAGTTCTTTTGTTTTGCTCACATTCAGGAGAGGCAGTTGTCCTGGCACCATGATGTTAATTTCCCTACTTCATCCAAGTATGCGGTCTCATTGTTGTTGTGAATGAGGCCCAGAACCACAGTATCATCAGCGAATTTGATAATGGACGTGGAGCTGTGCGAGGACACGCAGTCGTGTAGTAGAGAGTAGAGCAGGGGACTCAGGACACAGCCCTGTGGGGCTCCTACGTTCAGTGTGATGGAGCTGGAGGTGTACTGGCCTAGTTTCACCACTTGAGGTCTGCCGGTGAGGAAATCAAGGATCCAGTTGCAAAGTGAAGGATTCAGTCCGAGGTCTATGAGTTTGGAAGCTAGCTTAATGGGGACTATAGTATTAAAAGCTGAGCTATAGTCACTTCCTCTTACTTCCTCTTCAGCCGACACATCTTATGTGGGGGGATGAAATGCCTGCAGTACCGTAGGCCGTGCCACTTTAGCTGGCACCTTAGGCCTCGGACGTAAAAATGGCCTTAACCCCACCTGGGGCAAACCCCAGGCAAGTTGGTGTCATAGCCAGTGCCTGGAGGTTCCTCACCCCTTAATTGAGGTGATAGCCATGAGCAGCGGCACCTTGAGCGACAGAACTCGATCTGTCGCCAACTCGAGTGGTTCGAAGGAGGCCTCAGCCAATCCTTCAAGCCCCACCACAGATCCCAAGTTGGAACCCCAGGGCGCGTTGCAGGCGTCATCCTCCGGGTGCCACGGAGGAATCACATGACCAATGGGCGCCTCCCCAGAAGCCCCTCACCTAACGCCACAATGACATCCACGTACACCGCAAGAGTGGACGGGGTAAGCCCCGCAGTGAAGCGCTCTTGGAGGAACTCCAGGACCGGCCACTGGGCAGTCAGCTGGGTCCACTCTCACGCCCCTGCACCAAGTGGAAAAGACATTCCACTTTGAGCCGTACAACCTCCTCGTGGACAGAGCCCTGGAACTGCGTATGGTTTCTACTATCCCTGCCACTGGGCCCACCTCTAGGTACTGATCCCCCTCAGGGGCCAGACCCAGAGTTCCCACAGCCCGGGCCGGGATGCAGTCTTGTGCCCCTGCCCGGGACAGCAGGTCCCTCCTCAAAGGGATCTGCCATGGAAGACCTGCCAGCAGTGCTATAATGTCTGAGAAACCTACTGGCCGGCCAGTACGGGGCTACTAGAAGTAGACTGATCCCTTCCTGCCGGACCCTCTCCAGAGCTCCCGGAGCAGCGCCACCGGGGAAAAGCATACAGACGCAGCCTCGGCCATGTCCTCATTCCTGGGCCTCAGCCCTGCCTCGACAGGGTGTCTGCTCCTGATTCTGGTCCCCGAGGATTTACATCGCTCTGATAGGCGATAACTTCCCCTGGGACCACAGGAGGATCTGATGCGCCAATCTGCACAGAGGCGAGACCTCAGACCCCTGACGGTTCAGTGCACGCTACCACCGGCCACATTGTCGGAGCGCACCAGAACGTGATAAGCCCTGAGATCCGCCAGGAAGCTCCTCAGAGCCCTGAACACAGCCAACATCTCCAGACAATTTATATGTCTGGAGCGATGATGGTCCTGCCACAGACCCTGGGCAAAAGCGGCCGTCCATGACCGCGCCCCAGCCAGTGAGGGAGACATCTGTCAAAACGGATTTCCGGCGACATGTTGCTCCCAGTACTGGTCCTTGGGAGAGAAACCAGGGTTTCCTCCATATTGACAGGGAACGACAGCACCTGCGCGTAACCCTGATACTCCGGAATGGATTCCCCCTCAGGGAAAACCTCTGGATGCCCTGGAGTCTCAGTGGAGCCAGACCGCATCCACTTTCGGAAGGCAGGGCCACAGAGCTCCCCCATGATGATTGAGAAAATGCCTCAGCAGTCCCAATCTCATTGGCGAGAAATGTGGCCTGCCCCATGACCCACACAACTCGTTGCGCAGATCATGGAACAGGCCACACAACCCGTGGTGTAGGCTCTGATACTCTGGCCGTGCTCTGCCTAGGCCGAATGGAAGCACCCGATATTGGAACACTTCGCCCCCAAAAAGAGAACCTCAGGAACTTCCTGTGAGAAGGATTTATGGAAGCATGCGTCCTTCAGATCCATCGTGACAAACCAGTCCTCGGACCGAATTTAATTCACGGTAATAGGTATTATTAGTTACTTTCATCTCGAACCTGAGCCTCCTCAGAGACCGGTTCAAATACCTTAGATCTAAAATTGGACGCATACCTCCGTCCCTTTTTGGAACTATAAAGTACCGGCTGTAGAAACCCGACTCCATTTCTGGCGGAGGAAACCGATCTATGGCCTCCTTTTCCCGCAGGGAGTGTACTTCCTGTTCCATAACCCGAGCCCGTTCTCGGAACCACTGCGGTCCCGCCACGGACTCAGCCTCTCGAGGCCTATCTGGTCTGCTTCAAGACCGTTGTCGCCCCTCTGAAACCGCTGCACGGCAGGGATAAGTCTCACACGATCCTCGAGCGATACAACGTTGCTGCCCGCCCAAAACCCCGGGTGGGCTGTGAGGCAGCTCGTATGCTGGAAAACCGTTGTAGGCCCGGCGTCATAGACGGCGGACTTACTACACCGGTGTCCAAGGGGCTCTGCAGAGAAAACGGCCTCAGCCGCCTCTCGGAGGGGACTCTCTCAGCCACATCCACAGATGTGTCTCCTCCGAGTCCTTTAACAGGTCGGCCTGGCGTGCCCGCAATACACTGCCATAGTATGCAGCGCTGCTGCCCCGCCCACCATGGTCGATGTAACTCTACACGGCCTGGTGGGCAGCGCCGAGGTTTTAATGAATGCGCCGCATTGCTGAGGACGTCCACATCCTCAGATGCAGACCTCTCAAGCCTCGGACCCTCCCTCCGTGCAGGAGCAGCCACCTAGTGGGCTCCCGCCCTGGAAGGAAGGACCACTTCCCCATGATGATTGAGAAAATGCCTCCGCAGTCCCAATCTCATTGGCGAGAAATGTGGCCTGCCCCATGACCCACACAACTTGTTGCGCAGGTCATGGAACAGGCCACACAACCCGTGGTGTAAGCTCTAATGCTCAGTTCGTGCTCTGCGCTGCAGGACAAGCCACTTTTATTTACTGTAGCTCCCTGCCCTTTTGACGGCCAGATAATGTTAAACCTGGCCCTCTATTCCTCGCACAAGTCACAACGGCAACGGGCTCCTCATAAGCGGGCACGTGAGGTGACGAATGCCGCCTCGGCAGCTGATATAACGAGGGCCGGGGTACACACACTTCTGTAAATGCTGAGCAAGTCCATATCCTCAGACGTAAACCGCTCAAGCATCGCCCCCTCCCTTCGCGCAGGAGAAGCCACTTCGCGGGCTCCTGCATGGGGAGAAATGCGGGAAGAGTGTGGCTTACTCCAGGACTTACACAACTCGTTGTGCAAGTCTGGAAAAAGATGGCAAACCCCGCTGTTTGGGCGCTCGCTTCTTCTTTTTTTTTTTTCCCAGCCAATCTACGTCACCCGACTCAGTGCTGAGCACGTCCCCATCCTCAGATGCGGGCAGCTCACGCATCAGACCCTCTCCCCGTGCCGGAAAAGCCGCCTCGCGGGCTCCTGCACAGGGAGGAAGGGCATCCGAGCTGTCTGATGAAGGATGGGAAACAGCCTCAGCTGGCCCAATCACATCAGACAGCTCCAGCTGCGATCCCCGCGATCGAAGCCACGTGGGACCTGATCCGCGGGGAACGCGAGCCTGGCCTGCCTCAACACGGCCAGGCGGGTAGCACAGCCCTCCGCAGAGGACTGTTTATTGCCGCGCTCCCAGGCAGATCACCCACAACGCGCGCGTGTCCCTACCCGTGATATAACGAGGGCAGGGGCACGCACACTTCTTTCAAATGCTGAGCATTCAGCTCCAGCATCAGACCCTCTCCCCGTGCCGGAGAAGCCGCCTCGCGGGCTCCTGCACAGGGAGGAATGGCATCCGAGCTGTCTGATGAAGGACGGAAAACAGCCTCAGCTGTGCCAATCGCATCAAGCAGCTCGAGCTGCGATCCCCACGATCTCAGCCGCCGCACCGCCTCGGCGGCCACGGGACCTGAACCACGGGGAACGCCTTTTGATCTGCCTCTCAGTGCACGCAGCCAGCTCCCTCGAGAGCTGACCAAGCGTGCTGTGCTCCCAAGCAGATCAGACACCACGAGTGCGTGTCCCTACCCGTAATGTAACGAGGGCAGGGGCACGCACACCTCTTTCAATGCTGAGCAACGTCCACGTCCTCAGACGTGGACAGCTCAAGCATCAGACCGTCTCCCCCTGCCGGAGAAGCCGCCTCGCGGGCTCCTGCACAGGGAGGAATGCATCCGAGCTGTCTGATGAAGGACGGAGAACAGCCTCAGCTGTGCCAATCGCATCAAACAGTCCCAGCTGCGATCCCCACAATCTCAGCCCCCGCGCCGCCTCGGCGGCAACGGGACCTGAACCACGGGGAACGCGAGCCTGGCCGGCCCGGTCAAACACGGCCAGGCGGGAGCGCAGCACCCTGCCCCTCAGTGCACACAGCCAGCTCCCTCGAGAGCTGACCAAGCGTGCTGTGCTCCCAAGCAGATCAGACACCACGAGTGTGTGTCCCTACCCGTAATGTAACGAGGGCAGGGGTACACAAAAGTTTCTCAACAAGTCTCTCGTTCACACCCAGGGCATTTGCTGAAGAGCGAAAAGCTGGCGTGTGCATGATACGGCGTCCCTTTATACTTCCGGGTAGGCCGGCACTCACTACGCTGTGACGTGGTACCAATCAAGATTGGTCTAAGTTTCATTCATGCTTCAGGGCCGTCATGCTTCAGGGCCGTCACGCTGAGGGCGTTCCCCAAAGTGTCGTTTCACGACGCAGTGTTGAGTTCCCTCGAAAGGGAACCACAAAACAAACCAGGTAAAGAACCGAAAACTACAAATCAAACCAGGTAAAGAACTGAAAACTACAAAACAAACCAGGTAAAGAACTGAAAACTACAAAACAAACCAGGTAAAGAACTGAAAACTACAATAAAAACCAGGTAAAGGACTGAAAACTACAAAACAAACCAGGTAAAGAACTGAAAATGACAAAACAAACCAGGTAAAGAACTGAAAACTACTATAAAAACCAGGTAAAGAACTGAAAACTACAATAAAAACCAAGTAAAGAACTGAAAACTACAAAACAAACCAGGTAAAGAACTGAAAACTACAAATCAAACCAGGTAAAGAACTGAAAACTACAAAACAAACCAGGTAAAGAACTGAAAACTACAAATCAAACCAGGTAAAGAACTGAAAACTACAAAACAAACCAGGTAAAGAACTGAAAACTACAAAACAAACCTGGTAAAGAACTGAATACTGGATTAAAAACCAGGAACTTAAAAAACATTCAAATTTAAGTTAAACTGTCCAGTAAGATTTAAGCATCAGGTAGAGGACGTCTTCAATATGAATTCTTGAATTAGTCCTGTCTTTATTCTGGTTTAGTCCTGATTTAGTCGTTGGTTTAGTCCTGGTTTAGACCCAGTTTAGACCTGGTTCAGACCTGGTTTAGTCCTGGTTAAGTCCAGGTTTATTCCTGGTTTAATCCTGTTTTAGTACTGGTTTAGTACTAGTTTAGTTCTGGTTTAATCCTGCCTTAGTCCTGGTTTAGACCTGTTTTAGTCCTGGTTTAGTCTTTGTTCAGTCCAGGTTTAGTCCAGGTTTAGTCCTGGTTTAGACCTGGTTTAGTCCTGGTTTAGTCCAGGTTTAGTCCTGGTTTAGTCCTGTTTTAGTACTGGTTTAGTCCTGGTTTAGTCTTTGTTCAGTCCAGGTTTAGTCCTGGTTTAGTCCAGGTTTAGACCTGGTTTAGTCCTGTTTTAGTACTGGTTTAGTCCTGGTTTATTCCTGGTTTAGACCAGGTTTAGTACTAGTTTAGTCCTGGTTTAGTCCAGGTTTAGTACTAGTTTAGTCCTGGTTTAGTCCTGGTTTAGACCAGGTTTAGTACTAGTTTAGTCCTGGTTTAGTCCTGGTTTAGTCCGAGTTTAGTACTAGTTTAGTCCTGGTTTAGTCCAGGTTTAGTACTAGTTTAGTCCTGGTTTAGTCCTGGTTTCATCCTGGTTTAGTCCAGGTTTAGTACTAGTTTAGTCCTGGTTTAGTCCTGGTTTAGACCAGGTTTAGTACTAGTTTAGTCCTGGTTTAGTCCTGGTTTAGACCTGTTTAAGACCTGTTTTAGTCCTGGTTTAGTCCTAGTTGAGTCCTGGTTTAGACCTGGTTTAGTCCTAGTTTAGACCTGGTTTAGTCCTAGTTGAGTCCTGGTTTAGACCTGGTTAAGTCCTGGTTTAGTCCTAGTTTAGACCTGGTTTAGTCCTTGTTTAGTCCTGGTTTAGTCCTACTTTAGTCCTGGTTTAGACCTGGTTTAGTCCTAGTTTAGACCTGGTTTAGTTCTGGTTTAGTCCTAGTTTAATCCTAGTTTAGACCTGGTTTAGTCCTGGTTTAGTCCTGGTTTAGACCTGGTTTAGTCCTAGTTTAGACCTGGTTTAGTCCTGGTTTAGTCCTGGTTTAGTCCTAGTTTAGACCTGGTTTAGTCCTGGTTTAGACCTGGTTTAGTCCTGGTTTAGTCCTGGTTTAGTCCTAGTTTAGACCTGGTTTAGTCCTGGTTTAGTCCTGGTTTAGTCCTAGTTTAGACCTGGTTTAGTCCTAGTTTAGACCTGGTTTAGTCCTGGTTTAGTCCTGGTTTAGTCCTAGTTTAGGCCTGGTTTAGTCCTGGTTTAGTCCTGGTTTAGTCCTAGTTTAGACCTGGTTTAGTCCTGGTTTAGTCCTGGTTTAGTCCTAGTTTAGACCTGGTTTAGTCCTGGTTTAGTCCTGGTTTAGTCCTGGTTTAGTCCTGGTTTAGTCCTAGTTTAGACCTGGTTTAGACCTGGTTTAGTCCTAGTTTAGACCTGGTTTAGTCCTGGTTTAGTCCTGGTTTAGTCCTAGTTTAGACCTGGTTTAGTCCTGGTTTAGACCTGGTTTAGTCCTGGTTTAGTCCTGGTTTAGTCCTAGTTTAGACCTGGTTTAGTCCTGGTTTAGTCCTGGTTTAGTCCTAGTTTAGACCTGGTTTAGTCCTAGTTTAGACCTGGTTTAGTCCTGGTTTAGTCCTGGTTTAGTCCTAGTTTAGGCCTGGTTTAGTCCTGGTTTAGTCCTGGTTTAGTCCTAGTTTAGACCTGGTTTAGTCCTGGTTTAGTCCTGGTTTAGTCCTAGTTTAGACCTGGTTTAGTCCTGGTTTAGTCCTGGTTTAGTCCTGGTTTAGTTCTGGTTTAGTCCTAGTTTAGACCTGGTTTAGTCCTGGTTTAGTCCTGGTTTAGTCCTAGTTTAGACCTGGTTTAGTCCTGGTTTAGTCCTGGTTTAGTCCTAGTTTAGACCTGGTTTAGTCCTGGTTTAGTCCTGGTTTAGTCCTAGTTTAGACCTGGTTTAGTCCTTGTTTAGTCCTGGTTTAGTCCTACTTTAGTCCTGGTTTAGACCTGGTTTAGTCCTAGTTTAGACCTGGTTTAGTCCTGGTTTAGTCCTAGTTTAGACCTGGTTTAGTCCTGGTTTAGTCCTGGTTTAGTCCTAGTTTAGACCTGGTTTAGTCCTGGTTTAGTCCTGGTTTAGTCCTAGTTTAGACCTGGTTTAGTCCTGGTTTAGTCCTGGTTTAGTCCTGGTTTAGTCCTGGTTTAGTCCTAGTTTAGACCTGGTTTAGTCCTGGTTTAGTCCTGGTTTAGTCCTAGTTTAGACCTGGTTTAGTCCTAGTTTAGACCTGGTTTAGTCCTGGTTTAGTCCTAGTTTAGACCTGGTTTAGTCCTGGTTTAGTCCTACTTTAGTCCTGGTTTAGACCTGGTTTAGTCCTAGTTTAGACCTGGTTTAGTTCTGGTTTATTCCTATTTTAATCCTAGTTTAGTCCTGGTTTAGTCCAGGTTGAGTCTTGTTTTAGACGCTGTTTTATTCCCTCTGCAGTATCCTGTTCCTGACTCTACTGAGCTCGCTACGTTGGCTCGCTGTAGTTAAGCCGCTACGTCACAACTCCCTGGCCACGCCCACTCGCACCCTATTGGTCTGTCTGGGTATCTGGGTCTTTGTGGGCTTGTCCTCAGCCAACTTCCTGGCACAAGGGGTTACGAACAGGTGAGTCACATGACACTTCACACTTTATATTGTCTGGGGGAATTATAAAGGGCCACCATTTTGCTCTTTTTTAGATACTTTTTATATTTAATGTTTTTCTGTGTTATATCTAAATCTGAATATACTGTATGTAGTCTGTGCCAGAAGCATCCTTCCCAGTGATGCATTATCCTATGAATAATATAAGACTTTCAATGATGTTATCACCAAAAATGCCTGCTTTGGGAGTTCAAAGCTAAAACATTTTACATTTTGCCCCAAAAGTGCTTAAAGTGAGTTTTTGAGCATTCATTTCCGGCTCACACTTTTTTTTCTCGATTGTTTTGAAGCTTTTTTTTGGAATGTGCAAAAGGACCAACATATCCTCAACATTGTGAGGTTGTACTGAAGCAAGGCTTTATTTGTGATATTGTCTTTTCTTTTCCAGAGGAGGTTTAGCGTTGTTTTGAGCCCCCGACGCCCTCGTCCTGGCACCGCGTCCTGGTTCTGAACTACGTTGCTCTGAGCCTGGGTTTCCTGCTGCCGTTCCTCATCATTCTCTCCTGCTGCAGCATCATTGTGCAGCGGCTCACCTCCCGCCCCGCCTCCATCACTGGTCGTCTCGGTAACGGGTCCAAACCGGCGAATCGTCACAGCCGACGGCGCTCAGTCTCGCTCATCTCCATGGTGATCGCCACCTTCCTGCTCTGCTTCCTGCCGTACCACGTGGTGCGCTCGCTGCACCTGCACGCCGTGTGCGGCCGCTGGAGCTGCGACACCGTGGTGACGCTGCAGAGGGTCGCCGTGGTGACGCTGTGTTTGGCCGCCTCCAACAGCGTCGTCAACCCTTTACTCTACTACTACTCCACCAAGGCCTTTAGGGAAAACCTGAGTCGGGCCGGGTACAGGCTCAGTCAGAGAACCAGGTCCCAGTACTGAGGGGTCAGACCTATAGTCCTGGTTTAGTCCTGGTTTAGACCTGTTTTAGACCTGTCTTATTCCTGGTTTAGTCCAGGTTTAGTCCTGGTTTAGACCAGTTTAGCCCAGTTTAGTGCTGGTTTAGTCCTTGTTTAGTACTGGTTTGGTTCTGGTTTAGTCCTGGTTTAGTCCTGGTTTTGTTCTAGTTTAGTCCTGGTTTAGACCTGGTTTAGTCCTGGTTTGGTTCTGGTTCAGACCTGGTTTAGACCTGGTTTAGACCTGGTTTAGTTCTGGTTTAGACCTGGTTTAGACCTGGTCTAGACCTAGTTGAGACCAGTTTAGACCTGGTTTGGTTCTGGTTTAGTCCTGGTTTAGTCCTAGTTTAGTCCTGGTTTAGTCCTGGTTTAGACCTGGTTTAGACCTAGTTGAGACCAGTTTAGACCTGGTTTGGTTCTGGTTTAGTCCTGGTTTAGTCCTAGTTTAGTCCTAGTTTAGTCCTGGTTTAGTCCTGGTTTAGACCTGGTTTAGACCTAGTTGAGACCAGTTTAGACCAGTTTAGTCCTGGTTTGGTTCTAGTTTAGTCCTGGTTTAGTCCTAGTTTAGTCCTGGTTTAGTCCTGGTTTAGTCCTGGTTTAGACCTGGTTTAGACCTAGTTGAGACCAGTTTAGACCTGGTTTAGTCCTTGTTTGGTTCTGGTTTAGTCCTGGTTTAGACCTAGTTGAGACCAGTTTAGACCAGTTTAGTGCTGGTTTGGTTCCGGTTGTTGAACTGGTTGAATCCTGGTTTACGTTTGGTATAGATTTGATTTTAGATGTGTCTCATGTTTGATGTTATTTAAATAAAAGTTATATATTTTTGTGTAGCACTGATTAAATTAAGGCCTTATATATTGTTTCATGTTTACAGTTGTCTTTTATATAACATTTTTTTTGTGAATGTAAGCAAAAGTCTAATGTTGTGAATTCAATGTAACTTGAAGCTAATTTTATTCAGTTTTTCTTCAGGTGAAGATTTATTTAATTCTTTTTTTTTTTTGGCAGAAATGTTATGCTATTATTGCACTTTTTTGTTGAAACCTTAGAAATAAAGATTTCTAACACTGTGTGCATTTTGTAATACAACTCGATCTTTCATCATTCTTTTATCAGTATTACAGCTTTCAGCCTTGCAGCTAAAATAGTATTTTTTGTCATTTTTTTCTTTTTATTATTCTAACTTTATTTAACCAGAAAAGTCTGAAACTGATACAGCGAATCTAAAATCTATGGTTATATACTGCCCCCTAATAAAAAGTTAAGAAGTACATTTCATTTCACAAATTCACTTAAAAAAACAAAAAATATTCTGAGTTTATTCAGTCACAGTTTAGTTTTGTAGTGTTTGTCCTTTTTTTGACCTTATCTTACTTTATTAGTTTAGTCCTGGCTTTTGATGCTGTTTTAATTTGAGTCATGACAACGAGGCAAAAAAACTACCATTAGCCGTATCTGTTGCTAACTTTGCAACTGTGAATATCTTCATCTTTTTATTCTTTTCTCTAAATACACATTTGGAACCTATCTATGTATAAAAATATATGCTTTTATCATATATTACATTTTATAACCTATTGACACGACAACCATTTCATGTTCTTTGCAAATGTGCCTTGTTAGCTTTACGCTTTACACTGTTCTGTGTTTGTTCTTTGTCCAAGTATTTGCGTGGCCATTAGCTGCTACTTGGTTTAACAAATGATCTGTTGATTTGCATTTGTTTCCACATTTGTTTCGTGCTAAACTGACACCTGATCCTTCACCTTAGCTTCCTGAGTTATCTTCTCACATGTTAAACAAAATAGAAACGATTTAAAAAAAAATCTAAATTAATTTCTGCACATAAACCTTGTACCCTAATATTTATTTAATATGTAAGTGTCTCTCAAGGGCTTAGTGTTGTAACTAACATAAAGTGAAAATATTTTTTGTTGTACGCTTTCTTCAATTAATACGTTTATTGAAAATATATAATAAACTATAACCTTTTTATCACAGTTATTCTCGTTATCTACATGGTGCCTATAGATAAACTTGATTGTATTTAGTGCCAGTTTAACATTAGAAATATGACAATCCAGTGCTTCTCAAACATCGGGCTTAGACCCAAAACTGGGTCAAAGAAGATTTTATCTGGGTCGCCAAAAATAAATTCTATATTTGCAAATGTTTAAATATTTGCTTTTGCATTTTTTACACCATGCAACACCCCTCCACACAGCTTATATGTTACACACTTTGTGGAATAAGATTATATAACTTTATGCAAATCCAAACAAATTAACATTTTAAATATAGTTTTCTGGAAAAAAGGGTGTTTTTGTCATCGAGTGGTTGGGCAGACTTAAGAAATTCTGTTACAGGACCAACGAGAAGTGAAAATGTCAGGACAGGGAATGCTGTGTCAGGTGACCTTCTGAAAGTTTTCCCACAGCCTGGCACTTTTCCCGCTCGGCGCAGGAACAGCAGCGCTAACGTCAGAGTGGTGCAAAAGCAATGCTGATGTTTCTGAGGATGACTCCACCCCCTGTCTTCAAATGCAGGTAGGTGACGGGGTGAACCACGGCCAGGTAACGCTGCACACAGGTGAGTTAGTGGAAGAACACCTGTCCGGTCGACGCCATCTCAATCAAAAGAGAGTGTTTAGCCAGTAATTATGGGAGATTCATTTAAATTAAAACTACATGGCAGACGTTTCAAGCAGAAGAATGTCATCATCTGTTTGAGACTACACTGAGTAAAGATATTAACAATAAAAAGTATAATAAACCGTACAAACACCTGTCGCTCGTTGGTGAGTTTCTCAGGCCCACAGTCGTTTTATTTCAAACAAGAACAAGTTACATCAGTCAAACTCTCTTCTTGTCAGCAGCTCCTCATTAACATATTTTCCATTTTCAGAGTTAATGCTCAACAACATATTTTTGAAAGCTATTGCTGACCAAACCTATAAACTCAATTACAAAAAAATAAAATAAATAAATTTCTCAAAATCCTTATTTTATTCACAATAAAACAGAAACACCAAAACTGAAATATTTGACTATTGATAGGGTCAACAAAAAGCGGGAAAAGTGTGTTTAGAAGGTATTGAGGTTTAAGAAGCATTTCAGAGTCTCTCAGAAGAAAATAACAACAGAGGTTTACAAATCTGAGGGCTAGAGTCTAAAAATTCAGGAAAACGTCAGATTGTAATATTCCACCCTCCACAAACATGAAACCATAAAAATACTCAGAGAATCTGGAGAAATCTCTGTGAAAGGAATAAGGTCAAAGGTTGGTGTTGGAGACAGGTTATCAAGGTTAGTCTAACCCTAACCCCTAACACACAGTCCAGGTCAAACCCATTTAAGAAGGGACTGAGGCAAAATGGAAAACTGGTTATATGAATCAACATTTAATTTTTTTTGCACAACATGAACAGTTCTATTCCTATTCCTGAAGAAAACCCTATTAAGTAAGTCTGTTATCATAAACCACACATATTAGTACGTTTACAAAAACCAACAGCTTTGCTTCTAGATACAAATCTGCAATAATCAGTCTCATAAATACAGCAGCAGTTACTTTGCCCTCTCTGTTTTCTTCCATGCTAGTTTTCTCGCTCGGTGCAGGAACAGCAGCGGTAACACCAGGCTGCTGGGCAGAGTGACCCAGAACGTACTCATCACTAAAACACATGGGTCTACGTCCTCTAAAAGATACCAGAAATCTAAAACCAGGTGGTGCACCAGCCTCGTCAACAGCACTCCCAGGATGGCCAGCATGGTGTAAAAGGCTGCACGCTTTGATTGGTCTATCCTGTTCCTGTCCCCGCCCCCTTCCCCCGGTCGTGGACGAATCAGAACGCAGAGAACTGAGACGCTACAGAAAGAGACCAAGACCAAAGATGCAAACACCAGCACTAAAATTAAAATAATTTCAGAATAAAAATTGCTAAGCATATTTGTAAGCACCACGCAACTCAGCAACCACGCAAAAGCAATGCTAATGTTTCTGATCGTGACTCCGCCCCCTGTCTTCAAACGCAGGTAGGTGACAGGGTGAACCACGGCCAGGTAACGCTCCACACAGGTGAGGCAGTGGAAGAACAGCTGTCCATTTGTAGCAAAGATGAACATGGAACTCCCCGTGTGAACAACACTGAAGTCTTTGGTGAAGAGTCCACAAAGAAACAGGACCGAGCCCAGTGCTATGGCCGTCTCCATCGCCATCATGTTGAAGGTGAAGACGTCCGAGTGGCTGATGTTTGCTCTCGTGGAACCTCGGCGCTGTTTCTTCCATTTTTTGTATCCGATGAAGAGGACGAACATGAAGAGGGGAAGCAACAACATATATAAGACAAACCAGGCTGTGAAGATGAACTGGCCTGATCTGGTGCTTGAGCACAAGTACATCAGGGTGAGGAAGGAGCTGTTGAAGGAGTTGACAAAGGTGTTCATCTAAAAAAAAGGACAGAGTTAGGGACAGAGTTGTCTAAACAGTGTGCAGTGTATAAATGAAATGTTTGCTGCATTGCTGTGGTCCTTGTGTGAAAAAAACCCTGAAACTATAAAAACACATTTGTATCAGCAGTTTTAATTTTAATAAAGTTGTTGTGGACTTGTGTTAAACTAATAATGGAGTTGGTCTGTGAAGTTAACACATGAACACATATTTCTTCCTAACCCTGAAACTCTTTTGAGGAGCAGATGATCGCATCTACATTTATTCAAATGACATAAACTGTATCAGAAATGTGTTTTTAGAATGAATTTGCAGCCACTTAATTGACAATTTACAAATGCTAATTGTTCTTGGACGTCTAAACTATTGTTCACTGACATTCTGGACATTTTTTCAGTGAGTAGTTGTGTTGAGCTGGAACATCAAGCCAAATATCATTCAACTTTTTCAGCTAAAATCCTTATAAATGTATTAAATAATAACAAACATACCTTTTAAGTGTTGTTTCAAAGACTTGATTGACAGTTTGGTCTGAAAAGAGCTCGTGACAGCAGCAGCAGGACTAGGAAGTTTAATGTTCAACACGATTTTAAAGCACACGAGGCAAATTCTTCATTTGTTCATTCACGCCTCATTAATTTCTTTGAATATTTACAAACCTCAGCTGCACTTTGTGTCACGTTAACATTATTTTCAATCACCTTTACATTCAAATAAAACAAATAACTTCACCCTACATTATGTAAATATATTATACAATCTCAATGTCATAGTTTAATGCAAATAAAAGTAAAATTATTAAGATTTAGGTCTGAAAAAGTAAATTTGTTTTGAGTTAAAATGTGCCTATTTTTTATTGTAAAAGCAGAAAAGACACATTATTGTGTTTAATTAAATAAAAAGAGAGATGAGTTGTTTCATTTCAGCGGCAAATGCATTTCACTTTTTCACGACAGATCCATTTGAACATGACTTGAATCACTGCATCTTGCACAAAAAGGAAACCCATCAGAGCTTCTGAGGCAACAACTCTGCAAAATGTTTCTCTTCCTATTGTTGGAATCTGGAGTACCTCAGGAGTCCGTTTTAGGACTATTTTATTATTTTTTATTTCTCTATACATGCTACCACTCAGCTTTTTAAATTATTATTGTAATGCAAATGATACTCAGATCCACCGACACAACAGACGGCACTCAGGACAGGCCGGGACTGTCCCAAAAACTGTCAGCTAATTGTCTGAATCTGTTTTATGACGCTCAAAATGTTTTCTTTTCTTTCCTTCTGAGAGATTCTTTCTAAAATGATTCTCAGTTTCAAACTTTAATATTTGTCAATTGCTTTTTTTTTTCTTTTGGCACCATCTACTTTTCCAGACTTTTGTTGGCCCTGCCTCAGTTCCAACACCTGATTTGTTTTGTGACCCTGGCTCAAGGGATCGAAACAATGAGAGGACACCAGGCAGAAAATAACATTTAACAAAATAATCTTTGTTTAATTAACAGAACCTAATTAAACTGAATCAACTGTAAAGAAAGTTTACAATATGAGATGTTAGTCTGTATAATCAGTGGATGAAAGTGTGTGTGTTGTAAAGTGCAAACATAAGATAAGGTCTAACTAAACAAAAGAGTTAACTAGGGAACCAAGCTAAACCAAGGCTGAACCAAAACCAGAACCAACCAGAGGTCACCTGACCCAGTAATCCAAGGTCCACCTGTATGCCGCCGCCATACCTGTGGACCTACAGTCTGTCTTATAAAACTAACTTCTATTCAAAGATTTTTTAAACTACATAATCTGCTCTCGTGGAACCGTGCTGTTTCTTCCAGTTTTTGTAGTCGATGAAGAGGACGAACAGAAAAACAGGAAGTAGAAGCATGTATAAGACAAACCAGGCTGTGAATAAGAACTTGCCGGCTTTGGAGCCGGAGCACAATTAAGGATAGTTGAAGGAGGAGTTGTTGAAAGAGCTGACAAAGGTGTCCATCTGAAAAAAAGGACAGAGGAAAATGTAAAGTGTAAGTGCTGACTTTAAAAGGTCATGGTCAAATTATTTATAAAGCACATTTATTGACATCTCTCGAAGCACTAAAGTGCCGTACACGTCAAACAGCCGCAATAAAACAAAGAAATAATGATAAAAAAGGTTAAAATAAATAGAAGCATAGAAATAGTAAAAATTAAAACACAATATAAACAAAAACAGATAGAAATGTATAGGGCAAAATGAAAGCTAAAGTTCATTAAGTGTGTCTCTAAAAAAAGACTGTGGCATTGTTTGCGAGCATTTCCATGAACCTGTTTGTTTTGTTTTGTTACCAGGTCAATCAATCAATATTTATTTAAAGTGTCTTCCAACAACCACAGATTGAACCAAGGTGCTTAACAACATTAATAATAAATAAACATAATTACAAATAGGTTTAAAAACACATTTACACAATAAAAACATGGCAAAAAGCCATTTTAAAATAAATAGGTTTTAAGTTTGGCTTTAAACAGAGGCCGGTCAGTGATGGAACGTAACTCAATGGGCAACGAGTTCCAGAGTTTAGGACCGACCACTGCAAAAGAACGATCGCCCCACTGTTTGAACCGGGACCGGGGCACCTTCAGCAGATGTTGTCCAGCAGAACGTAGAGCTCTGCTGGGTTTGTGAGGGGTCAGAATCTCACACAAATAGGAAGGTGCAAGGCCCGTGAGTGCATTAAAAACAAACATTAAGATTTTAAAATGAATTCTAAACTGGACAGGAGCCAGTGCAGGGACAGGACAGGTGTTATGTGCTCGTGTTTACGACTGTTAGTTACAGTCGGGCAGCAGCGTTTTGCACAAGCTGCAAACGGTGAAGTCCAGTTTGGTTAACTCCCAGAGTGCATTGCAGTAGTCTATGCAGGAGCTAATAAAAGCATGGATGGCTTTCTCCAGGTCATACGACTTAAAAGGGTTTAACTTTTGAAAGGAGGCGAAGCTGAAAAAAGCTTGCCCTAACCACCGAATCTATGTGTTCGTTAAATTTTAGACTGCTGTCTAGTTTTACCCCCAGGTTTTTGACAACATGGTTGAGATGGGGGGCCAAAGCAAAAGGACCAGGAGCTGAGACACTGGGCAGGTTGGATGTGCTGAACACAATACATTCAGTTTTATTCTCATTCAAACAGAGGAAATTCTGGGACAGCCACAATCTGATGTCCTCTAAGCATCTGTTGATGGACTGAAGACTATCAGGTCATGTCACATACTGATTATTATAATGTTTTTAAGCTTTTTAAACAAGACTAAAAGGACGAGCAGGAAACAGCACTCTAATAAATGTTGCATCTCTGATTCAAGTATTCAAGGTATTTAATATGTTTTCTGGAATTTTAATGTATCTGTTATATGGTCCTTAAAAAAATCAGATCGACTTGGAAACTTGGTTTAAAAACTGGCGCCCGACTTTCCAATTATACTAGTTCCTAACTCAAAATCAATGGCTTTTTAAGGAGCACATGAATGCATCACATACAAACAATATAAATAAAAACTGTAGCTCTTGAAAACTGAAAAACTTCACAAGCAGGTGACTTATTAATAATTTGATTTCTGCTAAATGTTTATCCACAACTTTTTACTCAAAATCTTTTGCTCAGACTGAAAACAATTCACTTTCACTGATATTCAACTTTTCAGAATTTATGAACCTATTATATATAAAAACAAAGGTACCTTTGATTTGTTGTTTGTCCGAGTCGTCTGATTCTCAGCTGGGTCTGAGCAGAGCTCGCAGGAGCGACAGCAGCAGCAGGACACGTTCGTTATTTGTTCATTCACGCCTCATTCATTTGTAGTTTTCATATTTATCTACTTTATTTGCACTTTGTGTTTAATCTTCACATTATCCAAATAAAACCCTTTACTTCTCTCCTGCTCGTGTAAATATCACAGACACATGTCGATGTTTATACAAATCACAGTTAAGTTACTAAAAGATGGATTTATTCATTGTTTCAAATATCACAGAGACAGGAGTTGTTGGTGGTGCTTTTGAACAATGTTGACAGGAACAGGAAGTGACATTATTCTCCAAAGACATGTTGGTGACACAGACAAAGAAACCATTTTATAATGAATTAGTGCAATTAAAAATACAGTTTAAACAACCCATGTAAAGATAATACAAAATGAATGAAATAATCCTGCATTTGAGAACAAGTCCAAAACAGACATTGAAGTATTCTCTCATAAGGGCGGGTTAAAAGTATTCTGTGGTGTTTGGAAGGTTGTTGATTTATCTTTATCTGATTTGATCTATATCTTTATTTGTATTGCTTGCACATGAGTAAAAAAACTGTCTCGTCTTTTAATATCATATCGGAAAAGGAAGCATTGTGAAAAAGGAGCGCTCCCATTGGCCAACACTGATAAATGTAAAATGTAAATAAGGAAGAGAGCTGATAAAAGAGAGAAAGTGGTTATTCCAGTGAGGGCTGTGTGACTCAGATTCTACCATGTGTTTAAATCAATATGAGAATGTATATTTTGGGAATTTACAATTACATGACGCTATCAGCTCAAAGTTACACAGTGTCTGTTTGAGGGACGGGACAAAAAGAGACATTTCTGAAGTACTTGGAAGCTCTTGGATTTAGGCATAGATTGTAAAAAAATGGATAATCCGCCCATTGGTCCCCTATTTACTGATATTGTCGTTATGAAAAGGCAATAAAATGGGCGTTACATCTGGACTTTTCAGCTTTTACTTCTTAGTAAAACAATAGTTTTCAGAAAGCATAAACGGACATATTGATCAAAAATTAATAGAGAGTTGTCATGTAGTAAAAACTTAGCTCTAGAGACCGGAGCCATCTTTTGTACCAGGCTGTAAACATGAGTTTTACTCTTGTAAAGTCGCCATTGGGTTTCTCCTTATATTTCCGCTTTTGGAGCCTGCCCTCTGGTGGACGGAGGTATATCGCTGTATGGCGGCGCCCTTCCTCGAGGACCGTTTAAGAGGTTCTATGAGAGAGGCTTGGTTTTAGGAAGTTGGGTCTCTTGTGTCCACGTGACCTCTCGCACAACCAGCCCTCTGAGCGCGCACCCCTCTGAGGCTCGCCCACGCGCTTTGTTCGCTCTAATTGGCTGAAACGAGTCCACCCCAGATGACGGGCATGCGCAGTAAAGTTTGTTGGTGAAGTTTACAGACTTCAGTTCGAGACAGAGATCGCCTGGAAGTCACTCCAAGATTTTAGATCAGAGCACACACAGCGGGAAAAGACCCGGAGCAGCTCCACACACAGCGGCTCGTCCGCCCGCGTCACGCCGCTCCACAGTGCGTCTCCGGCGGCATGAGGCTCCAGTTCGCGCCGCTGAATGTCCCTCTGAGGCGGAGGCTGCAGACTGCCGCGGTGCTGCAGTGGGTCTTCTCCTTCTTGGTTTTAGGTAACACCAGAACCAGGACCAGGACCTGGACTTGGACCTGGACTTACATCTGTCTGATACCTGTCCGCGTGCACCTGGGTTCACCTGGTTCTGTTCAGGTCTCAGTTTGTAACAGATCAACTTCTGAGTAAATATTGACTAAAGCTGAACCTGGAGCCGGACTCTGCTCTGTCCATAGTCCAGGATTTAGACCTGGGTCAGGTCCTGCTCTTGGTCCAGAGTCTGTTTATTTAGTTAAGACAGTTTTCTCTTTATATATGATTTATTACATCATTATATAAGCGCACGTCTTAAATATGTTTATAATTAGTCCTGTTTTAGACCTGGTTTAGACCTGCTTTAGTCCTGGTTTAGTCCTGTTTTAGACCTGGTTTAGACCTGGTTTAGACCTGGTTTAGTCCTGGTTTAGTCCTGGTTTAGACCTGGTTTAGTCCTGGTTTAGACCTGGTTTAGACCTGGTTTAGACCTGGTTTAGTCCTGGTTTAGACCTGGTTTAGACCTGGTTTAGTCCTGGTTTAGTCCTGGTTTAGACCTGGTTTAGACCTGGTTTAGTCCTGGTTTAGTCCTGGTTTAGACCTGGTTTAGACCTGGTTTAGACCTGGTTTAGTCCTGGTTTAGTCCTGGTTTAGTCCTGGTTTAGACCTGGTTTAGTCTTGGTTTAGATCTGGTTTAGACCTGGTTTAGTCCTGGTTTAGACCTGGTTTAGACCTGGTTTAGACCTGGTTTAGACCTGGTTTAGAACTGGTTTAGACCTGGTTTAGTCCTGGTTTAGTCCTGGTTTAGACCTGGTTTAGACCTGGTTTAGACCTGGTTTAGACCTGGTTTAGTCCTGGTTTAGTCCTGCTTTAGACCTGGTTTAGACCTGGTTTAGTCCTGGTTTAGACCTGGTTTAGACCTGGTTTAGACCTGGTTTAGACCTGGTTTAGTCCTGGTTTAGACCTGGTTTAGACCTGGTTTAGTAATGGTTTAGACCTGGTTTAGACCTGGTTTAGTCCTGGTTTAGTCCTGGTTTAGACCTGGTTTAGACCTGGTTTAGACTTGGTTTAGACCTGGTTTAGACCTGGTTTAGACCTGGTTTAGACCTGGTTTAGACTTGGTTTAGTCCTGGTTTAGTCCTGGTTTAGTCCTGGTTTAGACCTGGTTTAGACCTGGTTTAGACCTGGTTTAGACCTGGTTTAGTCCTGGTTTAGACCTGGTTTAGACCTAGTTTAGTCCTGGTTTAGAACTGGTTTAGACCTGGTTTAGTCCTGGTTTAGACCTGGTTTAGACCTGGTTTAGTCCTGGTTTAGTCCTGGTTTAGACCCGGTTTAGTCCTGGTTTAGACCTGGTTTAGACCTGGTTTAGACCCGGTTTAGTCCTGGTTTAGACCTGGTTTAGACCTGGTTTAGACCCGGTTTAGTCCTGGTTTAGTCCTGGTTTAGACCCGGTTTAGTCCTGGTTTAGTCCTGGTTTAGACCTGGTTTAGTCCTGGTTTAGACCTGGTTTAGACCCGGTTTAGTCCTGGTTTAGACCTGGTTTAGACCTGGTTTAGACCTGGTTTAGTCCTGGTTTAGTCCTGGTTTAGACCCGGTTTAGTCCTGGTTTAGTCCTGGTTTAGACCCGGTTTAGTCCTGGTTTAGACCTGGTTTAGTCCTGGTTTAGTCCTGGTTTAGTCCTGGTTTAGACCCGGTTTAGTCCTGGTTTAGACCCAGTTCAAGCCTGGTTCTGGTCTCTGTTCAGCCCAGTGCTGCCTGGCGGGCTTCGTGCTGCTGCTGCTCTCTGATTGGTGGATCCTGGCGGTGCTGTACGCTGGATGGCTGTGGCTGGACTGGGACACGCCCACCAGGGGGGGGCGCCGGTGGTCGTGGTTACGCAGCTGTGGTCTGTGGCACTTCTTCAGGGACTACTTCCCTCTAAAGGTCTGCACTCACTCCTTCATTATCTGCTCAGAGTCAGACTTTATTAAATATTAATAAAAACACTCAGAATAATGTCTCTTAAGGACGACGTAGAGGCGTTTCCATCGATCAAACCGGTCTGAAGGGTCCCAAAAGATTGGATCTGTAGTGTTAGACTTTGGGCAGCCCTCTATAACTTTAATTTGAACAGGTTTTATTTGGATTTGAACAGGTTTTAGTTGGATTTGAACAGGTTTTATTTGGATTTGAACAGGTTTTATTTGGATTTGAACAGGTTTTAGTTGGTTTTATTTGGATTTGAACAGGTTTTAGTTGGATTTGAACAGGTTTTAGTTTGATTTAAACAGGTTTTAGTTGGATTTATTTGGATTTGAACAGGTTTTAGTTGGATTTGAACAGGTTTTAGTTTGATTTAAACAGGTTTTAGTTGGATTTGAACAGGTTTTAGTTGGATTTGAACAGGTTTTATTTGGATTTGAACAGGTTTTCACTGTTTGCTTTGGTCCTGATCATCTCTGTGTTGTTGTTGCAGCTCGTCAAAACCGTGGACCTTGACCCAAAGAACAACTACATCTTTGGATTCCACCCCCACGGTTCGTCCTGGTCCAGTCCTGGTCCAGTCCAGTCCTGGTTCAGAGTACTTTAGACCTGGTTAACATCTGATTTAGTCCTGGTTTTGACCTGGTTTTGGTCCTGTCTCCAGGGGTCCTCGTGGCTGGAGGCTTTGGGAACTTCTGCACCGAGGCGTCTGGTTTCTCGGAGCTGTTCCCGGGCCTCACCCCTCACCTCCTCATGCTGCCGTTCTGGTTCCGGATCCCGGTCTTCAGGGAATACATCATGTGTGGAGGTCTGGAGTGTGGACACTGAACTGTTTCTCAATCGTCTGCGGCTCTGATTGGCTCAGGCCTGAGGCTATTATTGTGAAAGGATTGTGAAGTTTGTCCCTTTGGCCCTGTTTTATTTTCGTCTAACCCTGTGGGACCAGGACAGACACACACACAACTTTAACTTTCATGCAGCTTTTGAAACTTTGAAAAGATTGTTCACACTTTTCTCAAATAGAACAAGTTAGAGAATGTGTAAAAGCTGACCTCGTCACAAGTGGAAGCGTCAAAAGGCCTTTAAAGGAGCTGATGATAGTTTATTAGCTCAGAGACACACCCAGGCCGACTGAACAAACTTACTTACTTTGATTTGTTGGCCTCTCAGTTAAACTTTTGTCACAAACCAAACCAAGTTTAGAAATGGAAATATGATCATTAAAACATTCATAGATGTAGCTGAAGTGAGTTTTTAAACCTGTTCCCACAAACTGAACAGCTGAAAGGCCTCTCGTTAGTTTACTCTTTTAATTTTGTTGTTTACTTTTGTCTGACGTTTACCAGTGAGCCCCAGGTGTTGAATGTTCTGGTCTCTGTGTCCCAGGTCTAGTGTCCAGCTCCAAGTCCAGTCTGGCCCACGTCGTGAGTCGCCCTCAAGGGGGAAACGTGGCAGTGATCGCAGTCGGAGGAGCTCCAGAGGCTTTAGACGCAAGACCGGGAGCCCTCACTCTACAGGTCCGACTTTTACCTGGGTCTTTGTCAGATTTAAACAGGTTTTAGATGGATTTGAACAGGTTTTAGATGGATTTGAACAGGTTTTAGATGAATTTGAACAGGTTTTAGATAGATTTGAACAGGTTTTAGATGAATTTGAACAGGTTTTAGATGGATTTAAACAGGTTTTAGATGAATTTGAACAGGTTTTAGATGGATTTGAACAGGTTTTAGATGAATTTGAACAGGTTTTAGATTGATTTGAACAGGTTTTAGATTGATTTGAACAGGTTTTAGATGGATTTGAACAGGTTTTAGATGGATTTGAACAGGTTTTAGATGGATTTGAACAGGTTTTAGATGAATTTGAACAGGTTTTAGATTGATTTGAACAGGTTTTAGATGGATTTGAACAGGTTTTAGATGAATTTGAACAGGTTTTAGATTGATTTGAACAGGTTTTAGATGGATTTGAACAGGTTTTAGATGGATTTGAACAGGTTTTAGATGGATTTGAACAGGTTTTAGATTGATTTGAACAGGTTTTAGATGGATTTGAACAGGTTTTAGATGGATTTGAACAGGTTTTAGATTGATTTGAACAGGTTTTAGATGGATTTGAACAGGTTTTAGATGAATTTGAACAGGTTTTAGATTGATTTGAACAGGTTTTAGATGGATTTGAACAGGTTTTAGATGGATTTGAACAGGTTTTAGATGGATTTGAACAGGTTTTAGATTGATTTGAACAGGTTTTAGATGGATTTGAACAGGTTTTAGATGGATTTGAACAGGTTTTAGATGGATTTGAACAGGTTTTAGATGGATTTGAACAGGTTTTAGATTGATTTGAACAGGTTTTAGATTGATTTGAACAGGTTTTAGATGGATTTGAACAGGTTTTAGATGGATTTGAACAGGTTTTAGATGGATTTGAACAGGTTTTAGATGGGTTGGCACTAGTCTTTTCACTCCTACAGTCAGTGACCTGGATTAGTCTTGGTTCAGTCTTAGTTTAGACCTGTTTTAGTCCTTGTTTGGTCTTTGTGTTATTTAATTGACTGTGTTTCAGGTGAAGAACAGAAAAGGCTTCATTAAAATGGCTCTGAAACACGGGTCAGTCTCACTTTTTACTTTTATTTTTATTTTTAACGGCAGCAGTATTATTAGGATTAATGACATCTGTCTGAGTCAAACCCAGTTTCTGGTTTTTCCTTTTCTGCAGAGCTCACCTGGTCCCGGTTTTCTCGTTCGGAGAAAATGAGCTGTTTGACCAAATGGAGAACCCGTCAGGCTCCGCCCTCAGACGCCTCCAGGTCTGTCCAGAACCAGCACCAGAACCACAAAACCTGTCTTAAACCCACACCAAGCAGTTCAACAAATGACATCAGTGTAGTGAGGAAGAGGATCATTTGGATTTGAACAGGTTTTAGGTGGATTTCAAATGGTTTTAGTTAAATTGGACACCATAATCTAAATCACTGATGGTTAGGTCCTAGTTAAGTCCTGGTTCAGTCCAGGTTAAGTCCATATGATGTTATTAAATCCACACTAATGTGTTTTGGGCAAAGCATGATGGGAGTCCTGTGTCTGTTTCAGAACCGGATGCAAAGCATCATGGGAGTGGCGATGCCTCTGTTTCACGCCAGAGGAGTTTTCCAGTACAACTTTGGACTGCTGCCGTACAGGAAGCCCATCCACACAATTGGTCAGTGGCTGCTCACGGAAAGTCCTGATCCGGTCTTGCTCTGGTCCTAGTCCGTTATTCTTCTGACAGAGTAAAACGAGTCCGGACTTGGGCTGGTCTTATATACAGCCTTAGTCTTTGTCATTTTGGTTTTAGTAATGATGCTGACCCTGTTCTGTTGTGTCTTTCCCTTTGGTCCTGGTCCTGGTCCTGGTCCTGGTCCTGGTCCTGGTCCTGGTCCAGTGGGAGGTGCCATCCCGGTCCAGCCCTCAGCGAGCCCATCAAACGAGGACATCGAGTCCCTGCATCAGCTCTACCTTCAGAAACTCACCGAACTGTTCGAGGAGCACAAGACCACGTACGGGATCAGCCCAGACCAGCACCTGACCTTCACATAAACCCAGAACTGGTCCAGACCAAAGACGGACTAAACAGGTCTAAACCGGTTCTGAGGGTTAAACCAGGACTAAACCAGGGATTTCTTTTCTCAGCTTTAGGAAAATGCTGCCAAAGGATCATAATTTTATATCTTTGTGTAAAATGTTTACTTAAACTGTTTAAAGATTATCAGACTCTGGTTTTTCACATTATTAGGATTTTGTATCAAAGAAAATCTGGGATTAAATGTGTTCGAAGGAAAAAATATGAATGAACCATAGGAAACTAATGTCTGTGTCTCATCAGTGTTTACAATAAAACATATGAATAAAGCTGTTCAAAAGCAGTCTGTCCTTTTTTCATCTGTAAAAATCTGTTGCCAAAGTATTAAAGGATGATCTCTTCCCACAGATAGAAAAGTGACAAGCTTCAAAATAAAATGCTTTGAAAACTCAGAAAACATTCACATATAAATTTTAATATTCTATTTGAAGATTAAATACGTACAAAGAAACAAGCATCTAAATCTGTTCAGTTTGTCAAACATTCTCAAAATTCATTTCAAAAACATTTATATTTTTGAAATGTTCAGAGCAAAATACATCACTGACTTTTAGGTCATAAAAAAACTGATGAACACTAAAAACGTTGCTAAAATGTGTCTCTTACATTTATAAATAAGAATTGTATAAAACATTAAAAACACGTTCCACATTTTGTTGCACACTTCCTTTAAAAGTGGACTGGTGATGAGACTCTGGGACCAGGACTGGACTTCCTTCAGGGGTCAAGGGTCAGGGATCACGAGTTTGGAGCTGAAGAAGGGAAGCTTAAATAGGAATACTCCACATCTTCCTCTGTAACTGAAAACAAAAACTGGTTTAGTCCTGGTCTAAATCTGGTCTGGTCTGGTCCTGGTCTGGTCCTGGTCTAAATCTGGTCTGGACCTGGTCTGGTCCTGGTCTGGTCCTGGTCCTGGTCTTGGTCCTGGTCCTAGTCTGGTCCTGGTTTTGGTCCTGGTCCTGGTCTTGGTCTTGGTCCTGGTCCTGGTCTTGGTCCTGGTCCTGGTCCTGGTCTTGGTCCTGGTCCTGATCTGGTCCTGGTCTTGTTCCTGATCTGGTCCTGGTCCTGGTCTTGGTCCTGGTCTTGATCTGGTCCTGGTCCTGGTCTTGGTCCTGGTCCTGGTCTGGTCCTGGTCTTGGTCTTGGTCCTGGTCCTGGTCTTGGTCCTGGTCCTGATCTGGTCCTGGTCCTGGTCTGGTCCTGGTCTAGTCTGGTCTGGTCCTGGTCTGGTCCTGGTCCTGGTCCTGGTCTGGTCCTAGTCCTGGTCCTGGTCTTGGTCCTGATCTGGTCCTGGTCCTGGTCTTGGTCCTGGTCCTGGTGTGGTCCTGGTCTTGGTCCTGGTCCTGGTCCTGGTCTTGTCCTGGTCCTAGTCTTGGTCCTGGTCCTGGTCCTGGTCCTGATCTGGTCCTGGTCCGGTCCTGGTCCTGGTCCTGGTCTGGTCCTGGTCCTGGTCCGGTCCTGGTCCTGGTCTGGTCCTGGTCTGGTCCTGGTCCTGGTCTGGTCTGGTCCTGGTCCTGGTCCTGGTCTGGTCCTGGTCTGGTCCTGGTCTGGTCCTGGTCCTGGTCTGGTCCTGGTCCTGGTCCTGGTCCTGGTCCTGGTCTGGTCCTGGTCCTGGTCCTGGTCTGGTCCTAGTCCTGGTCCTGGTCCTGGTCCTAGTCTTGGTCCTGGTCCTGGTCCTGGTCCTGATCTGGTCCTGGTCCGGTCCTGGTCCTGGTCCTGGTCTGGTCCTGGTCTGGTCCTGGTCTGGTCCTGATCTGGTCCTGGTCCTGGTCCTGGTCCTGGTCCTAGTCTTGGTCCTGGTCTGGTCCTGGTCCTGGTCCGGTCCTGGTCCTGGTCCTGGTCCTGGTCCTGGTCTGGTCCTGGTCTGGTCCTGGTCTGGTCCTGGTCTTGGTCCTGGTCTGGTCCTGGTCCTGGTCCGGTCCTGGTCCTGGTCCTGGTCCTGGTCTAGTCTGGTCCTAGTCTTGGTCCTGGTCTGGTCCTGGTCCTGGTCCGGTCCTGGTCCTGGTCCTGGTCCTGGTCCTGGTCCTGGTCCTGGTCCTAGTCTTGGTCCTGGTCTGGTCCTGGTCCTGGTCCGGTCCTGGTCCTGGTCCTGGTCTGGTCCTGGTCTGGTCCTGGTCCTGGTCCTGGTCCTGGTCCTGGTCCTAGTCTGGTCCTGGTCTGGTCCTGGTCTGGTCCTGGTCCTGGTCTGGTCCTAGTCCTGGTCCTGGTCCTGGTCCTGGTCCTGGTCTGGTCCTGGTCTGGTCCTGGTCTGGTCCTGGTCCTGGTCTGGTCCTAGTCCTGGTCCTGGTCCTGGTCCTGGTCCTGGTCCTGGTCCTGGTCTGGTCCTGGTCCTGGTCCTGGTCTGGTCCTGGTCCTGGTCTGGTCCTGGTCCTGGTCCGGTCCTGGTCCTGGTCCTGGTTTGGTCCTGGTCTGGTCCTAGTCCTGGTCCTGGTCCTGGTCTGGTCCTGGTCTGGTCCTGGTCTAGTCTGGTCCTGGTCTGGTCCTGGTCCTGGTCTGGTCCTGGTCCTGGTCCTGGTCCTGGTCTGGTCCTGGTCTGGTCCTGGTCTAGTCTGGTCCTGGTCTGGTCCTGGTCCTGGTCTGGTCCTGGTCTAGTCTGGTCCTGGTCTGGTCCTGGTCCTGGTCCTGGTCCTGGTCCTGGTCTGGTCCTGGTCTGGTCCTGGTCCTGGTCCTGGTCTGGTCCTAGTCCTGGTCTGGTCCTAGTCCTGGTCCTGGTCCTGGTCCTGGTCTGGTCCTGGTCTGGTCCTGGTCCTGGTCTGGTCCTGGTCTAGTCCTGGTCCTGGTCCTGGTCCTGGTCTGGTCCTGGTCCTGGTCCTAGTCCTGGTCTGGTCCTGGTCCTGGTCTGGTCCTGGTCCTGGTCCTGGTCCTGGTCTGGTCTGGTCCTGGTCCTGGTCTGGTCCTGGTCCTGGTCCTGGTCTGGTCCTGGTCCTGGTCTGGTCCTGGTCCTGGTCCTGGTCCTGGTCCTGGTCCTGGTCCTGGTCCTGGTCCTGGTCTGGTCCTGGTCCTGGTCCTGGTCCTGGTCCTGGTCTGGTCTGGTCCTGGTCTGGTCCTGGTCCTGGTCCTGGTCTGGTCCTGGTCCTGGTCCTGGTCCTGGTCCTGGTCCTGGTCTGGTCCTGGTCTGGTCCTGGTCTAGTCTGGTCCTGGTCTGGTCCTGGTCCTGGTCTGGTCCTGGTCTGGTCCTAGTCCTGGTCCGGTCCTGGTCCTGGTCCTGGTCCTGGTCCTGGTCCTGGTCCTGGTCTGGTCCTAGTCCTGGTCCTGGTCCTGGTCCTGGTCCTGGTCCTGGTCCTGGTCCTGGTCCTGGTCCTGGTCCTGGTCTGGTCCTGGTCCTGGTCTGGTCCTGGTCCTGGTCTGGTCCTGGTCCTGGTCCTGGTCCTGGTCTGGTCCTAGTCCTGGTCCGGTCCTGGTCCTGGTCCTGGTCTGGTCCTGGTCCTGGTCCTGGTCTGGTCCTAGTCCTGGTCCGGTCCTGGTCCTGGTCCTGGTCTGGTCCTGGTCCTGGTCCTGGTCCTGGTCTGGTCCTGTCCTGGTCTGGTCCTGGTCCTGGTCTGGTCCTAGTCCTGGTCTGGTCCTAGTCCTGGTCCTGGTCCTGGTCTGGTCCTGGTCCTGGTCCTGGTCCTGGTCCTGGTCTGGTCCTGGTCCTGGTCCTAGTCCTGGTCCGGTCCTGGTCCTGGTCCTGGTCTGGTCCTAGTCCTGGTCCTGGTCCTGGTCCTGGTCCTGGTCTGGTCCTGGTCCTGGTCTGGTCCTGGTCCTGGTCCTGGTCCTGGTCCTGGTCCTGGTCTGGTCCTAGTCCTGGTCTGGTCCTAGTCCTGGTCCTGGTCCTGGTCCTGGTCCTGGTCCTGGTCCTGGTCTGGTCCTAGTCCTGGTCCTGGTCCTGGTCCTGGTCCTGGTCTGGTCCTAGTCCTGGTCCTGGTCCTGGTCCTGGTCCTGGTCCTGGTCCTGGTCTGGTCCTGGTCTGGTCCTGGTCCTGGTCCTGGTCTGGTCCTAGTCCTGGTCCTGGTCCTGGTCCTGGTCCTGGTCTGGTCCTGGTCTGGTCCTGGTCTAGTCTGGTCCTGGTCTGGTCCTGGTCCTGGTCCTGGTCCTGGTCCTGGTCTGGTCCTAGTCCTGGTCCTGGTCCTGGTCCTGGTCTGGTCCTAGTCCTGGTCCTGGTCCTGGTCCTGGTCCTGGTCCTGGTCCTGGTCTGGTCCTGGTCCTGGTCCTGGTCCTGGTCCTGGTCTGGTCCTAGTCCTGGTCCGGTCCTGGTCCTGGTCCTGGTCCTGGTCCTGGTCCTGGTCTGGTCCTGGTCCTGGTCCTGGTCCTGGTCCTGGTCCTGGTCCTGGTCTGGTCTGGTCCTGGTCTGGTCCTGGTCCTGGTCTGGTCCTGGTCTGGTCCTGGTCTAGTCTGGTCCTGGTCTGGTCCTGGTCTAGTCTGGTCCTAGTCCTGGTCTGGTCCTGGTCTGGTCCTGGTCCTGGTCTGGTCCTGGTCTGGTCCTGGTCTAGTCTGGTCCTGGTCCTGGTCTGGTCCTGGTCTGGTCCTGGTCTAGTCTGGTCCTGGTCTGGTCCTGGTCCTGGTCTGGTCCTGGTCTAGTCTGGTCCTAGTCCTGGTCTGGTCCTGGTCTGGTCCTGGTCCTGGTCCTGGTCCTGGTCTGGTCCTGGTCTGGTCCTGGTCCTGGTCTGGTCCTGGTCTGGTCTGGTCCTGGTCCTGGTCTGGTCCTGGTCTGGTCCTGGTCTGGTCCTGGTCCTGGTCCTGGTCCTGGTCTGGTCCTGGTCTGGTCCTGGTCTGGTCCTGGTCTAGTCTGGTCCTGGTCTGGTACTGGTCCTGGTCTGGTCCTGGTCTAGTCTGGTCCTGGTCCTGGTCTGGTCCTGGTCTGGTCCTGGTCCTGGTCTGGTCCTGGTCTGGTCCTGGTCTGGTCCTGGTCCTGGTCCTGGTCTGGTCCTGGTCTAGTCTGGTCCTGGTCCTGGTCTGGTCCTGGTCTGGTCCTGGTCTGGTCCTGGTCTGGTCCTGGTCCTGGTCTGGTCCTGGTCTGGTCTGGTCCTGGTCCTGGTCTGGTCCTGGTCTGGTCCTGGTCTAGTCTGGTCCTGGTCTGGTCCTGGTCCTGGTCTGGTCCTGGTCTAGTCTGGTCCTGGTCCTGGTCTGGTCCTGGTCTGGTCCTGGTCCTGGTCCTGGTCTGGTCCTGGTCTAGTCTGGTCCTGGTCCTGGTCTGGTCCTGGTCTGGTCCTGGTCTGGTCCTGGTCCTGGTCCTGGTCCTGGTCTGGTCCTGGTCTGGTTCTGGTCTGGTCCTGGTCTAGTCTGGTCTGGTCCTGGTCTGGTCCTGGTCCTGGTCTGGTCCTGGTCTGGTCCTGGTCCTGGTCCTGGTCTGGTCCTGGTCTGGTCCTGGTCTAGTCTGGTCCTAGTCCTGGTCCTGGTCCTGGTCTGGTCCTGGTCCTGGTCTGGTCCTGGTCTAGTCTGGTCTGGTCTGGTCTGGTCCTGGTCTAGTCTGGTCTGGTCCTGGTCTGGTCCTGGTCCTGGTCTGGTCCTGGTCTGGTCCTGGTCCTGGTCCTGGTCTGGTCCTGGTCTGGTCCTGGTCTGGTCCTGGTCTGGTCAAGGTCCTGGTCCTGGTCCTGGTCTGGTCCTGGTCTGGTCCTGGTCTGGTCCTGGTCCTGGTCCTGGTCTGGTCCTGGTCTGGTCCTGGTCCTGGTCCTGGTCTGGTCCTGGTCTGGTCCTGGTCTAGTCTGGTCCTAGTCCTGGTCCTGGTCCTGGTCTGGTCCTGGTCTGGTCCTGGTCTGGTCCTGGTCTAGTCTGGTCCTAGTCCTGGTCCTGGTCCTGGTCCTGGTCTGGTCCTGGTCCTGGTCTGGTCCTGGTCTGGTCCTGGTCTAGTCTGGTCCTGGTCTGGTCCTGGTCCTGGTCTGGTCCTGGTCTAGTCTGGTCCTGGTCCTGGTCTGGTCCTGGTCTGGTCCTGGTCTAGTCTGGTCCTGGTCTGGTCCTGGTCCTGGTCTGGTCCTGGTCTAGTCTGGTCCTAGTCCTGGTCTGGTCCTGGTCTGGTCCTGGTCCTGGTCTGGTCCTGGTCTGGTCCTGGTCTGGTCCTGGTCTGGTCCTGGTCTGGTCTGGTCTGGTCCTGGTCTGGTCCTGGTCCTGGTCCTGGTCTGGTCCTGGTCTGGTCCTGGTCTGGTCCTGGTCTAGTCTGGTCCTGGTCTGGTCCTGGTCCTGGTCTGGTCCTGGTCTAGTCTGGTCCTAGTCCTGGTCTGGTCCTGGTCTGGTCCTGGTCCTGGTCTGGTCCTGGTCTGGTCCTGGTCTGGTCCTGGTCTGGTCTGGTCCTGGTCTGGTCCTGGTCCTGGTCTGGTCCTGGTCTAGTCTGGTCCTGGTCCTGGTCTGGTCCTGGTATGGTCCTGGTCTGGTCCTGGTCTGGTCCTGGTCCTGGTCCTGGTCCTGGTCCTGGTCTGGTCCTGGTCTGGTCCTGGTCTGGTCTGGTCCTGGTCCTGGTCCTGGTCCTGGTCTGGTCCTGGTCTGGTCCTGGTCTGGTCCTGGTCTGGTCTGGTCCTGGTCTGGTCCTGGTCCTGGTCTGGTCCTGGTCTAGTCTGGTCCTAGTCCTGGTCTGGTCCTGGTCCTGGTCTGGTCCTGGTCTGGTCCTGGTCTGGTCCTGGTCCTGGTCCTGGTCCTGGTCTGGTCCTGGTCCTGGTCTGGTCCTGGTCTGGTCCTGGTCCTGGTCCTGGTCTGGTCCTGGTCTGGTCCTGGTCTAGTCTGGTCCTAGTCCTGGTCCTGGTCCTGGTCCTGGTCTGGTCCTGGTCCTGGTCTGGTCCTGGTCTGGTCCTGGTCTAGTCCTGGTCTGGTCCTGGTCCTGGTCCTGGTCCTGGTCTGGTCCTGGTCCTGGTCTGGTCCTGGTCTGGTCCTGGTCTGGTCCTGGTCTAGTCTGGTCCTGGTCTGGTCCTGGTCCTGGTCTGGTCCTGGTCTAGTCTGGTCCTGGTCCTGGTCTGGTCCTGGTCTGGTCCTGGTCTAGTCTGGTCCTGGTCTGGTCCTGGTCCTGGTCTGGTCCTGGTCTGGTCTGGTCCTAGTCCTGGTCTGGTCCTGGTCTGGTCCTGGTCCTGGTCTGGTCCTGGTCTGGTCCTGGTCTAGTCTGGTCCTAGTCCTGGTCCTGGTCCTGGTCCTGGTCTGGTCCTGGTCCTGGTCTGGTCCTGGTCTGGTCCTGGTCTGGTCCTGGTCTAGTCTGGTCCTGGTCTGGTCCTGGTCCTGGTCTGGTCCTGGTCTAGTCTGGTCCTAGTCCTGGTCTGGTCCTGGTCTGGTCCTGGTCCTGGTCTGGTCCTGGTCTGGTCCTGGTCTGGTCCTGGTCCTGGTCCTGGTCTGGTCCTGGTCTGGTCTGGTCCTGGTCCTGGTCTGGTCCTGGTCTGGTCCTGGTCCTGGTCCTGGTCCTGGTCCTGGTCTGGTCCTGGTCTGGTCCTGGTCTAGTCTGGTCCTGGTCCTGGTCCTGGTCCTGGTCCTGGTCTGGTCCTGGTCCTGGTCTGGTCCTGGTCCTGGTCCTGGTCCTGGTCTGGTCCTGGTCCTGGTCTGGTCCTGGTCCTGGTCTGGTCCTGGTCTGGTCCTGGTCCTGGTCCTGGTCCTGGTCTGGTCCTGGTCTGGTCCTGGTCTGGTCCTGGTCCTGGTCCTGGTCCTGGTCTGGTCCTGGTCTGGTCCTGGTCTGGTCCTGGTCCTGGTCCTGGTCTGGTCCTGGTCCTGGTCCTGGTCCTGGTCTGGTCCTGGTCTGGTCCTGGTCTTGGTCCTGTCCTGGTCTTGGTCCTGGTCCTGATCTGGTCCTGGTCCTGGTCTTGGTCCTGATCTGGTCCTGGTCCTGGTCTTGGTCCTGGTCCTGGTCTGGTCCTGGTCTTGGTCTTGGTCCTGGTCCTGGTCTTGGTCCTGGTCCTGATCTGGTCCTGGTCCTGGTCTTGGTCCTGGTCCTGGTCTGGTCCTGGTCTTGGTCCTGGTCTTGGTCCTGATCTGGTCCTGGTCCTGGTCCTGGTCTTGGTCCTGGTCCTGGTCTGGTCCTGGTCCTGGTCCTGGTCCTGGTCCTGATCTGGTCCTGGTCCTGGTCTTGGTCCTGGTCCTGGTCCTGGTCTGGTCCTGGTCTTGGTCCTGGTCCTGGTCCTGGTCCGGTCCTGGTCCTGGTCCTGGTCCTGGTCCTGGTCCTGGTCTGGTCCTGGTCTGGTCCTAGTCCTGGTCCTGGTCTGGTCCTGGTCTAGTCTGGTCCTGGTCCTGGTCCTGGTCCTGGTCCTGGTCTGGTCCTAGTCCTGGTCCTGGTCTGGTCCTGGTCTAGTCCTGGTCTGGTCCTGGTCCTGGTCCTGTCTGGTCCTAGTCCTGGTCCTGGTCTGGTCTGGTCTGGTCTGGTCCTGGTCCTGGTCTCTGGTCTGGTCTGGTCCTGGTCTGGTCCTGGTCTGGTCCTGGTCCTGGTCCTAGTCCTGGTCCTGGTCTGGTCCTGGTCTGGTCCTGGTCTGGTCTGGTCCTGGTCCTGGTCCTGGTCCTGGTCCTGGTCTCTGGTCCTGGTCTGGTCCTGGCTGTCCTGGTCTGGTCCTGGTGTCCTGGTCTTGGTCCTGGTCTGGTCCTGGTCCTGGTCCTGGTCCTGGTCCTGGTCTGGTCCTGGTCCTGGTCCTGGTCCTGGTCTGGTCCTAGTCCTGGTCCTGGTCTGGTCCTGGTCTGGTCCTGGTCTAGTCTGGTCCTGGTCTGGTCCTGGTCCTGGTCCTGGTCCTGGTCTGGTCCTAGTCCTGGTCCTGGTCTGGTCCTGGTCTGGTCCTGGTCTGGTCCTAGTCCTGGTCCTGGTCTGGTCCTGGTCTGGTCCTGGTCTGGTCCTAGTCCTGGTCCTGGTCTGGTCCTGGTCTGGTCCTGGTCTAGTCTGGTCCTGGTCTGGTCCTGGTCCTGGTCTGGTCCTGGTCTGGTCCTGGTCTAGTCTGGTCCTGGTCTGGTCCTGGTCTGGTCCTGGTCCTGGTCTGGTCCTGGTCCTGGTCCTGGTCTGGTCCTGGTCTTGGTCCTGGTCCTGGTCTGGTCCTGATCTGGTCCTGGTCCGGTCCTGGTCCTGGTCCTGGTCCTGGTCCTGGTCCTGGTCTGGTCCTGGTCCTGGTCTGGTCCTGGTCTGGTCCTGGTCTGGTCTGGTCCTGGTCTGGTCCTGGTCCTGGTCTGGTCCTGGTCTGGTCCTGGTCCTGGTCCTGGTCCTGGTCCTGGTCCTGGTCCTGGTCTAGTCCTGGTCCTGGTCTGGTCCTGGTCTGGTCCTGGTCTAGTCTGGTCCTGGTCTGGTCCTGGTCCTGGTCTGGTCCTGATCTGGTCCTGGTCCGGTCCTGGTCCTGGTCCTGGTCCTGGTCCTGGTCCTGGTCTAGTCCTGGTCCTGGTCTGGTCCTGGTCTGGTCCTGGTCTAGTCTGGTCCTGGTCTGGTCCTGGTCCTGGTCCTGGTCCTGGTCCTGGTCTGGTCCTAGTCCTGGTCCTGGTCTGGTCCTGGTCTGGTCCTGGTCTAGTCTGGTCCTGGTCTGGTCCTGGTCCTGGTCCTGGTCCTGGTCCTGGTCTGGTCTGGTCCTGGTCCTGGTCTGGTCCTGGTCTAGTCCTGGTCTAGTCTGGTCTTGATCTGGTCCTGGTCCTGGTCCTGGTCCTGGTCCTGGTCCTGGTCTGGTCCTAGTCCTGGTCTGGTCCTGGTCTAGTCCTGGTCTAGTCTGGTCTTGATCTGGTCCTGGTCCTGGTCCTGGTCCTGGTCCTGGTCCTGGTCTGGTCCTAGTCCTGGTCCTGGTCTGGTCCTGGTCTGGTCCTGGTCTGGTCCTGGTCCTGGTCCTGGTCTGGTCCTGGTCTGGTCCTGGTCCTGGTCCTGGTCCTGGTCCTGGTCTGGTCCTGGTCCTGGTCCTGGTCCTGGTCTGGTCCTGGTCTAGTCTGGTCCTGGTCTGGTCCTGGTCTGGTCCTGGTCTGGTCCTGATCTAGTCTGGTCCTGGTCTGGTCCTGGTCTGGTCCTAGTCCTGGTCTAGTCTGGTCCTGGTCTGGTCCTGGTCTGGTCCTGGTCCTGGTCCTGGTCTGGTCCTAGTCCTGGTCCTGGTCTGGTCCTGGTCTGGTCCTGGTCTGGTCCTAGTCCTGGTCTAGTCTGGTCCTGGTCTGGTCTTGGTCTGGTCCTGGTCTGGTCCTGGTCTGGTCCTGGTCTAGTCTGGTCCTGGTCCTGGTCTGGTCCTGGTCTGGTCCTGGTCCTGGTCCTGGTCCTGGTCCTGGTCCTGGTCCTGGTCTGGTCCTGGTCCTGGTCTGGTCCTGGTCTAGTCTGGTCCTGGTCCTGGTCTGGTCCTGGTCTGGTCCTGGTCTGGTCCTAGTCTGGTCCTGGTCTGGTCCTGGTCTGGTCCTGATCTGGTCCTGGTCCTGGTCCTGGTCTGGTCCTGGTCCTAGTCCTGGTCTGGTCCTGGTCCTGGTCCTGGTCCTAGTCCTGGTCTGGTCCTGGTCTGGTCCTGGTCCTGGTCTGGTCCTGGTCCTGGTCTGGTCCTGGTCTGGTCCTGGTCCTGGTCCTGGTCTGGTCCTGGTCCTGGTCCTGGTCCTGGTTCTGGTCTGGTCCTGGTCCTGGTCCTGGTCCTGGTCTGGTCCTGGTCCTGGTCCTGGTCTGGTCCTGGTCCTGGTCTGGTCCTGGTCCTGGTCTGGTCCTGGTCTTGGTCCTGGTCCTGGTCCTGGTCTGGTCCTGGTCCTGGTCCTGGTCTGGTCCTGGTCTGGTCCTGGTCCTGGTCTGGTCCTGGTACCATTAGTCTTGTTGGGTTTGTTACACTTGTCTCGTTTTTTCACAGAAACATAGAAGACTTCAGGATCTGAAAAAACAGAAGTGTCGTTAGTTTGGCTTTAGTCCAATTTAAAACCAACTAAAACCTGTTAGAAGAACAACTAAAACCTCTTCAAATCCAACTAAAACCTGTTCTAAACCAATTAAAACCTTTTCAAAACCAACTTAAACCTGTTCAAATCAAAATAAAACCTGTTCAAATCAAAATCAAACCTTTACTTTACTATTTTACTGTGGTTTATTTCAAAGGGTTTTTTAGTTGGTGAATAGAAAAGGTTAGAACACGTGTAAAGGTTCCAGTGTAAAAGCAGCACTGAAACCCTTGTGGTTTCTCAAATGATGTTCTGAGACTAAAACAGGAAACCTAGAGCCCACAAGCATTATGCAAAAACAGGAAGAGCAATTGTCTCTGTCTAAAACCTGTTCAGATCCAACTAACACTTCTGAACTGACCGTTGTTTGGTGAGGTCTGGCTCGGTTCGGCTCTGGTGGGTTTCTTCCAGGAGCTGTTTTTAATGAAGAGGATCACAGAGATCAGGAAAACCACGACACAGAGAAGAAGCACAGCCAGAAGGATCCCCAGGAACCTGGGACCATAGGCGCCCGAGGACGGACTGTTGGACATGCCAGGAGCTGGGCTTGACCAGGGTTTATCTGTTTAATATGAACGAGAAAAGGTTCAGGTAGTTCAGTTCAGGCCAGGGTAGTTTTGCAGATGAAGCATAAAAGTGAAAACAAAGTCTAAACCAGGACTAAACCAGGTCTTATCAGGACTGACCTGTTGTGACTTGGACCCGGCTGGACTCTGACCGCTCTCCTTGGACCAACAGGGTCACACCTCGTTCTGAGAGACAAGAACCAGACTGGTTTGTTTCATGATATTTGTTTTTTGGAGACAGTGGCCATGTTTGGACATGAGCAGCTAGTTTTCTGAAAATGACTGCATAAAAAAATCAATTTACACAAAGTTGCACTTCTTAAACTGGCCACTGGGGAACACTAGCTCATGAAAAGTCAACACTCAGTCCACTCAAGTTCTGACCTGTAAAAGTGATGTTAACGATGTCCGAGGTCTGTCCCTCTCTGGACTCACACCAGTACAGCCCTGTGTCCAAAGTGTAGAGTGTTTTAATTTCACATGAAGATCCATTTTCTGTCCCCCAGTCCTTACACAGGCTCCTGGTCCCACTGCTGCTGTTCTTCCTCAGAGTCCAGTCTCTGTCCTCACAGCTCAGAGACAGAGAGTCTCCACTGGAGAACTGGGACCTAGCTGGACTCACTCGGACTGAGGCTGTGGATAAAAGTACAAATACAGTCACAGCACCTCACAGAACGTCCTGGTTTTGTGAACGTTTATTCCTGGTTTAGTCCTGGTTTATTCCTGGTTTAGTCCTGGTTTAGTCCTGGTTTAGTCCTGGTTTAGTCCTGGTTTAGACCTGGTTTAGACCTGGTTTAAACCTGGTTTAGTCCTGGTTTAGTCCTGGTTTAGACCTGGTTTAGACCTGGTTTAAACCTGGGTTTAGACCTGGTTTAGACCTGGTTTAGACCTGGTTTAGACCTGGTTTAAACCTGGTTTAAACCTGGTTTAGACCTGGTTTAGTCCTGGTTTAGTCCTGGTTTAGACTTGGTTAAGTCCTGGTTTAGACCTGGTTTAGTCCTGGTTTAGACCTGGTTTAGACCTGGTTTAAACCTGGTTTAAACCTGGTTTAGACCTGGTTTAGTCCTGGTTTAGTCCTGGTTTAGTCCTGGTTTAGTCCTGGTTTAGTCCTGGTCTAGACCTGGTTTAGACCTGGTTTAGTCCTGGTTTAGACTTGGTTTAGACCTGGTTTAGTCCTGGTTAAGACCTGGTTTAGTCCTGGTTTAGTCCTGGTTTAGTCCTGGTTTAGACCTGGTTTAGTCCTGGTTTAGACCTGGTTTAGTCCTGGTTTAGTCCTGGTTTAGATCTGGTTTAGTCCTGGTTTAGACCTGGTTTAGTCCTGGTTTAGTCCTGGTTTAGACCTGGTTTAGATCTGGTTTAGATCTGGTTTAGTCCTGGTTTAGTCCTGGTTTAGTCCTGGTTTAGTCCTGGTTTAGACCTGGTTTAGACCTGGTTTAGTCCTGGTTTAGTCCTGGTTTAGTCCTGGTTTAGTCCTGCTTTAGACCTGGTTTAGACCTGGTTTAGTCCTGGTTTAGACCTGGTTTAGTCCTGGTTTAGTCCTGGTTTAGACCTGGTTTAGACCTGGTTTAGACCTGGTTTAGACCTGGTTTAGACCTGGTTTAGACCTGGTTTAGATTTGGTTTAGTCCTGGTTTAGTCCTGGTTTAAACCTGGTTTAGTCCTGGTTTAGACCTGGTTTAGTCCTGGTTTAGTCCTGGTTTAGACCTGGTTTAGATCTGGTTTAGATCTGGTTTAGTCCTGGTTTAGTCCTGGTTTAGTCCTGGTTTAGTCCTGGTTTAGACCTGGTTTAGACCTGGTTTAGTCCTGCTTTAGTCCTGCTTTAGACCTGGTTTAGACCTGGTTTAGTCCTGGTTTAGACCTGGTTTAGTCCTGGTTTAGACCTGGTTTAGACCTGGTTTAGTCCTGGTTTAGTCCTGGTTTAGACCTGGTTTAGACCTGGTTTAGACCTGGTTTAGACCTGGTTTAGTCCTGGTTTAGACCTGGTTTAGACCTGGTTTAGTCCTGGTTTAGACCTGGTTTAGTCCTGGTTTAGACCTGGTTTAGACCTGGTTTAGTCCTGGTTTAGTCCTGGTTTAGACCTGGTTTAGACCTGGTTTAGTCCTGGTTTAGTCCTGGTTTAGACCTGGTTTAGACCTGGTTTAGACCTGGTTTAGACCTGGTTTAGACCTGGTTTAGACCTGGTTTAAACCTGGTTTAGACCTGGTTTAGACCTGGTTTAGACCTGGTTTAGACCTGGTTTAGACTTGGTTTAGTCCTGGTTTAGACTTGGTTTAGTCCTGGTTTAGACCTGGTTTAGACCTGGTTTAGACCTGGTTTAGACCTGGTTTAGACCTGGTTTAGTCCTGGTTTAAACCTGGTTTAAACCTGGTTTAAACCTGGTTTAGTCCTGGTTTAGTCCTGGTTTAGACCTGGTTTAGTCCTGGTTTAGTCCTGGTTTAGACTTGGTTTAGTCCTGGTTTAGACCTGGTTTAGTCCTGGTTTAAACCTGGTTTAGTCCTGGTTTAGTCCTGGTTTAGTCCTGGTTTAGACCTGGTTTAGTCCTGGTTTAGTCCTGGTTTAAACCTGGTTTAAACCTGGTTTAAACCTGGTTTAGTCCCGGTTTAGTCCTGGTTTAGTCCTGGTTTAGACCTGGGTTTAGACCTGGTTTAGACCTGGTTTAAACCTGGTTTAGTCCTGGTTTAGTCCTGGTTTAGTCCTGGTTTAGTCCTGGTTTAGACCTGGGTTTAGTCCTGGTTTAGTCCTGGTTTAGTCCTGGTTTAGACCTGGTCTAGACCTGGTTTAGTCCTGGTTTAGTCCTGGTGAGTCCAGGTTTAGACCTGGTTTAGACCTGGTTTAGACCTGGTTTAGTCCTGATTTAGATCTGGTTTAGTCCTGGTTTAGTCCTGGTTTAGTCCTGGTTTAGACCTGGTTTAGACCTGGTTTAGTCCTGGTTTAGACCTGGTTTAGTCCTGGTTTAGTCCTGGTTTAGACTTGGTTTAGTCCTGGTTTAGACCTGGTTTAGACCTGGTTTAGTCCTGGTTTAGACCTGGTTTAGTCCTGGTTTAGTCCTGGTTTAGTCCTGGTTTAGACCTGGTTTAGACCTGGTTTAGTCCTGGTTTAGTCCTGGTTTAAACCTGGTTTAGTCCTGGTTTAGACCTGGTTTAGTCCTGGTTTAGTCCTGGTTTAGACCTGGTTTAGACCTGGTTTAGTCCTGCTTTAGACCTGGTTTAGTCCTGGTTTAGTCCTGGTTTAGTCCTGGTTTAGACCTGGTTTAGTCCTGGTTTAGACCTGGTTTAGACCTGGTTTAGTCCTGGTTTAGTCCTGGTTTAGACCTGGTTTAGACCTGGTTTAGTCCTGGTTTAGTCCTGGTTTAAACCTGGTTTAGTCCTGGTTTAGACCTGGTTTAGTCCTGGTTTAGTCCTGGTTTAGTCCTGCTTTAGACCTGGTTTAGTCCTGGTTTAGTCCTGGTTTAAACCTGGTTTAGTCCTGGTTTAGTCCTGGTTTAGACCTGGTTTAGACCTGGTTTAGTCCTGGTTTAGTCCTGGTTTAAACCTGGTTTAGTCCTGGTTTAGACCTGGTTTAGTCCTGGTTTAGTCCTGGTTTAGTCCTGCTTTAGACCTGGTTTAGACCTGGTTTAGACCTGGTTTAGACCTGGTTTAGACCTGCTTTAGTCCAGGTTTAGTCCTGGTTGGTGAACTTACCCTGGTCCGTCCCATGATGCAGTGAAAACACTAAAGAGAGAAAAGCAGATGAACAGATTTGTCTCGGTGTGAACTCTTTTTTTCTGAAACAGATTTGTGGGCGAAGGTGAGAAAGTCTCTTCAACAGATCGTCTCACATTCTGGGCTTTTCTAACCTTTATTAAGCCCTTTATTAAACCCTTTATTAAGCCCTTTATTAAACCCTTTATTAAGCCCTTTATAACATTATTAGCTTTACTTTAGCATTCTAAGTTATAAGCACACGACTGCAACCTCTCAACAGCCTTTACAAAAGAAGGTTTCTGTGTTGGCTTTTGGTAAATGTTCTATGAAGCTGGTGATTATGTTCAACAAAAAACAAAGCTACGGCTAAACTAAGGCTCTTGTGTAAAACCAAAAAGGTACAATATGTACTTGTACTGAAAGAGTGTGAAAGTGGATATTATCAGTTACTCACGGAGCAGACTTAGAGCAGCTTGTGGTCCCATTGTCGACGGTGATGAACTGACTGTTCTTTTGTAGGTGGGGGTTAGTCTTTTAACAGGAAATGTTTAAAAATGCTCAGTGTGTGCTCTGAAAACCACAGCAACAGATAATTATCTCTTTGTTTTCTTGTGTACAACTGTTTAATAATGTGACTGGTAAATATTCTTTAATAAATACAAAGTTCTCTTGGACGTTTTTAGACAATAATCTTTAAATTTGCTTAACCTTCATCTTTTGTCACGCGATCCTCTTCCTCTTTCAGTCACACCAGTCGTCTGTGCTTCTTCTTTAGCTGTTGTCTTCACTCAAACAAGTCATTAATGTACTACCGTGTAATCTCGTCTGGAGCCTATCCCAGCAGCTTTGGGCCTGAGGCGGGCTGTATCCTGGACAGTGGCCAGTTAGTCACAGGGCTGACATTTAGACAGAGACACATTCTTTCACTAAGGACACTTTAGATTTGCCCGTTGACCTACAAATGCAAGTGTTTGGACGGTTACGAACTGGAGTACCCAGAGAGAAGCCACAGTAAGACGGACCCCTGACAGAAAACAATCCCAGGAGCAATAAGATGTGTGTGTGTTTGTGTGTGTGTGTGTGTGTGTGTGTGTGTGTGTGTGTGTGTGTGTGTGTGTGTGTGTGTGTGTGTGTGTGTGTATGTGTGTGTGTGTGTGTGTGTGTGTGTGTGTGTGTGTGTGTGTGTGTGTGTGTGTGTGTGTGTGTGTGTGTGTGTGTGTGTGTGTGTGTAAGTGTGTGTTGTACCTCGGGGTGTTGTTGTGACACCTGTGATAAAAAGGAAGTGTTTATTCGAGAGGTGCCAGTGATAAAGTTGTCAACAAAATTGAGAAAGTTCTAGTCATGTGTGTATGTAAATCAGACAGACTAACAGAATACTTTTCACAAATAATATTTTTATTATAAATATTTTATTATAAATAATATACAACAAACAATGTCTTTATAGCAAAGAAAAATGAATAAAGCAGTGCTAGGTAAAATCAAAACCAAAGGACACACATGGCTAATTAGCATAAATCAACACAGCGAATATATGAGGCTAAACATAAAGCTAATGAGGCTCATGTCTTTGTCTAATGTCTTTCATTGACAGAGTATACCATTGTTGTGCAGCTGACTCCAGAATGAGCTCCAGAGATGAAAAACAGGCTCTTTTTATCTTGTTACTAAAGAGGATTTCTAGACAAACTAAGGAGGAGTGTTTGGATCGTTGTACAACCCAAGCCTCTCTCATGGAACCCCTTATTCAGGCCTTGAGTAAGGGGGTCACTATGCAGCGATATACCTCCGGAGAAATCAGAAAATATATAAGGAGAAATCCAATGGTGACTCTACAAGTGTAAAAATCATGTTTACAGCCTGGTACCAAAGACTCTCAAGGTCTCTAGAGCTAAGTAACTCTTTTAACATGTCTTACTGTTTTAGTGACTTTGCGGTAACCACAAGTAGCTATAGCTAATAAAGTCTGGGTTGTAGGTTTATATGATCGGATTAGTCTTTTTCAATAAATGTTCACCTGCTGCAGGTGAGGGTATAATAAGGGTTGGATAATAGATTTAATTATTTATTTATCCAGGAAAGTCCCACTGAGATTACAAATCTCTTTTGAATGGGACTATTGTACATGTCTTTAGTGGTGGAGGAAACCAGAGTACCCGGAGGAAACCTACAATGATACAGAGAACAAACTCCACACAGAAAGGCTCTTCCCTGGAATCGAACCCAGGACCTTCTTGCTGTGAGGCAGTGGTGCTAACCACTCTGTCACAGTAAATAAAGTTGCTTTTTCCTGCCATTATGACCGACTGAACACATTTAGTTTTAGTTGGACCCTGGCTGTGTTAAGTAGCCTGGATTGTGTTCAGACTAAAGCTCTGAGGGTCTGTTGCAGTGGCTCCAGGACCACTTCTACCCCTGCCTGTGAGTCTCATCCTCTCCTTAAGGCAGATAAAGGCTAAATGTCTTCGAGACAAGTGTTGGGAGTTTGATTGAAAGACGTATAAAGCATTTTTTTCCCCACACAATGGGAAGGTGGCACAGTCTGTGGGCCTTTGAAAATAAGTTGTGGTCGGACTGGTGTGGCCCGCTGTGCCTCTGTATTTATCCTGAATTACTCAGTAGAAGGCTGGCATGTAACCCTCTTCAGGATTATCTGAGTGGACAGAAGAAGTTATTTAGCTCTTCACTAATGGGTCCAAGGAGGGCCCACTGACTCAGGCAGAATATCTGGGTGACGGATAATCTTTCTGTTTTCTCTACTGAACTATCCTCTGTGATGGATTCAACTGTGATGGATTCAACAACGTACACCTGCTCACTTTACTATATGTTCTGATTCTGCTGCTGCTCTGTCGGCCCTCAGCCCCATGGAATCAGAGGCTCGCTCTGACCTAGAACTAGAGATGTTCTGCTGGGTTCAAGGGTTTCATTGGTTTGACTCCCTGGACATGCCTGGATAAAGGGGAATGAAAGAGCAGATGCTTCAGCCAAAGAATCACTTCGCAAGGATTCAATCGACTTTCTCATAATGCAATAGTATTTGTGAGGAGCATCTAAACGACCAGTGGAAGAATGAAAAAGAATGGGAGGGGGAACACTGGTCAGCCATCTGTCCTGAATCGTAGTCTCGGACCTCTTAACGAAGGGATGAACTGTGATATTAGCTTGAATAAGCCTGGGACACTGTGGTCTTGTGTTTAAAGGTGGTAAGCACCCTGATGAGTTGTGAGAATGTGGAAGTTCTGAAACTGTGACTCATGTTCTGTTGTCATGCAGCAACACGAGAGAAAGGCTGCAGCTGTTTGTTTAGAACTTTATTCTCAGTAGGTCCTCCACTGCTCTACATTGTATTTGAGGTTTTATTATTATGTTATGACGCATGCTTTGACAGAGGAGGGCAGCATTGTGCAGGTTAGCCTACAGGCTGCTGGAAGTCATTAGAAGAAGAAGAGGGAGGCGCCAGTTTCAGTGGGAGGCCCCGGCTGCACGCGCTGTGTGTGGTAAGCTTTTAGAGTGCATTTTTCATTGGAATGTACCGGTCTAAATGATGTTTATGACTTTGAGGACCACACACAGAGTTTAATCTGGGGGGGCGGACTGTGATGTGGACATTGCCACCTGCTTTCCTTGTTTCTTTTTTTCATTTTTCTCTCTGTGTTGAAGTTTTTTCAGTTAGTCCGGCCTGATGAAGGAAGGTGCACGTGTTTGTTTTGGTCACATACACCGGTGTCAGCCAGGCAGGAGAGGAGAGTTCAGACTGGACTTTGATGGTGGAAGAGACATGAACTCTTCTGAGGTGCGGTGACAGCTGCGGTGTATTATTGCGGGATTATTTGGCTGTGTTAATAACTTTAACTGTTAATGGCTGCTAAACTGTAAAAAGGGGAATAGAATTGTCCTTTTACTTGTGTAATAAATATTGTTTATTGATTTATTGTTGTGTGCATGTTTGTGAACCCCTTCTGGCCCATAACACACATCTTAACTCAAGTCTCATTTCAGCGGCGCACAGTTCAAAAGAAGTGCATCAGGCGCACGCGCAAAGAGAAAGTGTGAAATTTGAGACAAGCCAACACTAAAAGGCGAGAAGTTATGTTTTCTTTAAACTCTGAGGGCCGATGAAATTCAGTTTTCTTTTCTGTCGTTGTATTATGTATGTAGCATGTATGAGTATGCTTATCAAATAAACCCCCACCGTTCTGTGACGACTTCAGCGGACAGTCACGTCAGTAAGAGATCAGGTTACACAAGACAAGAACAGTAGGCTAAAGGTTTATGGTTAAGGGTTTTTAAAAATGGCTGCGCTCCTCGGACTCTTTACTGTTCTCTTTTTCTGTGGGTTGTGTTCCTCCGCAGATGAAGGTGAGTGCGGTTGGCCAACGCTTTAAGAAGACTCCCTTTTTTATTGTTCTGTTTATGAGTCACACCGGAACTTCCCCATATTAGTTTGTTTGTTTTGCTGAAGCCCTGTAGAATTGGCAGGAAGTCAAGTATTTTACATTATTCGACGCAGTATTGGACACTTTCCAGACACTTGGAGTTTTATATCCAGAGGTTACGACAGAACACAGGCTGACTGTGTTTTTATGTTTTTACAACTAAACAGCTGTAGCTCCGTAAACACAGAAATGATGATAAAGATAAAGAGCCACGTAGGCCTCTGTAGGCAACGCCCTTTTATAAAAAGAAAACTAAGACTTGAGTTTATACTTTATTATTCTGTGTGTTCTGTCTGTCGTGTACTGTGTGTTGTTGACTCCAGATGAACTCGAATTAAAGCAAAGTCAACCCCGAGCTCAGCTCAAAAGGTTAAACATAAGACCTTGAACCAACACTAAAACATTCAACACTTCTGCCTTTTCTTCAAGGCTTTAGTCACAAATGTGGCTTTAACTCAGAAATATTGAACATGAACAGAACACTTAACACTAACAGTAATAATTGTAATAGAGAGTAACACTGGCAAGAGCTGGAACCAGAATAATTATATATTTCTTTTGTTCATGGGCTGTCTGTCCTGCACGATTAAAAAGACTTCAATAAACTTACATACAAACATTATTACCTTTTTATTTTTTATTATTTTAAAGAATAGAAATATTTAAAGAACTGTATGATGGAGCTATTTTCCAGAACCACTTCACTGAGATGTGTTTGAAGTAAATGCTGCATTTGTTAAAAACAGTGGTGAGGGCCTTTTATTTTTGAATAAATGAAACTCAGATGTTTCAGACCCCTTCTGGTGGAAACAGACCCGTCCTGCACCGAACCGTCCCGGTGGAAACACCCTGAGATCAGCACCAGTCGTCTCTGGCATTTCAAATTAAAACTTAAAGTTTTTGTCTCGTTGTGGTTTAGATCCACTGATCACAGGACGTCCCGGGGACACCGTGACTCTGCCGTGTCGGGGCCTCACATCGCACCCCATTGCTCTGTTGGACTGGACCCGTCCCGAGCTGAAAAAGGACGGATCCGTCTTCATCTACAGAGACGGGAAGGTGTACGAGTCTTACCAACTTAAGCTGTACCGAGGCCGTGTGACGCTGAAGGACCCACAGATGATGAACGGAGACGTCTCGTGATTCTGAAGAACGTCAGCGGCAGCGACAACGGGACGTACGAGTGTATCATGTTCCTCGACACGGGCTCCGGGCAAAAGACACAGCTGAAACACATCGTCACACTGGAGGTCAAAGGTGAGGGAATAGTACTGCACCATCCGTTTTTATTTTAGGAAACAATATTAGGTCTATTATTATTAATATTATTATTAATAATCCCGACAGTCTGGAGGTGTCCTGTGTGGCTGGCGTCTGGATGTGCTCAGATCTGTGTCGAGGCGTGAATGGGTACAAGTTCTCTTTGTGTTCTCACTTTCTTGCTTTATATTTACCAAAAACAGAGATTCCCAGAACATGCTCCTGTTGAGACTAAAGCAAACCACCTTCAGCTGTAGGTCTTCATCAGGAAATCACCGTCAATAATAAAAACTCACAATTACAACAGTCTGAGACAAACGTAGAGCAGTATTAAACCTGACGAGACAGAAATGTCATTGAAAACATCTGTATTTAACCCCTTCAGAGCACGTTCATGCTTTAGGTTGGTAGGAGCTGTGAGGTAGAGAACCATGGCACACAGGTTTTTAAATTCACTGTAGATCTTAGTTAAATCTAAAGAATATACCTTACTGAAATCTTTAAAAAGTCAAAACCAAGATAATGGTACAGAGTATTACAGTGAGAGGCTCAGTTTGTGGAATGGTCTAGACCAGTGCTTCTCAAACTTTTATCACCACGCCCCTTCAGAATATTACATATTTCATTTACAGTATGTGAGTGCAACACTGACTCACTAGCACAGGACTTCAAAGTTATTTTGTACTCAACACAAAACGTCAGCGAATAAAAGTCGTGAATCCAAAGTTCTTCGTTTGACTGTTTAATTATAAATTATAAAACATAAAACTTAGAACATTTACTTTTTCTTATAGATTACTGTAGTTTTGCATAGGTCAAAAGACTGTGTTGCTTCTGACTGTTTCATGGGGTTCTATTTCTTTCATACTAAGTTTAACAGCCAATCAAATTACAGTATGCTACATCACTGGTTAACTATTTACATTCCAATTTCTACGTTTCGTTTGCAACACAGGTATTTCTCAGATTTTACAAAATAAACTAAAATGTTATTTTCATAGAAATGGCTTCAACACAGTATATGTTTTTATTTTTGTGTCAAATCTATGTTTGAAATAAACTGAACATACTAAGGGTGAATGCCTTTAAAAACCAAAACCACAGGTGAATACCGTCTGAAACAGAAGAGTAGATTTATTAAACTGAAGTTCATCGACAGAGTGGTGTTAAACTTACTCACCTCTAACAGCTTGTGTTATGTTTTATTTCTTCTTCACAGAAATCCCAGAAGAAAAGACAGAAACACCGTATGTATCTGAAAACCTGCCGCTGAAAGTGGGCCTCCCTGTCGCAGTAGTCCTACTCCTTGTTTCCCTTTTAGTTTTCTTTGTGTGGTTTAGAAAAAAGTCCCAGCAAATGCTCCCTGTTGCCAATAACCATGAGACTAGACCTCTTGATTCCTAAAGACTAAAGCATGAAGCTGTTGAAATCTTTTAGCACTAACGGTTTTTGGTAAATATTCTGACGGCCAATTACTGCAAGTTTTTATTTTAATTTATTTTTTTATTTTTTCTTTAAGGACCAATTTACGGGACTATCCTTCAAAATTTGATTAATTTATGAAAACATTGCCATTAAATGGCAATTATTCTACACTTCGAACTTATATATTTACTTGCTTTAATAAGTGAATACAGGTAAGTTTTCTATAAATAGTCAGTGGCTTTATTTGAGAAGAACAAAAATCTACAAGTGAACATCTAATTGTTCCTGTGTGAAAGTAATGAAGGTCGTACAATTTATTGCTCTTCGTTATGAAGGTTTTTAAAGTCATTTTGAGCTGAAATAATTCAGAGAACACAAAAAAACAGCAGGTACATGAAAAATAAAAACACCTCCTGACCTCCTAAAAATACCCATACTTTTAGTCTACCTTCCTCTGTCCTTCTGTCCTTTCCTTCTGTCCAAACCTGCCCATCACTTCCTCATCTCCACCATTCCCTTCGACAACATGTCCATTAAAGTCTGTCACCTCTGGGAACACTCTACATCACTTCCTCACACTCGCTCCAGAGTCTTTTTCTCTCTTGTTCACAACCTTGTGGAGCGTAAGCGACGTCCACACCTTCAATGCTTGAATTCAGAGAACTCTAAATGTTCTGGTCAAAAACATTTCCTTTGAACATTACTAGTTCATAATGATGACTTTATTTATTTTTGTTTTTCTGTTTAAGTAATTAGTGAGGTGCGTTTTGCTCAATTAAGAAAGTGGTTCCATTTTTCAAGTTTGTTAATGGCAGTTAATATTTCTATGTTACAACAGGTCTGTTAAGAGAATAAAGACATCTGAACTGTAACAGCCTTATGTGACATTGTGTTGATCTGGGTCAGACACCCCACGTTGGGCGCCAAATTATGTTAAAATAGTTATTAGGCAAGAATTGAGATGACGGAGACAGCCAACTTGGAATCTGGAATAGATGGTCACAGTTTATTATCTTGCAAGAGGAACACTTCAAACAGCATTTGGTAGTACAGCATGAAATGGTTCCACGAGCATTACAGACAGTTTTTATATGAATGTGGACGCCCCTGTTAGAAAACAGAGCATCCTTGAAGATTGGTTTAGGTGCCGTGGCACTGATTAGCCTGACACCAACAAGATTATATCTGAATTTATCTGGTGTCTGACCCAGATCAACACAACGTCACATAAGGATGTTACAGTTCAGATGACTTTATTCTCTTAACGAGGTCTGCTTTAGTAAAGTGTGTGAGAAACAGGGAACAAATGTTTCTGTTTAAAATGTGTTACAGTTTGAAGAGAAAACGTCACATTTAGAGAGAAAATGAAACAGAAATGTGTTCCAGGTTTGCCTTTGTTACTGAAATCATTTTAAAAGTTTTTATGTTTATTTAAAATGTGCAAAAAATTAAAGAATAAATTCATTGTTGTCTCTGGGTCTGAATCCATCTTAAATGGGCCTGGTCTAGTATGGGTCCAGTCCTGGTCCAGTCTTGGTTTAGTCCTGGTCCTGGTTCAGTCCTGGTCCTGGTCCAGTCCTGTTCAGTCTTGGTTTAGTCCTGGTAGTCCTGGTCCTGGTCCAGTCCTGGTCCTGGTCCAGTCCTGGTTCAGTCCTGGTCCTGGTTCAGTCCTGGTTCTGGTCCAGTCCTGTTCAGTCTTGGTTTAGTCCTGGTCCAGTCCTGGTCCTTGTCCAGTCCTGGTTCAGTCCTGGTCCACTCCTGGTCCTGGTCCTGGTCCTGGTTCAGTCCTGGTCCTGGTCCAATCCTGGTTCAGTCCTGGTCCTGTCCTGGTTCAGTCCTGGTCCTGTTCAGTCTTGGTTTAGTCCTGGTCCAGTCCAGTCCTGGTCCAGTCCTGGTCCTGGTTTAGTCCTGGTCCAGTCCTGGTCCTGTCCTGGTTCAGTCCTGGTCCTGTCCTGTCCTGGTTCAGTCCTGGTCCAGTCCTAGTCCTGTCCTGGTCCTTTCCTGGTTCAGTCCTGGTCCAGTCCTAGTCCTGTCCTGGTCCTTTCCTGGTTCAGTCCTGGTTCAGTCCTGGTGGGTCTTCTTTCCTCTGATCAGGTACAGAACCAGTCTCAGTCCAAGTCTGAGGGTGATTGCCGTGACAGCGATTGCTGTTGCCGTGACGACCAGCAGGAAGGCGGCCACGTCCAGACTGTGGTACTGCAGCCAGTTGAGGTCATGTGACCCCAGACGCAGGTGAGACGCTCGGCCGTTCCTCATGAGGAACTCCACCCAGAACACGGCCTCCTGCAACGGCGAGAGCGGACGGTCCCGGTGCACAGAGGACACACTGAGCATGCTCTGTCTGTAGCTGGGGATCATGGGAAATGGAGGCCGTCAGCAACAGAAGGGAGAACAGCACTGAAATAAGACTATAAGATCACCTGGGGTCATTGATGATGGCGTCGAGCGCTGATGTCATTTCCTGTGATGTCATGGTGTTGAAGTCGAGGACGATGGCGGCGTGGCGTCTGGTCAAACGGGCGAGGTTATCAGGCTGGTCTCCAAACAGAGGGATCCCCACCAGAGGAACGCCATGGTACACAGCCTCGTACAAACCGTTAGTGCCGCCATGAGTCACAAACGCTCGGGTCTGACGGTGCCCTGGAGGGGACACAATACAGACAATCACTGACGGTGGCCTGGAGGGGACACAATACAGACAATCACTGATGGTGGCCTGGAGGGGACACAATACAGACAATCACTGACGGTGCCCTGGAGGGGACACAATACAGACAATCACTGACGGTGCCCTGGAGGGGACACAATACAGACAATCACTGACGGTGGCCTGGAGGGGACACAATACAGACAATCACTGACGGTGGCACTTTGTGAGTGGGTCTGACTGGACAGGCATGAACAGAAATTAAACAACTCTAGTAAAGAAGCTGAATGGTGCCCAATCTCTGAGAGCAAATATTGTTAATGAGAATGTTTTTTGTAACTGAATTTTGATGGAGGGGGAACTATGAGAGCTTGTGAGTGTAGTGTTGTGTGTGGTCAAAGTGTGTTCATTTGTGTAAGTTAGCTTTATTTGAAATGTTAATTTTAATGTTGTGTAATGTATGCTTTATAATGGCACTACTGTCTGCAGTTACCTGTTCCCCCAGAGGACCCCCTCGAAAACGAGATGATTCATCTCAAGGGATTATTCCTCACGAAAATGTGAATAAATAAATCTATCAGAGCTTAGATCTTATAAAGCCAGAGTCTAGTGGCCATCAGTGGAATTACACCTGACTGTAACCTGCCTGAGTGGATTGTAGTGAGTGTTTTACCGAGCAGGTCGTTCTGTGGGATCCAGTCCATCAGCCTGGTGTTGGAGCCCAGAGTGTTAGGAGTCTGTCCGCTGTATCTCCAGATCACCTACAAACCACACATCATCCTTTACATTCTGCACACACAGGAGACTTTTATTTTAACATCGGAGGAAGCACAAAGACCTTCTGTGGGATCTGGGCCAAGCGGCGATGACATCAGCGCGGTCCATCGTCAGGTTGGTTACCATGGAGCCGAACGTCACAACGACCACACCAGCGTCGCCCGAAGAACGCATGAACGCCTCCACGTCCTGGAACAGAACACGTTTATTATTTTGAATGGATCTAGCTTTAGCATTCAGTATTTATGTTGTTGTGTCTGACCTCTGGCAGAGGATTGGCCGGTTTGCAGTGGAGCCCGCCTACATAGTGAAAGTTTGGAGGCATAGGTCTCGGAGTCTCGATGTCCCAGAATATTCGGATTAGCCATATATCAGCTTTACCCAGTGTAGCACACACACTGTTGGGACGCCCTGCCGTAGGAAAGAGGAGGGTAAATGGAAGGGGGCATCCAGATGAACAAAAGTCGGGACCAGACATTTCCAGCCACATACATTAACAATAATGAGTCTTTATGTGAGCGCTCTGCCTGCAGCTCGACCCTAAGGGTGCATTGTACATTGAGCAGCTTATGGAGGGCTCTGAGATTGTCCAGTCCCTGAAGGCTTTCTATATCCTCCTGATAATCTGACATCTTTTCAAAGGTGAGTACGAACTGATGACATGTCTGCAGAGTCTACGGACACATCTTATTAGGCTCACACTGTGACGGTCCCTAACTGCTCAGTAAAACCACCGCACAACCCCTTGACAAAATCTTGCTACATCCTCCAGATTTTTGTGTTTTCACACCTGTCCGGAGAAAGTCTGGAGGAGAGTCTATCTGTCTGAACGGGACAAATGTGGTCAGACTGGTGCAGTGTGTTGATAAAAAGCATTAGTCTTGACAAACCCTGCCATGGGACTGACCTGTGACCTCTGAGTAGATCCCTTCCAGCGCATTTCTCCAAAGAAGTTCAGTGATGACTGAACCCACGCCGTACATTATCACATTAATGACCCGTTCAAAGAACGTCATGTGGTCGTCGAAGGGCAGCGGCGTTGCAGGGACGTAGCTCGGCTGGAGAGGGGCATGGCCACAGAGGCGCTCCATGGCTAGCCCGATCGACAAACGCATCGACACGACGAGAGGAATATTGAGAACCTCTGCCACCAGGTCTCCACACGGAGATAAGGGGTCGAACAGAACCACGTCAAAGCCTCCGTCTCGCAGCTGCTCCATGATGCTCACGATACCCTCGCACTGCTGAGTCATGATGGTGACCGACCCAGACAGAAAATTAAAGCTGGCCTGAGCTCTTCTGAGCGGAGACGCCTTGTAAGACTCATACATCGAGAAGTGCATGAATTCATCCAGAAGAGACTGGTATTCAGACGCAGGGTACAGTACCTGGACAAGACAAAACAAGACCAGTTCAGAGCATAGGTTCAGTCCGGGTTCAGTCCTGGTCTAGTTCTTACCTTATACACAATGAAGTTGAATTTTTCTCGAAGCACCGGGTCGTTGTATTTGATGGAGAGAGAGGCACTGGGGACAGCGACAGTCACTGAGTGGTTCCTCTTCAGCAGCTCATCCGTGATGCTGCGCATGTTCAACCAGTGACTGTATTCACCAGGAAACACCAGCACGTTACCGCCACACGCCGCAGAGACCAGCACCGAGACCAGGACCGAGACCTGAAGCATCACCGGGACTCGCATCTTCCACTGGGAACACATGGGATCAAATGTTGGATGAATATGCCCCAAACCATTCTGACATTCAACAGATAAGTTTGTGTCGGAATAGTTTAGAATAACAGGCACTGGAATCCAGTCTCCTTTGCAGTGTACAAAGTAATTTGTGATTTTATTATGATAAAATTAAGAAAAAGAAGTGCACGTTTTGGTTAAAGGGTTGCCTTTATTTGATGGGACACAGGAAACATGGTGAGAATGGAGGGGGATATCCAAAAATATCCACGAAAGTCCCATTTCCAACATCTTGTTTTTGTGAGACGTTTGGGGATCACCTATTTTTTTCCGACAGTGTTATTGTTTCCGGAGACAACATTTAATTAAAAGACAAAGTCAGACTTTGTGAGGTCATCATTAACAGTCTTAACGGTCTAACCTTTATTTAGACCGGGAGAACCAGTTGATACTCTAGCTCTCTTTTACAATGGTGTTCTGTAGACACAGCACAATAATACACACAAAAAGAGGTACACAACATTCACACAATAAATTAGTATAATCAATTAAAATCAAATAAAACTAGTACATATAGTACAATAGATGGACATTTAGATAACTTGAGACAGTTTTGAAGATTATTTCATCTGTATGGTCCATAATATGAAAATGCAATTCTTTTTCTTTTTTCTTGTGACCATGTCCTGTATCCTGTGTTTCTAACATTTAAAAGCAACGTTAAATGAAGTGGTAATTTATTTAAAATGGCTTTTTAAAAGAGATGGCCATTTATTTAGTCTGTGTTGGGTTTTTCTCGTGTGGACTTTGGTAAAATGCACTTAAGTGAGATAGATAATTATCTAGACTTCAGACTGTAAGCCAAGCTTTTCTGAGTGAGCTATAAGGAAAAGCCTCTGGACTAGGAGTAAACTAAACCAAGATTAAACCTTTGATCGAACCCAGACCTGATCTAATACAGGCCGCCACCTGGACTAAAGATGTTACTGGTGTAATAATAAGTATTAAAAGAATAAAGTCATTTACAGCTGAAGTTCAAAAGAAAAAGATAACTCTGACCTTGTTTTGTGATGTTTGCTGCAGAATCTACAGACAGGACTTTAACAGGGCGGAAATCCAGACAATACCATAAACATGGGACCAGACTAAACCAGGCTTCAACCTTTGATTTTACATTTATTTATCCAGGAGAGTAGAATTTGCAGGTATGTCTTTTTCAATCATGTGACCAGTAACCTTTAATCAGGTAAAGGTGTCAGTCATGGTCCAATCAGAACGCAGCTCTTATCTGTGTGACCTTTGTCTCTCTGGAGTCTGCAGCGGACGTTAAAACCAGGTCTGACTGTTTTCATATTAATATTTTCACTTATTTCAGACTCGGTTTAACTATAATCACTTAATAGTTGAACATAAAAATGTTAGTTGTGGGTTAATATCTCGATTTACTCTGAGGTTCAGTCCTGGTTTAATCCTCTTAAATCCTCAGTATTGTGTAGCTTTAGCTCTGTTTAAGGCCTTTTATAATATGGATTCTGTCTTGGGTCAGTCCCAGTTTATTAATGATTTATTAATGATAATAAATGAGTTCTTGGTTGGGTCTTGGTTTAGACCTGGTGTAGTCCTGGTTCATGCATGGGTTACTTTAATCTTATACTTGTGGTGTTGTTTCACTGTATTTCTTTATTAATGTAAACATATAACTACACATAGGATAACCATATTGTGTCAAGCCTTGGAAGGTTATGAAGCACATTAATAAGAAAAATACCCATAATTTAAAAAAAATCCTTCATTTATGAGGCTGTGTTTAGGTTACTTTTCAGAGTTTTTTCAGAGTTAAGTGTTCAGTTGTAAAGAGTCCCACCTTATTTCAGTCAAAGTGTCCCAGGACCCACACGTCACACACAGACCGTCTTCAGCGGGTCTTTAACTCGTCTTGACCACGTATTTTAGCGTCAGGCAGGAGTTTGAACGGTCTTGGCGCTGGTGGGACTCCGGGTCCTCGCTGTTCCCGTGGTCGGCTCCGTCCATCCGCTGCTCGGCTCCAGGTCTGGGGCAGAGCTCCTCCTCCCTCTGGGGAAAAAAAAACAGGAAGGACGGAGAACCAGAAGGGAACCGAGCAAAACAAGAGCGCCTGTCGCGCCTCGCATTTAAAAAGACGTGTCACAACAACTTTAACGGTTTAGAAAAATAGAAACGCGTTGGAGCTTGTTCTGCGGGAGGTTGATCTAAAGTAGGCTACCTGCACTTACTTTTGCAGTTCTCAGACTGTGGTGCGGGGTCACCGCGGGGTTATAGGACAGGATCAAACCAGGGTGAAGTAGCCTACTATTATATATATATTTTTTACATTTTTTTGTCATTTTAGCAGACGCTTTTATTCAAAGCAACTTACTTCAAGTTTCTCGAACCGCCAACCTTCAGGTTAAAGAACGACCGCTCTACCACTGAGCCACTGCACACCTATAGACCACATGTTTACAGGACAGACTGAGACCAGACTGAGGTCAGACATCTATGCACTAAACAGATTTTCTTTCATCTTTATGAGTTAATTGCCCATCAGACCTATTTTCACTGGGTCACCCATGTCCCTGCAGGGTTACCATAGCTGTTATCCCACAAACAGCTCTCCCCATCTTTAATACAAATGACGTTTCTGCACAGGCTGCGTCCACACTGATGCGTTCTGATGTCTCTTTCCCAGTGCAAGATGAAAGTCCCGGTGGTCCTCCAGGTCTCGGTCCTGGTCTCGGTGCTGGTCTCTGCGGCGTGTGGCGGAAATGTGCTGGTGTTTCCCGGTGAGTTCAGTCACTGGTTGAACATGCGCAGCATCATGGACGAGCTGCTGAGGAGGAACCACTCAGTGACCGTCATCGTTCCCGATTCCTCTCCATCCATCAAATACAACGACCCGGCACTTCGAGAAAAATTCAACTTCATCGTATTTAAGGTTAGAACTGTTAGAAATGCTGCAGGAGCTAAGACTGTGTGTAAAGTTAGCACGTTTAAGAGGTATGTGCAAACCATTTGTGGAGGAACGACTGCTATTTGAGCAAAAATGAGGCATAGAACACGTGTAATAATGTATGGTCACAGCTGCCCACATTTTTTTCAGCGAACAGCTGACTGTCTCTCAAACAGTTTTTACACCTGTCCCATCTGAGCCATACTTTAATCTTGTTAGAGTGTTTGCTTAGCTCTTCTCTTTGTTCAGGTTGCCTTCACTGAAGCCGACTACAGGGCCTTCCTCGAAGAGTTCATGTACTTCTCCATGTACGAGACTCACAAGGCGTCCCTGCTCAGGAAGGCCACGCTCATCTTCAGTTGGATGAACCGTTCGGTCACTATGACGATGCAGCAGTGCGAGGGGATGGTAAAGAACACAGAGTTGATTGCACAGCTGCGAGCCTCTGCGTTTGACGTGATTCTTTTTGACCCCATGTCTCCGTGTGGGGACCTCGTGGCCGAAATGATCAACGTCCCGTTCATTGCTTCGCTGCGGTTCTCATTCGGTGGAGTTATAGAGCGCCACTGCGGACACGCCCCTTTACCGCCGAGCTACGTGCCTTCCTCGGCGTTACCGTATGGTGATCGTATGACCTTTACTCAAAGACTCACAAACGTGCTAACCAACATCTTCACTTCCACAATCTCTGAGATCTACTGGAAAACCACTCTGGACGGACTCTACTCTACGCTCATTGGTCAGTCACACAAGCTCATCACAGCAGCTTCAGTTCTACCTAGAGTACAGTTTAATGGCCAAATCGAAAATTTTTCATTTCTGGTTTTTAGGGCGTCCCACCAGTGTGTGTGCTACACTGGGTAAAGCTGATATATGGCTGATCCGAACTTTCTGGGACATTGAGACTCCGAGACCTATGCCTCCAAACTTTCGCTATGTGGGTGGGCTCCACTGCAAACCAGCCAATCCTCTGCCAGAGGTCAGACACAACAACATAAATACTGAATGCTAAAGCTAGATTCATTCAAAATAATAAACGTGTTCTGTTCCAGGACGTGGAGGCGTTCATGCGTTCTTCGGGCGACGCTGGTGTAGTCGTTGTGACGTTCGGCTCCATGGTAACCAACCTGACGATGGACCGCGCTGATGTCATCGCCGCCGCTTTGGCCCAGATCCCACAGAAGGTCTTTGTGCTTCCTCCGATGTTAAAATAAAAGTCTGCTGTGTGATGCAGAATGTAAAGGATGATGTGTGGTTTGTAGGTGATCTGGAGATACAGCGGACAGACTCCTAACACTCTGGGCTCCAACACCAGGCTGATGGACTGGATCCCACAGAACGACCTGCTCGGTAAAACACTCACTACAATCCACTCAGGCAGGTTACAGCTCAGGTGTAATTCCACTGATGGCCATTAGACTCTGGCTTTATAAGATCTAAGCTCTGATGGATTCTCATTAATGGTGCCCACTCAGAGACTGGGCACCATTTTGAGGTCATTCCATTTCTTTATTGGTGTTTTATAATTTCTGTTCATGCCTGTCCAGTCAGACCCACTCACAAAGTGCCACCGTTCCAAAGTGATTGTCTGTATTGTGTCCCCTCCAGGCCACCGTCAGTGATTATCTGTATTGTGTCCCCTCCAGGCCACCATCAGTGATTGTCTGTATTGTGTCCCCTCCAGGGCACCGTCAGACCCGAGCGTTTGTGACTCACGGCGGCACTAACGGTTTGTACGAGGCTGTGTACCATGGCGTTCCTCTGGTGGGGATCCCTCTGTTTGGAGACCAGCCTGATAACCTCGCCCGTTTGACCAGACGCCACGCCGCCATCGTCCTCGACTTCAACACCATGACATCGCAGGAAATGACATCAGCGCTCAACGCCATCATCCATGACCCCAGGTGATCTTATAGTCTTATTTCAGTGCTGTTCTCCCTTCTGTTGCTGACGGCCTCCATTTCCCATGATCCCCAGCTACAGACAGAGCATGCTCAGTGTGTCCTCTGTGCACCGGGACCGTCCGCTCTCGCCGTTGCAGGAGGCCGTGTTCTGGGTGGAGTTCGTCATGAGGAACGGCCGAGCGTCTCACCTGCGTCTGGGGTCACATGACCTCAACTGGCTGCAGTACCACAGTCTGGACGTGGCCGCCTTCCTGCTGGTCGTCACGGCAACAGCAATCGCTGTCACGGCAATCACCCTCAGACTTGGACTGAGACTGGTTCTGAACCTGATCAGAGGAAAGAAGACCCACCAGGACTGAACCAGGACTGGACCAGGACTGGACCAGGACAGGACCAGGACTGAACCAGGACTGAATCAGGACCAGGACTAGGACTGGACCAGGACTAATCCAGGACTGGACCAGGACTAATCCAGGACTGGACCAGGACCAGGAATGGACCAGGACCAGGACAGGACTAGGACTGGACCAGGACCAGGACTGGACCAGGACTAAACCAGGACTGGACCAGGACCAGGACCGGACCAGGACTGAACCAGGACTGAACCAGGACCGGACCAGGACTGAACCAGGACTGGACCAGGACCAGGACCAGGACAGAACCAGGACAGGACTAGGACTGGACCAGGACTAATCCAGGACTGGACCAGGACCAGGACTGGACCAGGACCAGGACCAGGACCGGACCAGGACAGAACCAGGACAGGACTAGGACTGGACCAGGACTAATCCAGGACTGGACCAGGACCAGGAATGGACCAGGACCAGGACTAGGACTGGACCAGGACCAGGACTGGACCAGGACTAAACCAGGACTAAACCAGGACTGGACCAGGACCAGGACCAGGACCGGACCAGGACAGAACCAGGACTGGACCAGGACTGGACCAGGACAGAACCAGGACAGGACTAGGACAGGACTAGGACTGAAACATGACTTATCTTCCATCAGTTTTTTTGTCTACTTTTTAAATAAACAAATTTTGAGCCACATCTTTGAATTGTCACTGCCTTATGTTTTGTAATAAATACTAAAACAGAAATATTTATCACATGGATTTAAATTTGTCCGCCTGAACAAACGGAGTAGAGGTGGGTAGAAAGCGCTAGTCGGGAGCTGTTTCGGAAAGACTCCTTTTTCTCATGTCTCTTCTGATTTAACCAAACTCACAGCAGGGTAACGTGCCTGAGGCTTTAAAACTAGTTCTACTACCTCCCGCCATTGTTCTCACAGTGAAAGGAAAATCTGTAACAAAGGTTACACAGCACACTGAGTGGAAGGTTTCAGCTCCATTTACAGCAGGCCTCGTGAGAACGACACCTGTTTGTAACACAGAGACTGTGCAGGGGCTGATGGGAAAGTGAACGCAGAAGTGTCCAGTCAGGGCTGAAATAATATGCAGCAGCGAGTGTCCACAGTTCAAAAGGAATGACTTCCACCTCCTGAAAAAGGCACCTGAACGCTCTCTCAAGAAAAAAAAATCTTGCCTTAGTAGTGCTTGTCTTCTTCTCTTCACATAAATAGAAAAGCAGGTGTGTCAGTGTGCTTCATTGTGTTCAGGGACTCATTAAAAGAGTCGGCAATGTGACTGGCATTTACAAAAAAACACTGTCTGTTCTCAGCCACGTGATGTCAGCAAAGCATCCTTTCACACTCTGATTTTTTCTCGTGTAAATGGAGCCAGGCCTCGGAGCATGTTTGCTGGGGACACATTTTCAGGCTGCGTCCTCTGTTACCCTAGGTACCCTATATTGTATATATACAGTATGTTCTAAAACCATTAAAACATCAAGAACAACACAGATACATTTGTAAAAACAAGCAGAGATGTGACTTTAAAACATGTGCAATTAAAATATTTTCATAATAAAAAAACACACCAAGGCAAGTTGAGCAATGAATGAGGTGGGACAAGAATATACAGTATGTTTGTATTCTTAGAATATGTAATAAAACACAGAAGAGTGGCTCTAGATCAGAGCGTCTAGACCAGAGCCTCTAGACAGACCAGAGCCTCTAGACCAGAGCCTCCAAACAGACCAGAGCCTCCAAACAGACCAGAGCCTCCAGACCAGAGCCTCTAGACCAGAGCCTCCAGACCAGAGCCTCCAGACAGACCAGAGCCTCCAGACCAGAGCCTCCAGACAGACCAGAGCCTCCAGACAGACCAGAGCCTCCAGACCAGAGCCTCCAAACAGACCAGAGCCTCTAGACCAGAGCCTCCAAACAGACCAGAGCCTCCAAACAGACCAGAGCCTCCAAACAGACCAGAGCCTCCAAACAGACCAGAGCCTCCAGACAGACCAGAGCCTCCAAACAGACCAGAGCCTCCAAACAGACCAGAGCCTCCAAACAGACCAGAACCTCCAAACAGACCAGAGCCTCCAAACAGACCAGAACCTCCAAACAGACCAGAGCCTCTAGACCAGAGCCTCTAGACCAGAGCCTCCAGACCAGAGCCTCCAAACAGACCAGAGCCTCCAAACAGACCAGAGCCTCCAAACAGACCAGAGCCTCCAAACAGACCAGAACCTCCAAACAGACCAGAGCCTCCAAACAGACCAGAGCCTCCAAACAGACCAGAACCTCCAAACAGACCAGAGCCTCTAGACCAGAGCCTCCAGACCAGAGCCTCCAAACAGACCAGAGCCTCTAGACAGACCAGAGCCTCCAGACCAGAGCCTCCAAACAGACCAGAGCCTCCAAACAGACCAGAGCCTCCAAACAGACCAGAACCTCTAGACCAGAGCCTCTAGACCAGAGCGTCTAGACCAGAGCCTCCAGACCAGAGCGTCTAGACCAGAGCCTCCAGACCAGAGCCTCTAGACCAGAGCCTCTAGACCAGAGCCTCCAGACAGACCAGAGCCTCTAGACCAGAGCCTCCAAACAGACCAGAGCCTCCAGACAGACCAGAGCCTCCAGACCAGAGCCTCCAGACCAGGAGTAATGTTGATTTTAGCGGCACATTCTGCTGTTTTCATCTCATCTTTGACAAAGGAATAGTCTTAGAGTGTTGCCTTCATATAATTCTTTGTATATATATTTAATATTATTCTCTGAAACCAGACACAGCTGAGAGCAGAAGGAAGTGAAACACTTGGAAAGACTTTGTGAGGTTATTTAATGAGATTATTTTTTATATTAGAAGTAAATCCATAAATGTGTAAGAAGCTATTGACCTCCATAAAAAAACAATCTTTAAATAACTGCTTTTGACTGAGGCATGTGCAGCACAGTTTTTATGAAGAGCTCTAATTATTCTAGTTTTCATCACTATATTTACCTTAAATTACTGTTTCTCTGTTTTTGATGTCTGCAGGTGGAACTAAGACTAAGATTTGTTTGTTTTTTTGTCAATTTTAAAAATAAAAATAAATCTGTTGGTTTAATGTTTTTGTAAGCACTCGTGAAAAAGAAAACGTTTATAACATGATACACATATATTGTGGTCACAGACATGTTTCCATAGAAATTAAATCTATTTTTATGTTTTCTCTGCAAAATAAATTCAGTCAAAGGTGTTTTTTCACACTTCCACCACCAGGGGGCGCCTACCCATCGAAAAGTTTGGAAAAGTCTTTTGCTGCTGAGGCTAAAGTTAAACACTGGTTCTATTTTGTAAACACTTTGATGATTTTACTTAGTTTTAAGTTTTATTCAGTGAAAGACAAAGGATTTTTACAGATTTGTAAAGAATCATTCTCACTTTTTTGAAAAACATCCACAGAAGAAACACTAAATTTCTACAGAACCATGTTCTTCCTCACATCAAACTGACAGAATGGTGCATTATGGGAGTTGAAGTTGTGGCCCCTTATTTCCAGAGTAAAAAAAACTCACTGACTTTAACAAAAGGAACATTAGATTCATTTCTTTTTAAAACAAACCTCGACGTAAAACTTTGAAAATTAAGTTTTAAAAGTTAAAAGGTTTGAGTCGAGTTTCCTCCTCGAGCTTCAGGACTGGCTTCCGGTCGTGCGCGTGGCCCCTACTTCACCGTGACAAAGATCCTGTCTGGAGGCGATGGCCTTTGTGGAAAATTATGTAGAGTTTGAAAATCAACAGAAATATGAGAAATAAACTAAAAATGTGAGAGTTATTTTCTACTTGGAACATGTCAAAGATAAGGTTCAATACATTTGGAATAAAACACAAATGAACTATTTTGCACAAGGCAAAAACAAACAAACAAAACAACAACAAAAAAATAAATAACATAAAATTACAAAATAAATACCTTAAAAATGTTATTTATTTGTTTTTCTGAAGAACGTTGTTTTCAGTTTTTGATTCAGATCCTTTTCATAAATCTATTCTGGTCTCTGCTCATACAGTCCAGTAACAGGGACACTTTTATTCCTGTTTTCATTATTTTCCCATTATTCACATCTGTTCTGGACGCCTCCGGGTCCGTTTTTCATGTTTTACATTTTGGGGGAGATTATTCTAAAAAAAGAAGAAAACTCTGAGATTATCTGGAGCAAAGCTGGTTGATCCACTTGTTCGTTTCAAGTGTGGAGCTTCTGTCTCATAAACGCTCTCTGATTGGCTGCTGCTCACGTCTCTGGAACGCGCTCCCTGTCCCTCCCTCGGGCACACGCACACACGCACGCCCACCGTCCCCGTCGCGGCCACAGCTCCGCGGCGAGCCCCGGCCTCTGTCCGTTAAAATCTGCCCCGGTCTCCACTGTCTGCCCCCCGTCACACCCCCCACACCGCGCCCCGGGACCCCCCTCAGCCCCCCACCGGAGCTGCCCTTCCTGAACCGGACACCCTGCCCTTTATCTTTACCCCAGAATTCGACGCAGGACGCCGGCCTCAAACCTTGCCCCTCTCGGCCTCTTCTTCTCCAGCCGAGCCTTAAACGGATTTATTCAACTTTTCCTTACTTTTTTTTCTCCCACCCTCGGGCGCCTAACTTTTTTCTAGACTCCTCTTTCGCGTGCACCCAACCGGAAGTGGAGCTCTCGCACGCGCCCAGAGCCGGTTGCTGTGATTGCGGCCAGTGTTAGTTCAGCTGTGTTTGTTGTCTTGTCGTTTTTATTTTTCTCCCGGTGTGTCTTGAGTGAGTCGCGCGCGTCATGGAACGGCGGCACTGAACGAAGCGCGTGGAGGCCTGGCGCTGCTTCACGAGTCTCTCCGGTTTTTTGAGGTGAGTGAGTGGCGTCCGTCCCGGTGACGTTACGTAACAGTCACGACGTACGGGGCTCGAGTTTTCGATGGAGTTCAGTTTGACTTAAAGCAACACTGTGTCCTGCTTTTCCCCAAAACACGGAGCTTGACAATCATTAAAGTAACTTCAGGTTTATGTTAGTGGTTCCTGGGCATTAAACAGGTGACCCAAACTCCCTTCTTCTCTGTTACCGTGAGATTTGTGCTCGCTGCTGTCGATGTATATATGTTGTATTTATTTATGACAACCAGGATGAAAATTGTGTAAATAAATGTATTTTATCATTCGTCTCTTTTAGTTTTTAAGTGGTTCCAGAGCCTGAAAAGTTAGAGAATGTTGCTTTAACGTCTGTCAAACCTCTGTTGGTTTAACGTCCGGCTCTAGGCCTGTTCTTGGTCTTGATTTTTAAACCTGGTTTAATCCTGGATTTGGTCTGGCGCAAGACTTAATCAGACTTTATTATTGTCCATCAGATAAAGCTACAGCAAGTGTTTGGCTCAACACAGTGGCCTGTTTAAAAGACTGACTAAACCAATATCCTAGAGGCTATAGAGTGATCTCAGTGTTTTTACAGTGTAATGTAGAAAACCGTTGATTAGTGCAAAAAAAAAAAACAGGTCTGAATTAATTATATACTGCAAATATATCGTCATGGCAATAGCTGTCTAGTGTCTTCTTCGTGAAGGACATTTAGTTTTTGTCCCAGAGTCATCGTCCAAACAGAGATCACACTGTGGGTCCTGGTTCGGTCTTTAATATTCTGTTCTTCTGTTTCGTCCAGATCTTTGTGCTTCTTTGTATTTTTAAGTCAAATCAAAATTAATCATCTTTTTTACCATGTCTGATTTTTTAAATACCGCAACTTGTATTGTTATCAAAAATAGTTATAAAATGTTTTTTTTAATATTGTGGAGCCCTTGAATTAAATGCACAGAGCAGCGTTATTGTGATACTCCAGAAGAAAACGATGATAAAGTACTGTATTTTCCATCAGTACTACCTAAAAGAGAACGCTGCTCAGGAAAAGTCCGTCACATGATCCACGGACACACGGAGCCGCCCAAAACGATGCAGTACATATGCCAGACCAGAAGGGGGTGGGTTTCCTCTAATGGAGACGTGTGCATTGCACATCTTTAGACGTCACCATTTAAAGGGACGTCTTAAAGTTTAAACGTTTTAAACGTTTTTGTGTTTTTGTGGAGTGAAAACGAGACCGTCCAAACGGTGCACCTTAAAACAAACATAACTGCTAAATGTAGCTGAATATCAGAGGAAATAAAGGAATTAGCCAAGATAAAACTCTAGATAGGTGAGAACCAAAAGGGCAAAGGTGATATTTTGGATGGAATTGAGAGGTCGTTTACACAAAGACACTTTTTGCTGAAACTGCAGTGATTCTGTTGTAGATTTTTCACTTTTCACTTCACAAAAAACGCAAACTCCACTCTTGTTAAAATTTATTTTAAAAGAAGCCGGTCGCAAAAAGAAAAGCCAGTCCCTACTGGTCTGGTTCTTTGGCTGTTTTATTCCATACTTCTCTTTTCAGTGCGTACAACCGGAACAACGCTTAGAAATGGATTCAGGTTGGGTTGAGACAAGTCATGGATAAACCCAAAGACCATCATTTTCATATAAAACGACTAATAATTCCTATAGTTTCCAAATACATTAAAGTTCTTGGTCCATATTTAATGTCTCCTCGTTAATTATTCCCTCCAAAACTGACATGAGCCTGGATTAAGGAAGAAGAAGATAACAGTTTTGTTTACTTGAGTTGTTTTTGGCTCTTGTTCTTTTTATTGATTTAGCTTCATGTGTGAGAGTATTCTCAGTTATTATTCATTAAAAGGACGTCGATTAGCGTTATGGGCTGTTTTCGATACCGGTGCGTCGCTGAGCAGAAGTGTGCAGCCTGTTGGGGCGGGCCTCAGTGGGACGGGTCTAAAGTTAGCCCAGATGCTAAGGCTGTGTGGAATCCCAGCCATGTGCGGCGTGTGTGGTGTATTTTTAGCAGCATGTTGTTTGGATTGGACCCAGTGTCACTGTTAGCCGGCGCTAACTCAGAGCAAAAGGGGCTGTTAGTGCACGGGCTAGTGGAAACCTATGGAAACTAGGGTTAGCATCAAGAGTTCACAGGCTAATGACAGGGCTGAGACTTGACCAGGACTAAACCAGGCCTGAACCAGGTTTTAAGCAAGATTGAACTGAGAACTAAACCTGGAATAAGTCAAGATAACCAAACCAGGACTAAAGGCACATTTAGCCATAACAGGCCTTTTAGTTTAACCAGCCTCTTCTGGCCTTAAACCCAAGCCTGTTTTGTTCCTGACTCTTGTAAATGAAGTGCGTGTTGCATCAGGACCCGAGTCCCGACCCGAGTCCCGACCCGAGTCCCGACCCGAGTCCCGACCCGAGTCCCGGCCTGGTTCCCGTGTGAGCCTGTGCTACTGGAATGTGATAATGAATGGCTCCATACCATTCACTGTTTAAACACAGGCCGCTGTAAAGCTGCACTCACAGGACTCACAGGACTCAGACCAGACTCAAGTCCTGACTTAGACTTGGTTTAATCTAATATGGCTTTTTCTCAAATAGTTGTTATAGTAAACAACTTAAACAGTCTTTTACTGTGAAAGGGCTGGAGCTGAGGCTGGTTTGAGTCTTTTACTGTGAAAGGGCTGGAGCTGAGGCTGGTTTGAGTCTTTTACTGTGAAAGGGCTGGAGCTGAGGCTGGTTTGAGTCTTTACTGTGAAAGGGCTGGAGCTGAGACTGGTTTGAGTCTTTACTGTGAAAGGGTTGGAGCTGAGGCTGGTTTGAGTCTTTTACTGTGAAAGGGTTGGAGCTGAGGCTGGTTTGAGTCTTTTACTGTGAAAGGGCTGGAGCTGAGGCTGGTTTGAGTCTTTTACTGTGAAAGGGCTGGAGCTGAGGCTGGTTTGAGTCTTTTACTGTGAAAGGGTTGGCGCTGAGGCTGTTTTGAGTCTTTTACTGTGAAAGGGTTGGAGCTGAGGCTGGTTTGAGTCTTTACTGTGAAAGGGCTGGAGCTGAGGCTGGTTTGAGTCTTTTACTGTGAAAGGGCTGGAGCTGAGGCTGGTTTGAGTCTTTTACTGTGAAAGGGCTGGAGCTGGGGCTGGTTTGAGTCTTTTACTGTGAAAGGGTTGGAGCTGAGGCTGGTTTGAGTCTTTTACTGTGAAAGGGTTGGAGCTGAGACTGGTTTGAGTCTTTTACTGTGAAAGGGTTGGAGCTGAGGCTGGTTTGAGTCTTTTACTGTGAAAGGGTTGGAGCTGAGGCTGGTTTGAGTCTTTTACTGTGAAAGGGTTGGAGCTGAGGCTGGTTTGAGTCTTTTACTGTGAAAGGGCTGGAGCTGAGGCTGGTTTGAGTCTTTTACTGTGAAAGGGCTGGAGCTGGGGCTGGTTTGAGTCTTTTACTGTGAAAGGGTTGGAGCTGAGGCTGTTTTGAGTCTTTTACTGTGAAAGGGTTGGAGCTGAGACTGGTTTCAGGTGAGGTGTTGGTCCCGGATGTGGTGGATTCTTCTGTTTGAACAGCTGCTGAACTCAGACCAGGTTTAGGACCGGTCCGTCCGGTTGTCTCCAGGTAAAGAGTAAAGACACTAATCAGCAACAGAATAATAATTATTGATTTTTGCAAGTTCGTCCTTTTGTGTGAGAGACGAAAGAGAAGTCCAACTGAAAGTGCTTTTGTTTGTCTCTAAAACTAAACTACACTAGTTTAGTACTACTACTAAACCACACTGCTGCTGCTGCTTTGTGTTGGCGTTAAACAGAATAAAGAAAGAAGATTAACAAAAAAAGCTTTATTACGTTTATAGTTTAGAGAAGGAAACATAAGATACTGCCCTGCTCTAACAAAAATCATGATTCACCACATTACCCATAATTCTTATCAGAACATGGATTAATGCATGAGTAGACCCAGGATTAAACATGACCTAAACCAGGATCTCGTGCTTTTGTGTAATGTCAGTTTTTCAATCTGGTTCTCTGACATTAAAGCCTATTGTTTGTTGTTGTGCTGCTGGAGCAGGAGGAGGAGGAGCAGGAGGAGCAGGAGGAGGTGTTGTGTCTGGTTGTGTTGTGAAGTCAGGTCTGTGGTATGCAGCCTTCATTCACTTCCGTCTCACATTGGCTCGATATCGTCCTTGTTCTTTGTTTGCCCTGTTCTGTTTACTCTGCACACGCACCTCTGTTCTGTCCCGAGGCCACAGCGAAGCTCGGTCTGAGCGAGTGTATCCTGGAGGTTTGAAATGGAAACTCCCACGCCTCAAATGCAAAAATATACATTTCCATATCTAGGTGTGGCTGTTTTTTCTTTTTTGTCTTAATGTCCCAGCAATGAATATGATCTTATGCTTCTTGTTAAATCTTTTTTAAATTTGGAAACAAGGCTTATTGAAGCTGTAAATAGTAATGTCATTGTCCCTTGGTCTGATCACAGTGTAATTTATCAAACAACATCATGTTTAGGAGTTAGCAGTCAGCTTCTGATAATTTTATTTGATTATTTTAGACTTTTTATATTAAACAATGTCAAAAATATTAGCTGAAATGTCCATAAATACAAAAGACACAGAAAGGAGTGGTATTAATGGCTGATGCACTGGTTGAGAGAACAGCAGAGCCTCTGTGCAGCTGAGTGTTGTTGATTTATGCAAATTAGCCATGTGCTTCTTTTAATGAGACTGTGTGCCTCGTAAATTATACTAAACCTGTTCTACGGAAACAGACTGGACAAAAACTAAAAATGATCCAACCTAAAGTGATTTTTACTCCAAATTGAAAACACAAAGTCCAGAAACTGCAGCATGTACTTTACAGTGTCTTCGATGTGATCTGAAAAAAAGCCTGCTTCAGATCTAAGAACTCTGCTCTTTGCTTTTGTGTGGAGCCCTGCTGAGCCCGGCCTCAGGTGAGACACACACATGTGTAGCAACAGCCCAACTGTTACATATTTACAGGTGTGTTACTCAAACTTACTGCAGTTATGATCAGATTAAAGCCATCGTTTTGCTCTTGTACCATGTTCCCTTTTGTAACTTTTCATGTAATTGTTTCTCAAAAAAGTGCAGTAATGAGAACATTTTTGGATTATTGATGAAAGCAGACCGGATGACTCAGGGATATTTTTTATTGAAAGGAGAAGGAGAATTTTTGTATAAACACAAGTCAAAGCATGTATTTGGTCAGACTTCAAAGCGGTTCAGAAGGAAGTGTGAGACATGTGCAGGACGATATCTGTACCAGTCGAGATATGATCAGCGTCTGCCGCCTGCTGCTTCAGTTCTTATCTCTGAGAGAGACGCTGGTAAAACCTGTGACGTCCTGGTCCCGGCTCAGGACAGGTCCTGGTCCTGCCCTAGACCTGGTCCTGGTCCCGGCTCAGACCCACACCTGGTCTTGGTCTTGGCTCAGGCCTGGTCCCGCCCCGGGCCTGGTCCCGGCTCAGGGCAGGTCCTGGTCCTGCCCCTGGCCTGATCCTGGCTCAGACCCAGACCTGGTCCTGGTCCCGGCTCAGGCCAGGTCCTGGTCCTGCCTCAGGCCTGATCTTGGTCCCGGCTCAGGCCAGGTCCTGGGGCAGGACTAATTTGTGGTTTATTTCATAATCTACATTCTGATTTAGTCCTGACTTGGTTTTGTTTTACTTTGGTCCTGGTCCTAGTCCGGATTTAAGATTAGGATTAGGCCTGGCTAAGGTCTGGTCTAAAACCTGTTCAAAACCATCTGAAACGGTGTTCTCTGAAGCAGAGAGTAGACTACAGTCAAAGAGCGTTGATGAGAAACGGGAGGTGACTGTAAAACTGCTGTGAGTCTGTATAAAACACATTCCTGACATTCCTCAAACGGATTATTCTCAACCAGCCTCTGATATGAGTAAACCAACTAAATCCTCTTGAAAACCAACTAAAACCTGTTCAAATCCATTGTTGTTGTTCCTGAGACTGAAGTCTTGGGCGGCTGTGGTCCATGTGACTCTAATGTTCTCTTTATTGGAGCGTTTTAGCTCAAGGTAAAAGGAAGTGGAGTTTTTTTTGACGCGATGAATGTAAGAGTTGAAACGTTAGACTTTAGAGACAATAGAAGAGGAGCAGGTCCTTGGAGGCCGAAGGGTGTGAGACCTCGACGTACAATGGAGCTGACGGAGAGAGAGAGAGATTAGAAAACAAATGGAGCACAAAAGCAGGAAAAGGAGGGAAAGAAAAAGGAAACAGAGCCTTTAGGAGTGGTTCTAGAGGAAACTGAAACGGCTACAGGACACGATGGCAACCAGAGCGAGGGCTGTTTTCAGAGAAAGTGTCTCCCTCGTGTGTTTTAGGATTCAGAAAGTGCCCCGTGCAGCCTGTCCGCCATCTTGGGAAGGGCAACACTAGCCACTTTATATACTTCACATAATGTTTAATATCAGATTTTTTGTTTTGGGAACATATGTTGATTGAAAAATGATACATGAGCATTTTTTTTTTTATGTGATTATTTACACATTTTTAACTCGGCTCTTTTATTCTGTGGTACATTAGCTTTGTCCAATCACAGCTCACTTCTGAAAAAGGAGCGCTGCCTTTGGTCGACTCTGATATCATTAAAGAAGTAAGTGTATATTCAGGTCTGGATACGTCTTTAACAGAAACAATGTTTAACCAGGAGGATATAACTGTTGTCCTGACGCTGAAGTCGGAGAATATCTCAGCCCATATAAGTGTCTTGTCCATGTCTTGTTTAAGTGATAGAACCATAGATTGTAAATAATTATGGATGTTATCCACCCATTGGTCCCTATTCACCAATATTGTCATTACGACAGGGCAATAAAATGGCAGTTACATCTGGGCTTTTCGGCTTTTACTCCAAAGCAAAACAATAGTTTCCAGATAGCATAAACGGACATATTAAGAGAAATTTCCCCATTGTGGGACGAATAAAGGATTATCTTATCTTAATCAAAAATCCCCAGAGTTGTCACGTAGTAAAAACTTAGCTATAGAGACCGGAGCCATCTTTTGTACCAGGCTGTAAACATGATTTTTACACTTGTAAAGAAGCCATTGGGTTTCTTCTTATATTTCCGCTTTTGGAGCCTGCCCTCTGGTGGACGGAGGTATATCGCTGTATTTCGCTGTAAATTGCCGTATGGCGGCGCCCTTACAGGAGGACCATTTTAGAGGTTCCATGGGAGAGGCTTGGATAGAACAAATAGATAATGGGGGCTCTAAGGACAGGGGTTGTTGTCTAGTGCTGTTGTTCTGACATTGGCCTAATCACAAACAAATGCCTTGTCTAGATTTGGGCGTTGAGTAGAAAAATCTCACATCCAAACATTCAAAACCACTCTGACTCCAGTCATTCTTTCCCGTCTTTTTCTGTTTTTTGCCTAATCTTCCTGATTTTACAAACACAGAATGCTTTAGAGAAAGGAACCATTAATAAGAAAAAAATATGGGGAACTGTTGAAAGAAATGCTCAAAGCAGCAGAAGAAAAAGAGCAGTGAATGGAAAATGTGAAGCCAAACCACAAATGGACTCAAGGAAAACTGAGCGGGAAAACTGTGGAAAAGTATGTCTGTAATAAAACAAGGAGGGAGCACGGAAAAATGTAAAAGGAACGCAGTAAGGAAATGTAACCAGAGACGAGAACAGAAGAATAAATGTGTGTGTGAACCAGGCTCGAGGCGGTTGTTTAGTCTTGCAGCCAATCCTCCAGCGTCAGGTTTTCTATAAATGGAATTTGACTCTTTCATATAGTTCTGCACAAGAACACTGTCCAGTTATTATATCCACTCTACGGGACAATTTCTATAAACTAATGAAGTTCTTTATGACTCAAGCTGTTTTTATTGTTGACCCTCTTGTCACTGATTGGCTCTTTCCAGGTGGAGTCGGCGGTGCTGAGCAGCGATGGCGGGATCCTCGGTGAAGGTGGCTGTGAGAGTGCGTCCGTTCAACTCCAGAGAAATCACACGCAACGCGAAATGTGTCATCCAGATGCAAGGAAACTCCACCTGTAAGAGCTAGCTTCATGCTAACCATTAGATACAATAGAACATTAGATACAATAGAACATGCTACACTATGCTAATGGAACCATCTCATTTTGTGATTGGTTTCAGTGGTACATGTAAAACCGTTGTTGCTCTATTTGGGATACGTGTACTTTAGAATCAGACGTTAGGGTGAGTCTACCCTCTGGGACGTCTTGGTTTGGCAAAGTAGAAGGAAATTATTAAAAACAAGGACAGGTATTGTCCCTGCAGCATACTTTGTTGATTTGTGCAAATAAGACATGTGCTTCAGAGGCTTTAAATTTGTTTTTTGTTTTTTAGATTTTTAAACCAGTCTGTGAGAAGTGTCATTTATATAGGACCTTTTCAATAGAATCACATGATAAAATATAAAGTCTAAACTAGTTTATTTTCACTCTGAGGGTAACACACTCTGCTGCAGCTTACTTTTTATTTTAAAACCAGTATTTTCCTGTTTAGACTGCAAATGTATTTCTTAAATTTTGTCTAAACCTTAACCTGTTCAGTTAAACACAAGCCTGTGTCATTGCTCCTGTCTGCTTCTCCAAACTGGGGCTGTGCTAACCGTTAAATACTATATTTTCTTAGACAATAGAAGGAGTAATAATCTGAATATTCCTAATATCTAAAGCTATTCCAACTCTCTATGTAACATTTAGCATGTTTTTCAGCGTGACACAGCTGTTTATAATGCAACACAGACCAGTCACGTTCAGGTTTTTAACAACAATCTCAGCATGCCTCAGCGGTCATGTGACACACACAGGTTATATGTAGCCTGTGGATGTTGCGGTGATTATTGGTAATATTGAAACTACAGTTATTCAAACATGTGACTCTGCATTCATTCCCAAATGAACTGACCAAACCCATGCATACCTCAGGGGTCACATGACCTGCTGCTGAGTTTACAGCTTCAACCCCTACAGGAAACAAGCCTATACCCCTGTTATTTACTGTGGGACATGCTAACACTCATCTGTCACAGTGGGACATGCTAACACTCATTTGTAACAATGGGACGTGCTAACACTCATTTGTAACAATGGGACATGCTAACAGTCATCTGTCACAGTGGGACATGCTAACAGTCATCTGTCACAGTGGGACATGCTAACACTCATTTGTAACAATGGGACATGCTAACACTCATCTGTCACAGTGGGACATGCTAACACTCATTTGTAACAATGGGACATGCTAACACTCATCTGTCACAGTGGGACATGCTAACACTCATCTGTCACAGTGGGACATGCTAACACTCATTTGTAACAATGGGACATGCTAACACTCATCTGTCACAGTGGGACATGCTAACACTCATCTGTCACAGTGGGACATGCTAACACTCATCTGTCACAATGGGACATGCTAACACTCATCTGTCACAGTGGGACATGCTAACACTCATCTGTCACAGTGGGACATGCTAACACCATAGATGCTCTAGAGACCGGAGCCATCTTTTGTACCAGGCTGTAAACATGAGTTTTACTCTTGTAAAGTCGCCATTGGGTTTCTCCTTATATTTCTGCTTTTGGAGCCTGCCCTCTGGTGGACGGAGGTATATCGCTGGATTTTGCTGTAAAATCACCATATGGCGGCGCCCTTACACATGGACCATTTTAGAGGTTCCATGGGAGAGGCTTGGCTAACTCATCTGTCACACTGGGAGATGATAATGACAACACAACAACATTCCCAAACACACTGCCCACAATCCCAGCATGCCTCAGTGAACATGTGACCTGCAGAGGATATAATTAGTCTGTAAATATTTCTATCCCAGGCTTGTGATGCGGGTTGTCTTGTTTGGAGTTTAAAGATTTAAGCCCCTGTTTCAAAATGAGCACAATATTTTTTGGACTCATTTGAATCACGCGTTTCACAAAACTAAAGCTGTCTTGTTTCAAAGTGGTGATTTGTTCAAAGTAATAGGCTTTGTCTAGAGTAATGTATATCTTATGACCAAGAACATAAAGTCTGGAGATGAATTATCAGTGATGAAAATGTGTGTAAACAGGAAGTAAATGTCTGAGAATATGCACTTTAATTAACCAGGATTGTCATTTAGATTACTTGTTAAATGTGTTTTTTTTTTTTATTTAATGTTTTTTTTTTATATATTTCCAGGTATTAGTAATCCCAAACAAACTAAAGATGGAGCCAAGACCTTCACATTTGACTATTCCTATTGGTCTCACACAACGGTATGGACTTTGGTGTATTACTTTACCAAACATATTTCTCACTTATTCATAGTTTTCTGTTCAAAACAACACTTACAGAACCAACTTTATCTCCTCGTATAACTGGAGTCTTTAATCTAAACTGTATTTCAGGACGAGGACCCAACATTTGCGTCTCAGAGACAAGTTTACAAAGACATTGGTGAAGAGATGCTGCAGCACGCCTTTGAAGGTAAAGGTTTCAATGAAAGAACTGTTAAAGTTCAAAAAGCAAGAGCTGTAGTGACTTTTAATTTTCTTAGGGTACAACGTGTGTATTTTTGCGTACGGCCAAACGGGGGCAGGCAAGAGCTACACCATGATGGGCAAACAAGAGCCGGGCCAGGACGGCATCATCCCACAGGTAAATGACCCAATGTGGTGTGAATGTGGCTGAAGACTCCTCTTTAACTAAAGGCTCATGCGAGAAATGTTACATAAATGATTGGATATGTGTGGACCAGCTCTAAATGCATCAATCCCAAATAATTATTTCTCTTTGTTCCTTCAGTTGTGTGCCGACTTGTTCCAGAGAACCGGAGAGAACACTGACCCTGACCTGCACTACTCCGTCGAGGTCAACTCAAAAATATATTTCTATAATTATGTATTAAGGGTTTTAGACTTTATTCTGTAATAACTGTAGAAGAAGGCTTGTCGTATGTCACCTCTTTGTTTTAGTTGAGCTAAGAAAAAATTGTAATAAGAGGGAAGTGTCCCTTCAACAAGCGTCTGCTTTATTATCTCACACAAGTCTGATGCTTAAAACTAAAAGGTTGATCTGCTGCAGAAACTCATCCTGGAGAAAGAGAGTCCAGTCTCAGTCTCTGTAACAGACGATGTAAAGATGTTAGATCCCCATTCGGAATTAGACTCAAAGGAGATAAAGAGGAAATACTTTTCTGGATGGCCCAGTCCTGTGAGTTTGTCCCGCTGAACCCCCCCCCTGACCCTCCCTGTGGGTCTGGTCCACAGGTGTCCTACATGGAGATCTACTGTGAGCGAGTGCGAGACCTCCTAAACCCCGTGTCCCAGGGGACGCTCCGGGTCCGAGAGCACCCCATCCTCGGCCCCTATGTCCAAGACCTGTCCAAACTCGCAGTGACCGGTTTCAACGACATCCAGGACCTCATGGACGCTGGCAACAAGGCCAGGTGAGACTAGGGTGACCACCTGGCAATTGCTCTGTTGCAGGACAGCAGACCTGATTTTGCGGGACAATGCGGGACACGAGGGAGAGAAATTACTATTATTATACTAGGTGAATAAATATTGATTTTTTTATTAGATATCTTTTTGCAGTGATGTTAACATGTTTTAAATTGCTAAAAGGGTTTATAAAAATGTTAATGACGGCGCTGACCGGCGCTGTGAACGTCACTAATAATATTTAATAGTAATATCAGTAAAAAATTATTTTAACAGCACGTGTCTATTCAATCCAAATTATTAAGTGAAAATAATAATCCAATCGCTACAAAGCACATTTCCAAATAAAGCACATAAATTCCATTAGGAAAGACTAGAAAGATTAAATGCGTTCTTGATTCAGTGCATCTTGAATTTATATTTTTGTCTGATCTGGCAGCTTGAGTAGGGCCTTCTCGTTCATTATGTGTCTATAGAACTCTGGCAGGTGTAGCTGTAGTTCACTTTCACCAGGATTTCACTTTTATGAGGTCCACAGTTGCGCGGTTCCTTGTCTCTTTCCACGCAGCAGTCATGAGAGAAAACACCCTCTCCACGAACGCATTGGTGACAGGAATGCTCAGCCTCAAAGCCAAACCAGAGCTGTTATGTTTGGGGCACGGACGTGTCCAGTTTAAAGCTCATTTTTAATGCTTCCGCTTTTTCTCAGTGTTTATTTTCCCGCTCTGGCTAGCTAGCCGCTAGAACTAATAATAACGGCTGCGCTGCGCATGTTCAGTGTTTTTTTTTATTAACATTTTTTTTATTGTAGAATTGTAATTTAAAGGAAGATTAAATTAAATGACGAAGACAAAATTAAAATGCGGGACACTGCTTACGACTTGGGACGCGGACAAAGCTTCAATGGGACTGTCCCGCAAAATGCGGGACAGGTGGTCACCCTAGGTGAGACTGGGACCAGGCGAGACCAAGACGAGAGCTAGTCGTAGACCACGAATTAGTACTAAACCAGGTCTGACAAGGCCTTAACTCGGTGTAAATGCACTAAAGCAGATCTGAAGCAAGACAGGTCTAAACCAGTTTTACCCCAGGACTATCACTAAACCAAGAATTAAATCAGAACTGGACCTGGGATTTTAACCAGGACAAGATCAAGACTAAACTGGGTCTAAATCTCAAAGCTTAGTCTAAAATAGGACTGAACCTGGTCTAAACAAGGACCAGACCAGGACTAAACAAGGTTCTAATCGGATCTAAACGAGGTCTAAACCAAATGGAAAATGGTTGAAAACAGGATTAAACTGTTTCTACACCAGGTCTAATCCAGAATGGGTTTAAAGTAGTACTAGACCATGATTTTAAAAACTAAAGCCGGTCTAAAGCGGGACGTTCTCTTGTCGTGTCATTTTATTCCAGGACGGTAGCTGCCACCAACATGAACGAGACCTCGTCCAGATCTCACGCCGTTTTCACCATCGTTTTTACCCAGAAACGCCACGACCAGATGACCGGCCTCGACACAGAGAAGGTACCACAAAAAAAACAATGTCTGGAATATACTCCGGAATACACAGTATATATCCTGTCAGACCAGTCATAAACATTTCTATTTATATACAATCTCAGCATTTTGAATGGAATAAAATATAAAGGTTCAATTAAACCAAAACAAAAGCTATCTCTACAAAAAATAAAAATACTTGCATCTCCAGCTCTCAAAAGTTTGTAATAATCCTTTGGGTTTAATTGCAGGTGAGTAAGATCAGCCTGGTGGACCTGGCTGGAAGTGAACGAGCCGATTCTTCTGGAGCCAAAGGGATGCGTCTGAAGGTACGACTCCCTGATATTCAACTCGACACGTTTATTTACTGTAAAGATCTGTACTTCATTTCTGTTTATAGTTTTTTTAGTGACCTTTAGTTTGTTTGAAATTATCACAGGTAAATCTGGATGGGATTCTATATTTTGCTTAAATAATCTTTATTTTTGATAGAAAAAACATGCTGCTTTAACTAGTGTTTTTTTTTCGTTTTTTTTTTTTTTTATAAACACAAACCTTTTTCCTCGAAACCTTTTGCTTTGTGATTATTAAAAATCAAGACCTCCCTTTATTTTTACAGACATACATTTTGTTTTAGCCAGAGGAACTTTTAAAAAGATGAAAGTGGAGTTTACATTTTTTCACTAGAGACTGCAAATTATATTACAAAACAAACTTTGTCTTTACCTAAAACATGATAATCACATTATGCCTACTGCAACTTTAGTTTAGCAATTGTGAACTTGGAAAAATAGTTCCAAGGTTTGACCTTAAAATTACTGATGATTACAAAAATCTGACAAAAACCTCATGTAATGTTTTTGACTTCAGGAAGGAGCCAACATTAACAAGTCTCTAACGACGCTGGGTAAAGTCATCTCGGCTCTGGCGGAAATGGTACGAGCCTCGGAATACAACCACTGACCCGAACAATCAAGTCATACATACGCAATAATTAAAATGTCACTGTGTCCTTCAGCAAAGCAGTAAGAAGAGGAGGAGTGACTTCATTCCCTACAGAGACTCGGTCCTGACCTGGCTGCTCAAGGAAAACCTGGGTGAGTTTTACAGGAATCTCTGCAATAAACTCTTAAAACCCATTTTTATATTTTGCCAACAACATGATGTTTAAAAAGTAATAAGTATATTTATTCATATGTAGCGTATGAGGGTATGTTTGCATAAACATATACCAGATTAATATTAATAATTGTAATTATTAACTTTGATATTAATATTAATTTATTAAAATTAATTTCTGATTAAAAAGCACCACTTTGATTTTCAGCAGGTAAACTAGTCTCATTAATCTTAAAGGAAGAGAAATATCTCGTTTTCGAACATTTCTTAATATAAACAAAGATTAATGTCTTTTATGGGATTTTATTAAAAAATTACACAAATCTATAATGGTAAATAACATTGGAACAGGGAAAGGAATTGACAAGACACAGGAATGAACACAGGAATAAACACAGGGATAAACATTTGCTTTCAGAGGGTTTGTGAACCAAAGGAATGTTTAGAAATGTTAATCTAAATGATGGAAACTTAAAGTAGCTTTTAACGGAGGAGGAGATGGTGGTTTGGGCGGAGGACATTTAACGACACCAAGGCTGTTGTGTGTCACGTGCGGACTTACTCTCTAGTCAGCGGGCTGGCCCGGTTCGGTGGGTCCTGGGTGCTTTCCAGAAGTTTCGTCGCGTACTGAGGAACGTTCCACACTGTTCCTGTTCCTGTCTAAAAGTTTGAGTTTGTGTAAGTTATTGCAATGTCCATGAAAGAGTTCTCAGCTGTTGCTTTGCTGGTTAAAAACTTGCTTCTGCGCGCTCTCTTTTGGGAGAGAGCAGACGCTTTAGCAGGCACGGTTTTTAGAACAAAGAAAATTTACTCGTGCCTACACGAGGCTCAAAGCTTTGGCGATGTTGATCAAGTAGGAAGAGGAAGATTTTTGGCTTGCAGCCAGTTTTATCAACTTTGACTCGGGGGCGTGTCCTATGCTCTCTTCCGGCGGAAGGGGAAGTCGCTTTGGAACATTTAAACGAAGTTAAACTAAAGTTTTTAAAAACATTCCTTTTGTTTCACCATATTTTCATAACACACACCAAAAACATTTGAACTTGTAGGATTATACAAAGAAAAGGTAGAGTATTATGAATATGTAGAATATTGTTGAAACATTCATTACATTTCATTAAAACCAAACAGAAACTGCACACAAAATGGGATAAGAAGTTATTTGGTGACAACTCCACGTCCTGGAAAAGAACAGTATAAACAACACAATATCAAAAATACATTTTCCTTTAATGTAATAATTACGAAATTGTCTTTTGATGATTGGATAGAGTCATTCGTCCATTTGACCACCAGGGGGTGGTGTTTTGACCATTGTAGAAGTCTGTTTTTAAAGACACTTTGGCTGTCCTTTTATCTGAAAGAAAACAGTGTTAACCCAGTGCTCTTCCAGACTTTAGATACAAGCATGTCTCTGAAGGCCTCTGGCAATGATAGAAACGACAGGACAGTTAATCCGTGGGGATTCCGAGGGCCGATCTGCTACACATAAAAGAACCAGTTACAATTTGTATCGCACTGTCATAGATTTTAAAACCTTTTTGGATCATTGTCAAGTCAAAGGCAGGAAAGTGAATGTCTTGCATGCACTTAAAGGCTTGTATAATGTCTGAACATCTCCATGATGTTTGTGGATGACTTTGTGATGTGTACTGAGAGCACTGTCCTTTACTCATCATGTGGACTACATCTATAAAAATGCACAGCAAAGACTTTTCCTGTTGTGTAAACTGAGGAGTTTTGAAGTCAGTCAGTCACTCTGAGAGTATCCTGACATTTTATATTGTTTCCTGGTTTGGCCTTTTGAAGTGAACAAACTGTCCAGAGTAGTCAGGATAAATAGTAAACATACTGGACGTACGCAAACTTAACTGACTTAGCATCACAGTTCAGCCACAAAGTTCCCTCACAAAAAATAAAAAGTGCTTTGTCCCACTTTACAATTATAGAACTAAACCAATCAAAACCAGTTGGTCTTCTCCTCAAGTCTTGGCATCTTTTATTAAAGCAACACTCCAGCTTCTACAGGGCCCTGGTGTATTATTACAGACTATAATTATTTATATATATACTGTATATTTATGCCTTTTTAAAATTATTTATCTAATGCTTTTATGGAGTCTGTATGTGTAGAGAGCAGAGATGTTGGAAGTGTACTGGACAGTAGAGAGCAGAGATGTTGGAAGTGTACAGGACAGTAGAGAGCAGAGATGTTGTAAGTGTACAGGACATTAGAGAGCAGAGATGTTGTAAGTGTACAGGACATTAGAGAGCAGAGACGTTGGAAGTGTACAGGACAGTAGAGAACAGAGATGTTGGAAGTGTACAGCACATTAGAGAGCAGAGACGTTGGAAGTGTACAGGACAGTAGAGAACAGAGACGTTGGAAGTGTACAGGACAGTAGAGAACAGAGATGTTGTAAGTGTACAGGACATTAGAGAGCAGAGACGTTGGAAGTGTACAGGACAGTAGAGAACAGAGACGTTGGAAGTGTACAGGACAGTAGAGAACAGAGACGTTGGAAGTGTACAGGACAGTAGAGAACAGAGATGTTGTAAGTGTACAGGACAGTAGAGAGCAGAGAGCGTTGGAAGTGTACAGGACAGTAGAGAACAGAGGCGTTAGTGTACAGGACAGTAGAGAGCAGAGATGTTGTAAGTGTACAGGACAGTAGAGAGCAGAGATGTTGTAAGTGTACAGGACATTAGAGAGCAGAGACGTTGGAAGTGTACAGGACAGTAGAGAACAGAGATGTTGTAAGTGTACAGGACATTAGAGAGCAGAGACGTTGGAAGTGTACAGGACAGTAGAGAACAGAGACGTTGGAAGTGTACAGGACAGTAGAGAGCAGAGATGTTGGAAGTGTACAGGACAGTAGAGAGTAGAGATGTTGGAAGTGTACAGGACATTAGAGAGCAGAGATGTTGAAAGGACAGGTGTACAGGACATTAGAGAGCAGAGATGTTGGAAGTGTACAGGACAGTAGAGAGTAGAGATGTTGGAAGTGTACAGGACATTAGAGAGCAGAGATGTTGAAAGGACAGGTGTACAGGACATTAGAGAGCAGAGATGTTGAAAGGACAGGTGTACAGTACAGTAGAGAGCAGAGATGTTGAAAGGACAGGTGTACAGGACATTAGAGAGCAGAGTTGTTGAAAGGACAGGTGTACAGGACAGTAGAGAGCAGAGATGTTGAAAGGACAGGTGTACAGGACAGTAGAGAGCAGAGATGTTGAAAGGACAGGTGTACAGGACAGTAGAGAGCAGAGTTGTTGAAAGGACAGGTGTACAGGACAGTAGAGAGCAGAGATGTTGAAAGGACAGGTGTACAGGACAGTAGAGAGCAGAGATGTAGGACAGGTGTACAGGACATTAGAGAGCAGAGATGTTGAAAGGACAGGTGTACAGGACAGTAGAGAGCAGAGATGTTGAAAGGACAGGTGTACAGGACAGTAGAGAGCAGAGATGTTGAAAGGACAGGTGTACAGGACAGTAGAGAGCAGAGATGTTGAAAGGACAGGTGTACAGGACAGTAGAGAGCAGAGATGTTGAAAGGACAGGTGTACAGGACAGTAGAGAGCAGAGATGTAGAAAGGACAGGTGTATGACCACAGATCTGGACAGAATTTTAATAGAAGCAGGACTTGGCAAACTCCATACTTTTCTGCATAATTTTACTTTATTTTTATTTTTTTATTTTTTTTTCCCAGGAGGCAACTCTCGCACGGCGATGATTGCGGCTTTGAGTCCTGCCGACATTAACTACGAAGAGACTCTGAGCACTTTGAGGTAAACCTTTGTTTGTCATGTTCATGTACGTACCTCCTACTGCTTACTGACTTGACTTGTGCAGATACGCAGACCGGGCCAAACAGATCCGCTGTAACGCTGTGATAAACGAAGACCCCAACGCCAAACTGATCCGGGAGCTGAAGGCCGAAGTGGAGCGGCTCCGGAACCTGCTCTTCTCACAGGGTCTGCAGGAACTGCTGCACAACACCAGTACGTATAGGGCTCTGGGCTAAACCATGTCCTCATACAATGACAAACCAAGGATAAAAAACAGGGCTGAACTAGGATTAAACTACATCTTATCCAGGTCTTGACCAGGACTAAACCAGAGCACAACACTGGACACACCCAGACTCCACAATAAAAGGCTGCAGTCACTAAACAGACTCGAAGTAAAGGTTAAAACAAAGGCATCTGGACATAGATGACTTTGTTTTAACCTGTTTTTCATTGTGTCCTGGATGAGTGAGAACCTCCACAGACTTTACGGCACTGGAACAGAGTCAGCTTTCATTAATCGTCAGGAATCTGAGTTATGTTCTTCTGTGAGTCACACCTTGTACCACACTCTTGAGACAAATACTGTTGTCAGTAAACAGTCTATCGTTTGGGCGACACTCACTGGAGTTCGAGATTAACATTAGTCTTATATGTTCAGTATTATCCCAGAATTTAGTCACTGTGGTCCTGATTTAAAAAAGAGTAAAGGTGTAGACAAAGGCTTTAGAGCATTTGTTTCTCCAGGACCCCAGAAAGGGCCACGAGGGGGTTTTGTTTCAGCTTCATTCTAAATACTTGATTACTGAAGCGAGGGCAGGACCAGAATATGTGGATAAGACAGGCCTTAGTGGAGTTACATCTGACACAGGGAGGAAATGTGAGCCCTGTGTCTTTAAACTGGATAAACCGGTGGCAGGCGCAGAGAGGATGAGTTCACCAGTTTGTACGGAAATCAAGGTCTCCTATGTTAGAGAGAAGCCCAGGTCCTGCTTCCTGCCTTTCCAACATGAAGTTTAGTTTGTGAATGGGTTTAGGAACATGGTCCTGTCGACTGGGTCTGACTCTGTTGTAGCTGAGGGGCTTATCCAAAGAGAACCAGAGATAAAATGAAATAGGGAGGTCAAATGTTACTATTACACAAAATATGCCATGATTTTATCCCAGGTTTTGATATTTAAATTTTCTCACTGGCCTCTGTAAATGGTGTTTTTCTTCACATTTTGATAAAACTAACTGTGGTTAAGTTCAGTGGACAAATGGAGACAACACTGTGCTGTGGAGTTGTACTAACTCAACGCTTTTCAGTAAACTACATTCATCTGTGTCAAATCCTGAATATAACTTTATACATAAAAAAATTAAAATGGATGTCCTGTTTTCAAGCGGTTATTTAATAAAATACTGACAGTGAAAATGAAGAAATTGTTTATTTTTATGATTCTTATAACACTTTTTATCTCTCTCTCAAAGTGAACAACAACAGCACGGCTAACGTTAGCTCTGCAGTCGCTGAAGACAACACAGCCAATGGCATCGCAGGAAATGAGAGCCCCGCCTCCCCAGGTAACACCCAACCAATCAGAATCAAATATAGCAGTCATTTTAATATAAACATATGACATGTGTGTGTATGTCCTGTAGGGGGCGATGTGTCCAGTGGGGAGGTCTCTAGCAATTCTGACATTTTATTGGACGACACAGATGAGGGGGAGGGGCCTGACGCCGCAGATCCCATCACTAAAGAAGAGGCGGCAGAGAGGCTCATGGTAACGACAGTGTTTTTTTAAAGGAACAAATAATAAACCGGTGTCACTGAAGAAGGGACTAAAGACTAAAGACTTTTACAGGAAACGGAGAAGATCATCGCTGAACTGAACGAGACCTGGGAGGAGAAACTGAGGAAGACCGAGTCCATTCGACTGGAGAGGTCAGGAGAAAAGGGAAATGAGTGGGATCGGAGAAACAGACAGGAGCAGCACCACAGAGACTAAACCTGAAGTAACTGGGGTCAATGAGAAATGGATTTAACACATGGAACTACTTTAATGTCCGCTACTACAATATCTGCATCAAACCTTTTCAAATCCAAGTAAAACCTGTTAAAATTCAACTAAACCTGTTCAAATCCAACTAAAACTGGTTCAAATCCGACTGAAACCTGTTCAAATCCCAGTTCTGTGGTTGTATAAATGAAGAACAGAAGTCAGTCGTGTTAAAATAAAGTTATGTAAATGTCTTCGAGGTAACATTGAGAGTCGTTTTTTTTAGCTTCACTGACCCTATTAGAGATGTACAGAGGTCCCTGCTCCTGTCTGCTTCTCTAAACCTTAGTGAATAAGCTGCTGAGCCTGTCGTCTGTATGTACCTTAGGGAGACGCTGTTGGCCGAGATGGGAGTGTCCATCAAAGAAGATGGAGGGACTCTGGGCGTCTTTTCTCCAAAAGGAGTGAGTTTGAACTGTTCACTCAGAATGTGTCGGAGGCTAAAACTCAAGATTAACCAGGGTCAGAAATAAACCTGGCTCCACCAATGAACAGCCTTTACTTCAGGATCTACATCTTGTACATCTCATACTTCCTTTCTCCACTTCTCTCAATATTGTTCACAAATCTATTCTATCAAGTTCACATTAAATGTGTTGTGTGTGCAGACCCCTCACCTGGTGAACCTGAACGAAGACCCTCTGATGTCCGAGTGCCTGCTCTACTACATCAAGGAGGGGGTCACCAGGTCAGACACGGCTCTTTTACATCAACATCCATAAATCTTTGTTATAAGAAATTGTGCAAATCTTAACTAAATGCACTTTTGGTAAATACTCTTTTGGCAATTTTGGCTTTGCTTTAGAAATGTTTGGACAGCCCTACTTTTAGAAAATCTGTGGACATGTCCAATTGAAATCATGTGACAGTTAGTTTTTTCTGAACAAACGTGCTTTTATACAGTATTGTTTAAAACAATAGCAGTACAAGTTCTGCTGGCTTCATCCTTAAATAGGGGAACCTGTTTTTTCACAATATTGATCACCTCAATGATTGAATGCCACACTGCTATATTTTTGAACACACCCTTTTCAACTAATTGCACAATTGCACAGCCTTAAGAGCGTGCATATAATGAAGGCTGGGTCTTGTTTGTTTTCTGAGAATCTACTGCACCTACTAGTAACTTGTTTGCCACTTCACAATAAAAATATACTAAAAACCTGGATTATTCTGGTTAGTCACATTTTACTGATGTTATTTTGAACAATACTGTAAGCCTCCATGTCTGAAATAATGATAATTGTAGCTGATGAAGCGCTGAGAGGAGCTGGAGACGTGTGAATGTGCTGTAAAGTGTGGATGACATGTTGTGTTTGTGTGGAAGGGTGGGGCAGCAGGACGTGGACATCAAACTGTCCGGACACTTCATCAAAGAAATCCACTGTGTTTTTGTGAGTGAGACCAACGACAACGGAGAAGGTACCGTGACACTTCCACAGCATGCACTCACTGGCCACATTATTAGATCCACCTGCTGTAAGGCTTCTAGAGGCAGATGTCCACGGAACAAATCACAAAAGCAGTAACGTAACAGCTTAGGCTGCAGACATGTTCAAGAGAAACCTGCTGGAGCTCAACCAGAGCTTCAGAACACGAACAAAAGGTAATTTAAGTGACAGGATACTTAGACAGTACAAGATTGGGAAAAATGTTGCTTGGTCTGATGAGTCTTAGAGGGTTAGAGCATGGCTCTATCCGTCCCAGGAGGAGCCTCAATACTGCCTCAAAGCTTCGACGTTGATGTAACGAGACGGGACGTTCTCCTCCGGCATCAACAGCACTCCAACAGATGGTTGTATGTGAAAGTTTGTTCTCTCTTCAGCAGGTTTCTCTTGAACACGTCTGAATGCAGTTACGATGCTCCTCTGTGATTTATTGATTCAGAAATCTGCCTTTAGACACTTTTATTTGATCATGTGTGTCTAACAATGTGGTCAGTGAGTGTATATCTCGTCAGTTCACTAACACGTGCTCCTGCTTTGCATGCTCAGAGCGCCCTCTAGTGGTCAGACTCACACTGTCCTGTTCTGTCTCTTATAAAGCTGCTGTTGGAGTTCAACAGGTAGAGTCTCACTGAGCTGTTTGTCTTTCTCGTCCCGTTCACTTCATGTTGGAATTATTTTTCTTTTTACTTTTCCCTTTGACATTTAATTTATTTCGAAAGCACATCATCAGGGCATTTAAGACATTAGTCTGTTAATGAAAAGAGAGCTGAATATTAGTACTCGTTTGGTTAAAATGAATGTTGGTTTGTGTGAATGAAAGTTATTTTATTAGATACGAGTGCGTATCATGAAAAAGCCTCTCAAATTTCATTGTTTATTTTGTAGAAAACTCAATGTTGTTCCCTTTTCTGTCTCCTGTCTAACTACTCTATCAACTAAAGGCTAAGAACACCAGTAAAATGTGTCAAAACATAAGTAATGTGTGCTTTTGGGGAAACTAATGCTGAAACTGTCTGACTGCTCAGTGGTGGTGATGCTGGAGCCTCTGGTCGGAGCAGAAACCTACGTCAACGGGAAACTCATCACTGAAGGAGTCGAGCTCAAACAAGGTACGGACCAAACCGAGCGATCTCGTTCAGATTCAGTTATTCCACTCGGTCTGTGAGGGGTGGAAGTGAGGAAAAGATATCAGTAAAAGTGTGTGTGATTTAAAATCTGACAAATGAAGGTTTATGTGACAGTTGTGTACTTTGGTTCCTTCAGCTTTTTACGTTTAACTTAACTGTAAATGTTTTTATAAAAAAAAAAATTAATAAATTAATAAATGTAAGTAGCTTAGAGTGTCATTTACAGTTGAGTTAAACGTTTGGAGCTGAAAGAACAAAAATTTAACTTGTTACTTCTACTACTTTTAATTCTCTTCAACCCAATTTCGACAAAAGTGAAGCGACTAAACACAACAAAGACAAATAACCAGTGGTGGACGAAGTACACAAACCAAGTACTTGAGTTAAAGTACAGATACACTAGGTAAAATATTACTTCAGTAAAAGTAAAAGTACTCCCTTTTAACTTTCACTTGAGTAAAAGTACAAAAGTATTTGCCTTCAAATGTACTTAAGTATCCAAGTACTAGGCTATAATGCCCTTATAATTTTTGTCAGTCTCTTGCCCCTTTAGGCGCCAGGAATTATTAAAAAATACAGATTTTGAGATCCAAATTTCAAAAGGCTGTGGTTTGAAAATGATAAGAGATAGAGTCCTACTCTAAACTAGAAAAATGTCAGGTATGACCCAAAGTATTTAAGTAAATAAATTTTAAGCATCTAATTTGCATATAATTTGCATACTATGACATTATATATTGGCGGTTATGTTTTTTTCAGTACTTACACACTAATGAACATAGCTATTAGAATAGTTTTTTTTCTTTTTCTGAAATAAAGAATAACTACAACTTCTAATAAACCATAACTAGTAAAACGTAAGCAAATAGTTATGAGAAATATACACATGTACTGTATGTGTGTGGTTGCAGTTGCTTTATCTTTTCTTATCCATCCATGTGGCATAGTTAGTATTTTTTTAGAGTGTGGGACCTCTCATAAAGCACAGCACACAGCCATCACTTTTATTACGATCGCTGCTTTGATTAGCACATTCTCACTGACTATGTTTACCCCTGTCTCTCCCTCCTCGACTGGGTAAAGTGTCAGGATGAACAACACGTATTTGTCCCAAACAGCTGTCAATAGAAGCCGCATTATTCCCAAAATCCCTGTCACTACCTGCGGCGCGAGTACACCCGCCCGGCTTCTATCACCTGTGCTAAAGGTAAAGCTGCAGGTGCTAAAGGTAAAGCAGCAGGTGCTAAAGGTAAAGCTGCAGGTGCTAAAGGTAAAGCTGCAGGTGCTACGCGCTCACGGCTTCCCTTTCCAACATCCTTCACGACTAGTTTTCCTCCCGTTTCTTTCACTGATGTTTGGTAAAATGTGGGAAAAACAGCGTGTGCTTTATGAGAGACGCTGAAAAGGCACGAGCAGCTGCGCGCTGTCTAAGTTACACACGCACGCACTCTCGCTCATTCTCACTTTCACTCGGCTGAAAAGACTCTAAAGGTAGATGTTCTCCTCAGAATCAGAGTCAGCCATTACTAATACCAAAGCTTCGTCACAGGTGTTCTTTTTTATTTGTTATTTTCGTGTTTATCAGCTCGCGTGTAGAGAATGAGGCTTCTATTGAGCCGGTCCTGACACTCCCACTGAGACGCGTCTTTGAGATCTTCTTCTACAAAAATATTTAACGGAAACACAAGGAACGACTAATTTTGCAAAATGTACTTGAGTAAAAAGTAAGATATTTGACGTTGAAATGTAGTGAAGTAAAGTAAAAAGTATCCCTTAATGGAAATACTTAGTAAAGTACAGATACTGGAAAAAACTACTTAAGTACAGTAACGAATTACATTTACTTCGTTACTGTCCACCACTGCAAATAACACAATCACCTCGTGTCATTCTTTGTGAAACATAACACAAGAAACATTGGTGTTGTCTTGTGTACTTTTCACACATGGAACTATCAAAGGAGGAGGCAATGATTTGGGCGCAGTGGCTCAGTGGTAGAGCAGTCGTCTTTCACCCGGAAGGTAGGCGGTTTGATTCCCGCTCTCCTCACAATTCATACTGTGGTTGTGTCCTTGGGCACGACACTTAACCCACCACTACACTTAATGTGTAAGAATGTTTAGTGAATGCATGTGGTGATGGTTGGAGAGTGCGTAGGCACGGAATAGCTGCCACGTCTCTACCAGTGTGTGACTGTGGAGTGAATGAATAATGGACGGCCTGTAAGCGCTTTGAATCTCTTGGTCCCTTGGGAGAAAAGCGCAATATAAATCCAATCCATTATTATTATTATGATGAAAAATAGCTTTAAAATTAATTAAATGGCAGTTGAAAGGAAGAAAACTATGAGAAAAATGCAACAGACAATGTCTTACAGCTTTTTTTTATAACGTAACTCTGCGTGTGCTTCAGGAAACCGGATTGTGATGGGAAAGAACCACGTTTTCCGGTTCAACCACCCGGAGCAGGCCCGTCTGGAGCGAGAGCAGCGCACCGCAGAGATCCGCCAGCAGGGGGAGAAGAGAGACCCCAGCCCCGACCCTCAGACCGAGCCCGAGGACTGGAGCTACGCCCAGAGGGAACTGTTGGAGAAGCAGGGCGTGGACCTGAAGCAGGACATGGAGAAGAGGTCTGTGGCTGCTCTGTGTGGTGATGAAAAATAATATATCCCATAAAATCAGACCGAGGCAGCGTTAGGGTTTTGTGGTGATATGGTTTGTTTGTTGCAGGCTGCAGGACATGGAGAGTCAGTATCGTAAAGAGAAAGAGGAGGCCGACCTCCTGTTGGAGCAGCACAGACTGGTGAGTTCAGACGCTCTGCTTTAGGGCTCGGGGTAGGGCTAAAAATAACATCCTTTTTTTTTTGTGCTACTGAACTAAAATGATAATTCCATTTTGTTTTATTATAAAAAATATTATTTGAGCTGCCATAACACAGTGGTAAAATAAAAAAATTCAAATTAATTAAATTATTGATATTTATTGCCCGGCTCTTTAGTGTAAGAAGAAAAAGTGTTGTTATATTTCAGTCTCACCAGCAGGTGGCAGGTTTGCATCTCATTCGTTCTAACTTTGAACTACTAAAGAGTTTCAGTTTTTATATTTATACCAAGTTTGCTTTTTTTGGATAACGTTTTAGGAGCAGACATAACAGCAGGGAGAGTCACATATTGAGTTCAGATGTGGTTTAAGTAAAGCCCCATAATATTTGTCTCTGACGTGTTTGTGTGCAGTATGCCGACAGCGACAGCGGTGATGACTCGGACAAACGCTCGTGTGAAGAAAGCTGGAGACTCATCTCGTCTTTAAGAGAGAAGCTACCTGCCAACAAGGTCTGTCAGTGCTTTTGTCAGACACTTCCCACACTTTGACTGTAACAGACCTGCTTCTGGGGACCTTAGCGAATGCAAAATAAAAAAAATGAACACCTATAGTTCAGCTGCTCTTATGCTAATAACCGCCTTCCTGTGGTGCGTTCAGGTGCAGACGATAGTGAAGCGCTGTGGCCTCCCCAGTAGCGGAAAAAAACGGGAGCCACTCAGAGTTTATCAGATCCCTCAGAGACGGAGGATCAGCAAGGACCCTAAACGCCTCACGATGGACGACCTCCAAATGCAGGCCGTGAAGGAGATCTGCTACGAGGTCAGTGCCGCAAAGATCTGGAGAAATAAACGGTCCTTTACCATTTTCTATGTAACATCTCAGCCACTGTCAGAAATGCCCTGGTTTAATCCTGGTTTAGACTTTATTTATTCCCAGATAAATCCCTGCTTTTGTTGTTAAGGTAGACTACTTTTAAATCTGACTAAAACCTGTTTTAATCTGAACTAGAACATAATTACACATTTAGGTGTCACTGGTAGTTCATCCTCTCTGTCCCTGTGGTGCGTTCATGCGTCACTGGCAGTTTAACCTCTCTGTCCCTGTGGTGCATTCAGGTGTCACTGGAAGATTAACCTCTGTCCCTGTGGTGAAGGAGGGAAACCGGTCTGTAGCTTGAAAACTACAGACCGGTTTCCCTCCTTCCCTTCATTGCCAAAGCTCTGGAGCGAGTTGTGTTTACTCAGCTCTCATCCTTTCTCACACGGAACAACCTCCTGGACCAGAACCAGTCTGGGTTCAAGAGCGGTCATTCCACCGAAACTGCCCTGCTCTCAGTCATCGAAGCTCTGAGACTGGCAAAGGCAACATCCAAGTCATCTGTACTCATCTTACTGGATCTGTCTGCTGCTTTTGACACTGTTAATCATCACATCCTCCTGTCCTCTCTCAGGGCGATGGGTGTCTCTGGAATGGCGTTGCAATGGTTCAAGTCTTACCTCTCGGATAGGTCATTCAGAGTATCCTGGAGAAATGAGGTCTCTGAGTCCCAACATCTCAATACAGGGGTGCCACAGGGCTCAGTGCTCGGACCGCTACTCTTTTCCATATACATGACATCCCTTGGCTCTGTCATCCAGAAGCATGGCTTTTCCTATCACTGCTGCAGATGACACTCAACTCCACCTGTCATTTCATCCTGAATCCGACGGTCTCTGCTCGCATGTCTGAGCGACATCTCACTTTGGATGAAGGACCATCACCTGCAGCTGAACCTTGCAAAAACAGAACTGCTTGTGATTCCGGCCCATCCAAAGACCCACCACAACCTCTCCATTCAACTAGGCCCATCAACCATTACACCGTCCAGCACTGGCAGAAATCTGGGAGTGGTAATTGATCATCAGCTAAACTTCACAAGTCATGTCGCCAGCACCACCCGGTCCTGTAGATTCATCCTCTACAACATTAGAAAAATTAGACCTTTCCTATCAGAGCACTCCACACAAATTCTAGTCCAGGCTCTTGTCTTGTCCAAACTGGACTATTGCAATGCTCTACTGGCTGGACTCCCGCCTGCACAACCAAACCTCTGCAGCTGATCCAGAATGCAGCGGCAAGAGTGGTCTTTAATGAACCGAAGAGAGCGCACGTATCTCCTCTATTCATTAGGTTACACTGGCTCCCGGTTGACGCCCGCATCAAGTTCAAAGCTATGCTCTTGGCCTACAAGACCACCTCTGGTTCTGCACCCCATATCTCCACTCACTAATACAGACCTACGTTCCTACCAGATCCCTGCGCTCTGCAAATGAACAACGTCTGGTGGTACCGCCCCAAAAGGTACAAAATCACTCTACCTTCTCTGGATCTGTTCCACATTGGTGGAATGATCTACCTGCTGCTACAAGATCAGCAGATTCTGTAGCCATCTTTAAAAACACCTGAAAACACATCTCTTCCACAACACCTGACTGACAAACACTGAGTCCTACTTCCTTTCTATCGATTCCTTTCTAAAAAAAAAAAAAAAAATTCTCTTATCCTTAGCATTGTATACTGCGCTGGGTTTAAACTGACTATTTTTTTGTGCACTTATGCTTTTTGTACCTTGTGTTGTTAAAATTGCTTCCATTGTTATCCTCACTTGTAAGTCGCTTTGGATAAAAGCGTCTGCTAAATGACTAAATGTAAATGTAAATGGTGCATCAGGTGTCACTGGGAGATTAACCTCTCTGTCCCTGTGGTGCGTTCAGGTGGCGCTGGGAGATTTCCGACACTCGCGGCAGGAGATTGAGGCCCTGTCCATTGTGAAGATGAAGGAGCTGTGCCGGATGTACGGTAAGAAAGACCAGAAGGAGGGTCAGAGCTGGCGCGCTGTGGCCCAGGACGTGTGCGACACAGTGGGCATCGGCGACGAACGCAGCCCCCCGAGTGACGAGGCGCTTGGAGCCGGAGAACCAGAGCCGGAAGAACAGTCCAACAAGACCGGTTTCACCGACCTGAAGGCCCACATCAACAAACTCACCGACATCCTGGAGGTTAGACCAGGTTTAGTCCTGCTTCAGCCCTAGTTTAGACCTGGTTTAGACCTGGTTTACTTCTGTTTTTGACCTGGTTTAGACCTGTCTGTCTGTCTGTCTGTCTGTCTGTTTTAGGAGGTGAAGCTGCAGAACAACATGAAGGACGAGGAGATCAAAGCTCTCAGAGACAGAATGATCAAGATGGAGAGCATCATACCTGTGCAGGTGAGTCACCTGTCCTCTGTCACATGACCCTCTCACCTGCCCTCTGTCACGTGACCCTCACCCTCTGTCCTCTGTGTGGTTCCAGGATGAGGAAGTGAATGGTGAAGAGGGCGGGACCTGTCCGTCTGAAGAAGGAGACCAAGAGGAGTCGACCAATAAGGTGCCGGAGGTCAGAGTGCAGCGTCTGATGGAGGAGGACCCGGCCTTCAGGCGAGGGCGCCTCCGCTGGCTCAAGCAGGAACAGCAGCGCCTCCTCAACCTGCAGCAACAAAACATCAGCAAAAAACTACGAGGTCAAAACCCGAGCCCAGGTGAGAGAGAAACAGAGTACAACCTGTTCAAATTTGACAAAAACTGTTTAGATCCTAATAAAACCTGTTCAGATACACCTTAAACTTTATATGTCGCTGGAACCGCTTATCTTTTTATTTTTCCAGTGGCCTCCAGCTCGGAACATGTGAGACTGAAGCGATAAATGTCCACAACAACTTTCTTTTCTTTCTTCAGTTTAGTTTTTCTGTTCTGCAGCTGTCACTATCTCTGTTTTCATTCCAACACAAGTAAACACTGTGGAGTTTAAACTAAGAATTTTCCCCTGTTCAAGTCCAACTAAAACCTGTTCTATAAATCAAATAACAATTTGTTTTCTGATCTTGCAGCTCCCAACGCCCCGACAGTCCCGGTCCATCTTCCCGGTACTGGCCGTTTCATCCCGCCTCAGGAGTGTAAACTGAAATTCCCGTTTAAGAGCAACCCTGCCCACCGTTTGTCGTGGGGTCCTGCCACCGCCGCGCTCCAGGCTTTAGGATTAGCCGACGTCACCATCGAACCGCTACAAGACGACCCCAAAACCCAGCCTCCAGCCTCAAATCCTGCTAATCTTTCCAATCTGCCACCGGCTAATGTTTATGCTCCGCCCAATCAACCGCCAGCTTTGCTTCCACTTCCTTTCCCAGGCCCCCCCCCTCGAATGCGGACGCCGAGCCCCAACCGCAACTGGCAACAACGAAACCAAGGAGGATTTCAACAAAACTACAACCAAAATCAGAATCATAACCAGAGACGGTATCGACGTAATTCTTTGGATAATCCGGGAAACTATGACATGGAACAGCAACAAAATGGCGGTGGAGGTGGAAATGGCGGACAATATCATCAGGGAAGGCAAAGAGAGAGAAGGGGTGTGTCTCCGAATCCAGGAGGTGGGGCTAGAGGGGGGGGGAATGTAAATGGGAACGTCGATCGAAGGGATTTTCAGTTTAATAACCCCAATCGGTATCATCAGCATTATCACCACCCATACTACAGCCCCCACAATGCACCATTCCAGCCTTTTCCCCACTATAACAGCCTGCCACGAAACACAGCCCAGAGCCAAAATGGCGGCGGTGAAGGCGGTAGCTGGGGTTTTCAGACGCCGCCGAGAATGAGGCGGCAGTTCAGTGTGCCAGACCTCAAAAATAACAGCAATCAAAGTTACAAGGAGGCGAACATGTGACCATAAACAAGGACTCTGATTGGTTAGGACGATGACGCTGTTGACAAATGAGGCTGTGTGAGGTGTTTTTGGCACTTTTATACACGTCCTGTAACCTCAGTCCTGCTGTTGGCTCGGATGTTAGCTTCTACGTTAGCTTAATGTGAAACAGTAGCCGCGCTTTTTGGTCTCTGAGTTTCATAAAAGAGCATTGTGGGATTGTCTATTTTACTGGTTATTGATACGTATCATGTAAAACCTGCTCTAATCAAAAGGAAACCTGTTCAAATCTAAGTCAAACCTGTTAGCCCCTATCTCAAATTTGTTCAATTTAAGTAAAATCTGGATCATATTCATGTAAAACCTGTTTGAATCCATCTTTAACCTATTTAAATCTGATCTAAATTAATGTCAAATCAGTTAAACCTGGTAGAAATACATTTAAAACCCACTGTATTTTACTTAAAACCAGTTAAAACCACACCAAATCCACGTAAAACCATGCTCACACAATTAGCTTTTTTATTTTCAAATCAAACACGGCTACTGCTTCATTAAACCTTCTTTAGGCCTGTTATGATTGTTGACAGGATCTGCTACAGTTTTAGTTGTTTTGATTAATTTTTACTGGATTTTTAGCTGATGACTCAGCGCTTTTTAGCCACAGCATTAGCTCAATGCTAGATACTGTTAGCGCTGGTTCATCATTTATTATTATTATTATTATTATTAGTTTTTATTATTCTTATGTAGGTGTTTTGTTTTAAGTGAAGAGTGTTGGTCAGAGGAGGTTGTCTGATGTCGTCAGAAGCGGTTTTAGTCTGAAAAGCAAATGTTTGACAAACTTTTTTAGTGTTTTATGTTAAAATGTAGAGTTGACTAATGCAGACCATGGTGTAAAGAGTAAAAAAAAAAATATATATAATAAAATAGTATATCCCGCACTGTAACAAAAGCTCACACACAGTCTTTAAAAAACAAGTTATATGTTCATCTAAATGGTGTTTTAATGTAAATAAGGGTTGGGATCAATCAAAGCATTCGTTCATTAATTTTCTACCGCTTTGTCCTGTTAGGGGTCACAGGTGACTGGAGCCTATCCCAGCAACTTGGGACTTGAGACGGGGTTCACCCTGGCCAGTGGCCAGTTAGTCGCAGGGCTAACATTTAAATACATTCACTCTCACATTCATTCACTAGGGACACTTTAGAGTTGCCAATTGACCTGTACATGCATGTGTTTGGACGGTGGGAGGAAGCCGGAGTACCTGGAGAGAACCCACAGTAACACATGGAGGACATGCAGACTCCTCACAGAAAGACCAGAGTCGGCCAAGAATGTTTGAGTCGGCCGGGTTTTGAACTCACGACCTTCTTGCTGTGAGGCAGGAGTGCTAACCACGTGCACTCGATCAAAGCAGAGCTGAACAAATGTCGAGCTTTTCAGGCTCAGTATCATATTGTCATCTCCAACGAATTCTTGTTTAAATGTGACTAAGACCTTTTAAAATTAATTAGTCACGATTAATCTAGAACCTTTTCAAATCCACTAAAAAAACAGTTCAAATGCGCCTAAACCGTGGAAATCAACTAAAACCTGTTAAAGTCTAACTCAAACCTTATTAAAATGAAGTAAACCAGTTCATATCCAATAAACACTTTTTAGATCCATCTAAAAACTGTCCAAATCCAATTTAAACTTGGTAAACTATATTTAAAGCCCACTGTATCTTTCTTCATTTCAACTAAAACCACACCAAATCCATGTAAAACCATAGTGCACCTGAATGTCAACTTTTGGTTAATTTAAATATGATTGAATGATTGTAAACCTGATCTACGATAACATTAAAACAATCAATTTAAGGAAACTTTATTGAAATATGCCCAAAACTATACAATCCGAGTTCATTCAAACTATTTCAAACTTCTCAAATTGATAAAAAACCTGCTCAGTCAGATTAAAATCAATTTAAAATTCCAATTAAAACCAGATAAAGCTTGTCCTAATCCATCTAAAATCTTACGTTAGATCCAAATATGATAGCTGGGAAATGTGTGAGCTTTGGTTACAGCGGGTCATGGGTTAAACTATTTTACTGTCTTTATTCTAAACATACAACTTAACAAACACATTGTCTTTTAGATTTTAGTACAAGTTTTTGTTTGTCTTGAACGCTGCGATGCTACAAACCAAAGACACTGCTGTACAAACGGACGAAACAAAGTGAACCAACAAAGGAGGATTTACAGACTTTATAAACGTGTTGTGTGTATATTTGAAGTGTATTTTATGTGACTTTATGAAGTTTGACAAGTGGAGGAAAGAGTTTACGCTGATCGTTAGAAATGTAAGCAACTTTTTTTTTAAAGAGATGTTTTTTTTGGTGGATTTTGAAAAAAGTAAGTGCTGTTTAAGCAAAGGATTCTGGGAAATGTAGTCAGATGAAAAGCGAATGAAGTGACATTGGATTAAATAAGAGTTTGAAGACACTACAAAATGTTTATGAACTACAAACTTTGCCTTGTCAGAAAGTCAGAAAGTTGCAGTTTTTATGAAGAAAAACTACAAAATAAAAGCGTGTGATGGATTTAACCAGCAAAGATTTTTAAAGATTAAAATCACGTGTTTTTGTGAGGTTTGTTTGGACTGGAAACCATTTAAAGTTTGAAGTGATTTGAATCATCCAATAGTCAATCAAGAGTCCTTTTGTGGAATATAGTTTTTGGAATAGTTTGAATAAAACCAATTAAATTCTTAAAAATGCTCAAGTCCAACTAAAACCACATAAAACCTTGACATTACAGATTTTTTTGTCTAATTGGAAACCCAAGTTAAATCTCGATTTCAGGTTGGACGAGTGAATATTTCAATAATCCATTAGGAATTGACAAAGCATCAGACTTTTGAATTGAATTTGAAAGTAATTACACACAGTTTTCTTTTTTTTTTTTATTGGCTGCTCAAATGTCACATAATCTTTCAGTTACAGTGAAGCAAATGGGCTGAAAGACTGTGCTTTTGAAAACATCCGATGTTAAGGATATTTTAAGATTTAGTGGCTTGAGAAAATAAAAGTATAACACTGGCTCTTGTTCAGAGAAATCTATGGCCTTTTTGTGAAACTGGTCTGCTTTGTCAGTGCAACCAGGAAAAGTTTAACTAAAAGAGACTTTACTGCAATCTAATCTGGGTTAAGAAAGGTATAACTGTTGAATGGAAGGTTGAGGACTTAAGAAATGTATAAAAAGATGGAAAATGCAAGAAAAAACTGCTCAAATCAAGCTAAAACCTGTTCAAATCAAAGTCAATCCTGTTCAAATCCATCTTTTCTTTTGAAAAGAAAGTGGATGGCTATAGAAGTGAATGGATATATATATATATATATATATATATTTTTTTTACCAATAATGGATTTTTAAAAAACGTGGAAGAAAACTGAACGCAGCATGGAATATTTTACTGCCAGGATGTATTTAAGGGGAAATGGATAGAATTTCTTTATTGTTTTTGTGATTTAACTGGCTTTTGAAAGAGAAGAATATTCAAACCAACCAATGGGAGGGCTGCTTCTTCTTCTATTCTGACAATGTGATTGGCTGGTGGCTGCTCTCGACCAATCACAGGACAGTCTTTTCACATAAACCCGGCCCTTTTGTTGTTGGGCTTTATGGAATTTCTCTATTCTGTTTCCTTTTATATATATTTTTTTATTATTATTATTTCTTTTTTTAACTTCCAGCTTGGTGTCTGATTGGCTCAGTCTTGTGGTTATTTGTTGGCGGGACTTTCTGTTTGTCTAAACTTCAGCATTAACTGCATTTTTTTTGTTGTATAACACAATAAATCAATGGAAACCTGTTCCAATCCATTAAATTCACCATCACTATTTTCCTTAATTTATCATATTTTGAAGTTAATTTGGATTGTTTGCTGCTAAAAGGAGCTTTGTGTTTGTGTTCATTCTCTTTTATTTGTTTATCAAATTTTTAATTTTTGAAAGAAAAAAAAAGATGATACAGGAAAAGGTCTGATCTCCAGACACTGATAAAGCATGTTACGTGATGACATCATGCTGTAACCCTCCTGTGATTGGCTTTTGTTTGTGATGGACCTGGTATCGGAAAACGACGGGATGCAATAAAATCTGAGAAATTTAACTCTGTGTCTTTGGGTTATTCAGTATTAAGAAGATCCAACTAAAACCAGTTCAAATCCATCCAAGAACTGTTCAAATTCAACTAAATCCAGTTTAAGAAAAGGTTAAAGTAAAAGCATCTGGCCTCGGTTTTCAAGTTGAAGATGTTTTGGCTCTAATTCCAAGAGACTTTATCAATTTTGAGATCAACTGTAAGAGAGCTGAACTTTATCTCTAGAGGGAGAGGTTTGACCTGAAATCCAACCTGATGGACCAGACTGTTCTGGTCTCTTGTTGGCTCTGAAAGGACAGTGTCACTCCTGATGTGATCGTGGTTAAGGCTCAGGAGAGTTGTTGGTTACACTGCTCCATTCAGGTGTTGTTGTTGTTCTAGAGTGAAACTGGAGGACCTGAGTCTGCAGTCCACCTCCACCTCAAAGAGAAAGGGCATTCCACTGAGGACAGCAATGTAGATGGCAGATGGTTTGAGAAGGAATCAAATTAGATCAAAATTGTTCAAAACCTTCACCAAAACATTTTATTGATGTAAAAGGTTGTTGGTTACCAAACTGATCCTTCCGCAGCAATTTACTTTTATTTTTCTTTGAAGGAAAGATTCTGCTAAGACCCACTAGATACGAGCTGTGAAACCTCGTTGTAGATCTGTTAAACAGGAAACTGTGACTTCCTGTTTGCACCTCTTAAACAGGAAGTGGGAGAGACTCATTTGTCTTCACACAGTTCAGAGTCTGTCAGTTTCTGCCACAAAGAACAAACTCCAGATGTTTTACAAGAAGAACCATGGCTCCTGATGAAAAGGTGACACAAACTATATCCTGGCTTCTACTCGTAAGACGTTATTTGGAATATTGTTTTCTCCAGATCTGACGATAATTGGCAAAATCTAAGCCACAGCGACAGTAAAACAGGAAGGAAGAGAAACCATTATAGAATGAGAACAGAAATGTATATAAACTTTATCTGTACGCATTTCTTTTTATAGTGGTTCTTTGAGTTATGAAGGTGGCCATGGTTAGCCCCCATTTTCCACTGCACACGTTTGCACAGAGCCGTGACGTGCAAGGGAACAACCTCGCAGACCCTCGCCCACTGGATGCGTTGCAGATCTGCTGCAGGTGGGAAGAGCATGCACAGGAAATATACAAGATGGCACAGTAAAAACCATTGATAAAGACGTGTACCTGCACCAACTTTATAAAATCCAAGTCAGTTTCCTGACTTTAGCTTTTAATGAAGAATATAGTTTAGATTTGAACACACCATAGCTGGAGAATAGGAGCTGGAAGTCGGACCGCCCTCTCTGCCGTATATCCACTGGTGGACACTTGTGGTATTGCAGAAGGAAAGGTCTGGAGAAGATTCAAACTTGAAAATGGACATTTGGTTTACATCTGACAGCAAACCTACCACCAAAATGAACAAGAGATTGTATTGTTTATTGTCAGGTTTGGGGCAATATTTGGCTTGATTTTTGAGACTATTTGGACATTGAAGCAAGAACAAAAAAACTAAACCCCTAGTGCCATTCTCGGCAAGCTTTTGTGTTCCTGCAACAGAGGGAAGCCCAAGGCGACTTTGGTGAAGGAGACAAAGTTAGTTCGGTCTTAGACCAGGTCCAGACTCACGGAGGTCAGTGTTTGTGAAGGAGACTTGGTTGGGCTTAACGTCTGAGAACAAGACTTTCACAACGATAAGACGAGCGTAGAGGCAGTTAAGTCAGTACATGAAACTTAAGGGGAGTGTATTAAATGGAACATAAAGTGGGGTCGCACAGTCAACTGTTGAACCGGAAACGGTGACTTCCTGTTTGAACCTCTGCAACAGGAAGTGGGTGAGAGTCAGTTTGACAAAGAGAAACACAGCTGACAACAGAAGACTTATGTATGTTGTATGTTATTTTTTTCAAAGTCTGTTTTATTGGACTCAGGAGTTCAACAAATTCAACAAATGGATTTGTTGAATTTTGGAAGAACTTACGTCAAAGCAGCTTTAAAATTCAAACCGGAAACAAGGATGGAAGACAGGCAATTTAATAAAAAAAAAAAAAAAAACTGCCATGAAAATGAAAATGGTAAGATTTAAATTTGTTCAAGTAAATTTTTGAATAAAGAAAGCTGTAATAGATATATATTTACAGTACGTATATATATTTGTAACTTGTCACTTTTCTTACACAAACAGACTAGAATTTGAAGCAAATACTGACAGTAGAATTTTTTTTCTGGTTAAATAATATTGTTACTTGTTCCCATCTTTCTAAACTTTAAATCCAGAGGCTGCAGCAGTTTCCTACAATTTAGAGCCTTGCGCTTCTCTTTCCTGCGCCTGTTTAATGCAGCGGAGACAGAGAATAGAGTGGGTTTCATTCACAAAAAGCCAGAAGACCATGAGTCTCACTGACTATCACAAGAAGACATACTTTATTTGAGAAAGCAGTGTTTGTTTCTCTTTTGTTGACCAATCAACAGACTGCAGTGTTTAGCTCCACCTCTCAGTGACTCAATGTTGAGCCACAGAGAGAAGACCACAGTGACACTGGCTCATTATTCAAGACACTTTATGACACGATGGAAACTGCTCTTGTAAAATGTGCTCTGACCGACTAGTCTTTTGGAAGAAGTTCAGACCTGAAATAAATAAGTCTAGAACCTACAGTGAGCTGATGTTGTGGATGTTTTAAATGTCATCAAACTTTCCAACCTCAGCTTTAAAGTTGATCTGCTTTTATCTGCTTAAGTCATTTCCTTTCAGTTTAACTTTATTGATATTGAAGGTGAAGTTTACTTGTTAGGCATGATTTAATCTTCCACAGACTGACGTCCACTGTCCACTCTCTGTTGTTCAAAAGCCCAATGCAGGGGATGGTCCATGTTGTTCCATATACACTGATCTAATCTAGACACCAGGAGCTGGGTATATAACCTCCACTTACTCAATCTCCTCCTCATGTCTCTGGAACAAGACCACAACCACAGACACTCCTTCCTCTTAGATTGAGTACATTTTTGTAAATTTGTGACAAAGTTGGGATAGGTCTTATTTAGCTTATTGTGCAACCTAGACCCCTCTCTTAAACAGGAAGTTATTTTCTGTGCCATTTTTACCGCTGTCCTAAAGCTCCGAGGAGCCTATTGTAGGATACATGAGAAAGACACACTGGAGTCAAACCCAAGCCCGCTCACACCATATGCTGGACGAGTGTCGACAGAGACAGAAGTGTTTGATGCCATATTTCTGTGGTGTCTAGAAAGTTGCAATAAATACAGTAAGAATATCACAGTTTTCTTTTTTACACAATATACAATATATAACGAAAAATTAATACACTTTTGTTTTAGCCCCCATTTTTCATGAGCTGAACTCAAAGATCTAAGGCTTTTTCTATTAACACAAAGATCTATTTCTCACAAATATTCTTCACAAATCCTCACAGGTGTGGCATATTAAGGAAGCTGATTAGAGAGTATAATTATTGCACAGGTGTGCCACAATAAAAGGCCATTTTGCAGTTTGGAGGGACAACATTTGCTTCACGCAGTGCAACACATGATCACTGAGTTGATCAGGTTGTTGATTGTGACCTGTGGAATGTTGATCTACATGGTTGCTAGATGTTCTTGCGGATTTTTGAATCAGCCGAGTGTAAATCAGCCGGGATGGGGATCAGCACCTCCTAGTCCGAGGCCAGGGTTCTCAGGATGGCTTGTCCCCTTCAGCTTGACACCTCCCTGGTGAGGTGTTCCGGGCATGTCCCTGTCCATGTCCCATGTCCATGTCGGGAGGAGGACCCAGGGAAGACCTAGGACACACTGGCATTTTCTCGGCTGGCCTTCGTACTCCCCCGGAAGAGATTGAGGAAGTGTCTGAGAGAGGGAAGTGTGGGCCTCTCTGCTTAGATAGCTGCCCCGGTGACCTGGACCTGGATCAGAGGAAGAGGATGAGAAGATCGTCAGTGCACTCTCCCCTTTAGAGCCTGTACCATCAGGTGAAAGAGCACACTACAGGCATGTAGACCCAGCTTACCAATTTACCGCAGCTGCACAGTGGCCTGGAACATTTACATCTTATAGCTGCTTATGAAAATAATTTCAAAAGAGACACACAATCTTCAGCCTTTGCCTTGTGAAAGCCATCTCTGCACCTGTCCATTTGCGTAACATGATTGATGTTTGTCATCTTTTATGCAAACTCTCCAAAGACACTCATGAACAAACCAGAGTCAAACTACAGAACGACCAGCACTCGGACCAGGTCAGTCTGTTCTTTAATAGATGCTTTAATGTTGCTGAATGTTTTTACCAGTGTCCTTTATGCTTCTTTGTACCTCTTTATCAGCTTTACTTGAGATGGACATGTCGACTAACTCCTCTGGAGAACAGCACTGTGGTTTAGTGACGGGATACCTCTACGCGGCTTGGATCTGCATTTACGTCCTCATCATCCCAGTTTTGTTCTTCGTCCTTTACCTTGGCTACCAACACCGGACGTCTGGAACTTCTGCCGCAGTCTCAAGTCACGCCGACATATTCACCTTCAACATGATCGTGCTGGAGATTTTGAATTTAGTGACTCTTTGCGTTTTATGTGGGGGCTTTATTACAGGGAATTTAAGTCTAATTGGCATCGGTAGAAGTGGTATGTTTGTGGCTATTTTGGGGCAGGTATCTTTCCATGACCTCACCTGTGTGGAGCGCTACCTGGCCGTGGTTCACCCCATCATTTATCTGCGTTTGAAGAAAAAGAGTGGAGTCAGAATTAGAAATGTTTGCATTGTCTGTGTTTGGCTGTTTAGCTTTACTATTGTGAATTTCAATAACTCCCAAACAATGAAGAATTTCCAGTTACTTTACACAATAATCGTAGCCATTTTATCCCTGATTATTGTTTCTTTTTGTACCGTCTCTGTTCTCTGTGTTCTGATTCGTCCAGGTCCAGGGGAAGGGGGCGGGGACAGGAGGAAGATAAACCAATCAAAACGGGCAGCTTTTTACACTATGGTGTTCATACTGGCAGCCCTATTGTCCAAGTTTTTAATTATATTTTTAAGCTATGGTTTATTTCTTGCCTCCATGGTCAGTTTCAATGTAACATGCTTGTTGTCAGTCACTGTCTTCTGGTTCGGTTTGCCCAGCAGTCTGGTGCTACCACTGCTGTTCCTGCACCGAGCGAGGAAGCTAACAAAGTTCCTTCTTTTGTGTAGCGCTGCAGGTAAATGTTGTGCAGCTGACTCCAGAACTAACACAGAGAAGTGAAAATTAGACTCTTTTTTATTGTGTTAATAAAGAGCATATAAAGAACAGAACCTACTGTAACTCCAGATAAATCTATAATCAAGCTTTATAAAGTATTTTTGTTTGTGTACTCACTTTTTCTTCCGTGACGCCCAGGGCTCAGTTGGTAATGTAAAATTCTGCATATTTTTGTGTGTAGATATTGACTGCATTATTGCTATTTTTATTCTTCCAAGAGTGTCGCCTGTCTGTGTCTTAACTCATTTAGCTCAAAGGCTAACGTGAACACATGCTAATGACATGAGTTCTCTTCCAGAGCCACAGAAAGTGAAATAAGCTACATCTTTTCTAATCTGCAGTGTTTTATTGCCTTGTCTTCATTTAAATCAAGCTAAAGCCTAAACTAAAGTAGGAGTATGGTTCTGGTCGATTACAACATTCCCGGTCACATCTGGGACAGACTATTCAAACTCATGCAAATATCAGCTACTGAAAACGGCTTACGGTCACGCTCCTCTGTGTTTTGTGGGTAGACAATAAAAATAAAGAGTGAAATTTGCCTAAAAGTGTTCTGGTGAGACTTGCTTAGATGCCATATGCAAAACTGTTGAGTCATGTCATCTATCAATCTGTCAATCTGTGGCTCTCTCTCTCCTGTCTCCTGTCTTCTCTCTCCTGTCTCCTCTCTCCTGTCTTCTCTCTCCTGTCTTCTCTCTCCTGTCTCCTGTCTCCTCTCTCCTGTCTTCTCTCTCCTGTCTCCTCTCTCCTGTCTCCTTTCTCCTCTCTCCTCTTTCCCATCTCCTCTCCTCTCTCCGGTCTCCTTTCTTGTCTCTTCTTTCCCACCTACTCTCCTCTCTCCTCTTTCTCATCTCCTCTCTCCTTTCTCCTCTCCCCTCTCCTTGTATTCTCTCTCCTGTCTCTGTTCTCCTCTCTCCTGTTTCCTCTCTCCTGTCTCCTTTCTAGTCTCCTCTTTCCCATCTCCTCTCCTCTCACCGGTCTCCTTTCTCCTGCCTCCTCTCATCTCTCTTCTCTCTCCTCTCTCCTCTCCTCTCTCCTGTCTCCTCTCTCTCCTCTCCTCTCTCCTGTCTCCTCTCTCATCTCTCCTCTCTCCTGTCTCCTCTCTCATCTCTCCTCTCTCCTCTCTCCTTTCCTCTCTCCTGTCTCCTCTCTCCTCTCCTCTCTCCTGTTTCCTGTCTCCTCTCTCCTCTCCTCTCTCCTCTCTCCTCTCTCCTCTCCTCTCTCATGTCTTCTCTCTCCTCTTTCCTCTCCTCTCTCCTGTCTCCTCTCCTCTCTCCTGTTTCCTGTCTCCTGTCTCCTCTCCTCTCTCCTGTCTCCTCTCCTCTCTCCTGTTTCCTGTCTCCTCTCTCCTGTCTCCTGTCTCCTCTCTCCTGTCTCCTCTCCTCTCTCCTGTCTCCTCTCCTCTCCTCTCTCATGTCTTCTCTCTCCTTTTTCCTCTCCTGTCTCCTCTCCTCTCTCCTGTTTCCTGTCTCCTGTCTCCTCTCTCCTGTCTCCTCTCTCCTCTCCTGTCTCCTCTCCTCTCTCCTCTCCTCTCTCCTCTCCTCTCTCATGTCTTCTCTCTCCTTTTTCCTCTCCTCTCTCCTCTCCTCTCTCATGTCTTCTCTCTCCTCTTTCCTCTCCTCTCTCCTGTCTCCTCTCCTCTCTCCTCTCTCCTGTCTCCTCTTGGGGGAGCTCAGTACGTGGCAGGAGGGGCAGTTGTCCCGGGACACGAGAGGAGCAGTGGAGGCTGTAGAGCAGGAGTTTAGAACAGGTTCACACTGTATTAACCTCCTTCTTGTAACGTGGCTGCATTACTCTCGCTCTCGGTGTGAGACTCCTCTGCACCTGCCCTTTACTTTCAGTGACAGTGGGTGGGGCAGATTCACCTAGCCCCGTTTACGTTTTTTAAATTAAATTTATAAAAAGCATTCACTCAACTTGAGCAATTCAGATTCAGATTTGAGAACGTCAAATTCAAATACAACATTTTCAGTTTCAGTTTCTAGTGGCACATATCAGCCCATAGTTTTGTGTGTTCATGAGAAACAAAGGGGTGTCCAATACTCAAGGGTAAGGGCTGTACACCCCGCCCCACCTCCACAGCTGCAAGAGTGTCCCATTTCTGTGGGTAACCTGTAATCTTAGTCCTACCCTCACCCCTTCATTTGGAGGAACAAGAGGTAGGGCTAAGCGCTAAGGGCACAAGATGTAGGGTAAGTTAGACAATTGTGACTGGACCTAAGAGCATTAAGGTGTTAAAGACTGTTGAACAGGAAACGGGTGACTTCCTGTTTAAAATACTGTGACAGGAAGTGGGCGGCTCTCAGTTTCTTCGACTGTAAGACTGTTGGACTCCAGCCCGTCTCTCACAGAAGGAACATGGCTCTCGCACAAAAGGTAACTCTCACCCATATTTCTGCTTATAATCACGGGTTTCTCTTAATTTAGTTTAAATTTAAATTTAAATTTTAGATCCAAGTAGCCTAGCAGTACAGAGAGATATTTTTACTGAGGGCTTCCAGACTCCTACTATCACCCCCCCCACTTTTTGGTGACTTTGCTGCTCTCTATTATTTCCGTCTAACAGAGCAATCAGCATCACTCTTGTTGAGTTTTAGCGCCTCCCACAGGCCACAAATGTATAACCTGGTAAATCCCATAAAAATCTGTGTGTCACCACTTTCCCAGGTTTTAGTTTGATTTAAACACGTTTTAGTTGGATTTAACATGTTTTAGTTGGATTTGAACATGTTTTAGTTGGATTTGAACAGTGTTTAGTTGGATTTAAACATGTTTTAGTTGGATTTGAACAGGTTTTAGTTGGATTTAAACATGTTTTAGTTTGATTTGAACAGGTTTTAGTTGGATTTTTAACATGTTTTAGATGGATTTGAACATGTTTTAGTTGGATTTGAACAGGTTTTAGTTGGATTTGAACATGTTTTAGATGGATTTGAACATGTTTTAGTTGGATTTAAACATGTTTTAGTTGGATTTTAACATGTTTTAGTTGGACTTAAACAGGGTTTAGTTCGATTTGAACATGTTTTAGTTGGATTTAAACATGTTTTAGTTGGATTTAAAAAATGTTTTAGTTGGATTTGAACATGTTTTAGTTGGATTTGAACAGGTTTTAGTTGGATTTGAACATGTTTTAGTTGGATTTGAACAGGTTTTAGTTGGATTTGAACATGTTTCAGATGGATTTGAACATGTTTTAGTTGGATTTAAACATGTTTTAGTCGGATTTTAACATGTTTTAGTTGGACTTAAACAGGGTTTAGTTCGATTTGAACATGTTTTAGTTGGATTTAAACATGTTTTAGATGGATTTGAACAGGTTTTAGTTGGATTTGAACATGTTTAAGTTGGATTTAAAAAATGTTTTAGTTGGATTTGAACATGTGTTATAAGAATTCTATATGTTAAAAGAATTCTATATCCTTATATTATCCAGAGAGACACGGAGACAGATTATATTATAAAAGTGAAAGGCCAGGTTTTATTCCTTGCAAGTGAAGCAAATTACACAGATATATATCAAAGGTACATAGTGCGTTTTGCTTAAATAAGTAAACAAAACATGAGAATTTATATCACTGCAGTGGGGCTGTCGGAGGGAGGCGTATCTTCCATACACTCCCCTCAAGGCCCCAGCTCCAGGTGCAGAAGTACCATGGCAACCCATGTCTATCTAGTTATGTCTATTCCATGCTTGGACTAACATGGAGGACATGACCTGATTTGACATGACCTGTAGAGAACTATGAGCACCTACTAACTATAAACAATATACACAATTATAATAATAAAATTATTATAACATTCCCCCCTCTTTATGCTGATAACAATTAGCATAAACAACCTACTAGCTTGAGTGTGAGTTGTAAACTATGACAGAAGCGAAAACCCAGCAGGGCGTTGACCTAGCCAGAAGAACATTTTGACCCATTGGTAAAATGACCTAAAGCTGGGAAAAACTCTTCTATCCACCCCTCGCCCCAAAGGCGGTGACAAAACACAAACATCAAGCATCAAACGTATGTAATCACTTCAAATGATTAACTTACAACATATGTCAAAACAAACATAACAAATGATTATAATGGATATGTTTCAAATCAAATGGAACCCACAGAGTAATGCACTGATTCTTCAAAGTCAAATTCTTTAAAGTCCATAAATCATAAATGTCCATAAATCATAAATCAAAACACAGTGTCACTCCAAAATAAAGTAGAAAGATTTGCCAGAGGTTGAGCTGGTCAACCCATTGGACTCAAGATCTCTGGCCTGTCCCTGCCTGTCCATTTCTGTCCCTGTAACGAAAAGAAAAACACATGGAGTGAGACTTATGCACATTCATAATGATTAAAATCAATTCTCTTCAGCATAATAAATTCAATGAACCATACGGCCCTTAGGTCTGTAGTATGATCTGTCCTGGAGCTGTTGTCCCGTTGGTGTTCATGCAAACAATAACGTCCCTCAGATATCAAAGTGTTCATCTGAGGTCAAAGCCTTGACCTTAGTCGTTTGGCAGGTGCATGTCCAGGAATGTTGACCCAGCAATGGCCACATTCATCAATCTCACCAACAAGCTCCGGATACATGTAAAGCAACACAAACAAACGTTATTAGACATGGAAGTTCAACAAGTACATGTACTGTATCTCTGTACTGTACTGTATCTGGGGCGGGAGTAGCTCAGTGGGTAGAGCGGTCGTCTTTCAACCGGAAGGTAGGCGGTTCGATTCCCGCTCTCCCCACAGTACTGTTGTTGTGTCCTTGGGCAAGACACTTAACCCACCTTGCCTCCAGTGACTGTAACACTGGTAATGTAAGTCGCTTTGGATAAAAGCGTCTGCTAAATGAATAAATGTAAATGTAAATCTCAATACAGATTCTAAAATCCCAGTAAATCTTCCAAATATGTTGTAAAACCAGGTCAAGATTAATTTCTCTATACCAGAATACGCTAATTCCTCTGTTAGAGTTTGAAGTCCTTTCTCAAAGACCTTAGTTCTGCTGTAACTAGTCCTGTGTTACTTTGGAGGAAATCGTCTCGGGTTACTTGACTGTAACCCTGTTCCCTTAAAAAGCGGGAACGAGATGCTGCGTAGCATTACGCTATGGGGAACATTCTTTGTGTGACCGGTTGTGAAGCACGTGTGTCAAACACGCCAAGAATTGGCTTATAATACCTCTGTTGGTGACGCAGCTCATCAGTGGCAGCTGTGTGATTGCGCGCACCTGAACAGAGGGTATAATAACACGCGTGACGCCGAGCGCCTCAGGTCAACTTTGTCTGAAGAGCGCCGACACGCCCAGTGCGGCATTGCAGCGCAGCATCTCGTTCCGCTTTTTAAGGGAACAGGGTTACAGTCAAGTAACCCGAGACGCTCTCGTCAAAAGCTACACTCGATGCCGCGTAGCATTACGCTATGGGGAACGAGAATACCAACGCCGCCAAGACTGTAAGTGTCTGGACCCTCGGGTTGTGAAGTGTGCACAAACACAAAAGAGGTCTCAAACACAATTTTGGGATGATGACTCAAGGACATGCGAGCCCACAGTAGCATGAACATCCAAGCTATAGAATCTGATGAATGTGTGCGGAGAGGACCAGCCTGCCGCATCACAAACTTGCTGCAGAGGGGCACCTTTGCTAGAGCTGTTGAAGCTGCAACCCTCTAGTAGAATGAGCCCTCACACCTATGGGCGAAGTTTGACCACGCACGCCATAGGCCAGGGCAATGGCATCCTCACCCAACGTGATATAGTTTGTCTGGTAGCTGCAACCCCAGCTTGCAGCCCCGTAACATATAAACAGCTGTTCGGACTTACGCCACTGGCTAGTGCGGTGGACATAAGTCTGGAGGGCACGCATTGACACAGTAAGTGAAGTCTCTCCTGCTCCGGTGTTGTAAATGGCGGAGGACAGAAGGCTTCAAGAACGACCGGATTTAAGGTCGAGAATGGAACTTTTGGAAGATAGTTAGGTGAGGATGCAAAATGGCTTTGACCAGCCCGGGAGCAAAGTCTAGGCAGGAGGGCGAAACTGACAGAGCCTGCAAATCTCCAACCCTCTTGAGAGTGGTAATGGCCGCCAGAAGAACCATTTTAGAGTCAGAAATTTAAGAGACGCTGACTCCAGTGGTTCAAAAGGAGTGCTTACTAAGCCCTCCAGCACTATAGCTAGGTCCCAGGAAGGAACTCTAGCTCTAGTTTGGGGTCTCAACCGCTTGGCACCTCGAATGAAGCGGGCAACTAGAGGATGTCTCCCTATCGAGACCCGTCAATCAGGGCGTGGCAAGCCGAAATGGCGGCCACGAAAACCCTGAGTGTGCTAGGATTAGTGCCCGAGGACAGTTTGTCCTGCAGAAACTCCAGCACTGAAACAATCTGGCAGTGGACTGGGTCATGATGTGTAGCACACCAGGCATCAAAGACACGCCATCTGCAGGCATAGGCTCTCCTAGTAGAGGGAGACCTAGCGCTCAGAATAGTCTCTACAACAGGGGCTGGGAGCCCGACATCTCTTAAGTGGTCCCCCTCAGGGCCAGGCGTAAAGGTTCCAGAGCTCGGGCCGGGATGAAACACTGTCCCCTGTGCCTGAGAAAGGAGATCCCTCCTGGTCGGAATCGCCCATGGCGAGCCGTCGAGGAGAGATATTAGGTCTGAGAACCACACTCTGGTTGGCCAACGGGGCGCTACTAGTAAGAGGCGCAACCCGCATTGACGGACCTTCGCCAGGACTCCCGGAGCAGAGCCACCGGGGAAATGCATAAAGGCGCAGTCTGGGCCACACATGGGCCATTGCGTCCAGACCCAGGGAGCTGGAGGAGTCAGAGAGAAGTAGAGGGGACATTGTGCTGTCTGCTGTGAAGCAAAGAGGTCCACCTCTGCTTCGTAAAATCTTTCCCAGATTTGGCTCACTACCTCGGGGTGGAGTTTCCACTCCCCATGTGTCACAGCCTGTCTGGACAATAAATCTGCTCCCACATTCATGCGCCGGGGATATAAATCGCCCTGAGGACAGGAACTTGTCCTGAGCCCAAAGCAGCACCTGCTGCGCTAGCTTGTTCAAGCGGCACGAGCATGAGTCCGCCCTGACGATTTATGTAAGAGACCACCGCTGTGCTGTCTACTTGTACTAGGACATGGTAGCCCCTTAGCTGCTGGAGGAAGTATTTCAGGGCCAGAAATACAGCCTTCATCTCGAGGCAATTGATGTGCCATGCGAGAAGATGGCCTCTCCATATCCCTTGGGCTGGACGGCCATCTAAGACCGCGCCCCAGCCCGTGAGGATGCATCTGTCGTTAGCATCATGCGGCGACAACATGGACCTAGGGTGGGACCCAAAGTGAGAAACTGGGGTCTGAACCACATAGATAGGGTACGAAGCCCTCGGCGCAGAATATTTGCTTCAGGGGTTGGCCCTTGGATGAAACCCCTGGCTCTGAGCCACAGCTGAAACGGTCTCATGTGCAGAAGGCCCAAAGGAATTACCGTGGATGCAGATGCCATGAGACCCAATATTCTTTGAATGAAGTGCACAGCCACTTCCTGGCCTAGCCTGATAGCTTTCAGGGTAGTTAGAATGGACCCGACACGTGCAGGAGACAGATGTGCCTGCATCTCGGTTGAGTCCCAAACAACCCCTAGATATGTTATCCTCTGAGCGGCCGAGAAGCGCTCTTCTCGGCGTTGAGTCTCAAGCCTAGAGAGTCGAGATGAGCTAGGGACGACGTCCGATGTCGAAGCACTAGCTCCTGAGACTGAGCTAATATCAGCCAGTCGTGTAATTCAAAATGCGGATGCCCTGGAGTCGCAAAGGAGCCAAGGCTGCATCCATGCATTTTGTATATGTCCGGGGTGACAAGGCCAGGCGAGCGGAAGAACCCGATACTGGTGCGCTTCGCTCCGGCGAACCTCAGGAACTTTCTGTGCTGTGGCAGGATTTGTATGTGAAAATCGCGTCCTTTAGATCGATGGTGACAAACCAGTCGCCTAATCGGATCTGGGACACAATCATTTTTATTGTGAGCATTTTGAATTTTAATGCTTTGAGGTAGCGGTTTAACCCGAAGGTCTAAAATCGGGCGCAGCCCCCATCTTTTTTCGGAACTAGAAAATATCGGCTGTAAAACCCGGATTGTCTGTCTGGTGGGGGAACACGTTCTATGGCCCCTTTGTCCAGCAGAACCTGCAGTTCCTGTGTCAATACATGGGCTCGTTCGGTTTCACGGAAGTGGAGACCACGCCGTTGAAACGCCGGAGGGCGATTGGCAAACTGGAGTCTGTAGCCTTTGGCCACAGTCCTTATTACCCACGGGAGATATTTGGCAGGAGCATCCATGCTGCCAATTTCTCTGAAAGGGGCAGTAGTTTTGTCACCTCGGTTCTTGGGGATGTAAGACATCCGCCGTCCTGAGCCAAGGCAGGAGACGGCCGGACACTTACAATTGCGCTGGAGACTGCTGCTCCCCGAAACGCCAGTGGCGGCGGAGAAAAAACAGCGGACTCCTGAGGGTTTCGACATGGAGTCTTTAGACTCTCTTGGATTTTGTTGCGCCCCACCCGGTGGAGAACACCCCGGCCATGGGCGCCAATTTCAGGGCCTCTGCTTCCTGGCGGAGATAACATTCCGCAGGTCTGTTCTCTTTTGAGCAGCGAGAGAATCCGCCCTCCAGTCCTTACGAGGGGGGGCACGATTCGCCACACTCTCCTTCTGGGCAGCCCGCTTTTCTCTGGAAGGGGCTGGACCTGGCCGGGACAGGGTGGCCGACGGTCCCGGCTGCTGAGCACGGCGAGGAAGGAACCTCACAAACGCCTCCTCGTAGCGTTTAGCCTCGCGGAACTTAGTGGCGGCGGAGTCCACCGTTGCCAAAAAGACCGGAAGGCGAGATGGGTGCATCCAGGAGGAAGGCGCGGTCCTTCTCTTTGATGCCCGTGAGGTTAAGCCACAGATGTCTTTCCGTCGCAACCAAAGCAGACATGGAGCGGCCAATAGCGCGGGCCGTCTGCTTAGTTGCACTGAGAGAGAGGTCTGTGGCACGGCGTAGCTCAGAAAAGCGCGTCCTCGTCCACAGAACCCCTGTGCTCAAATCTTTGAGCAGCTCAGCCTGGTATGCCTGCAAAACCGCCATGGTGTGCAGTGCTGCACCAGCCTGACCCGCCACCTGGAAAGCCTTCCCCACCAGTGATGGCGTGAACCGGCATGGCTTGTTGGGGAGTGTAGGTTTTCTTAGGGAGGACGATGTCCCGGGGAGAGATAGCCCAAGCGTCTCTTCCACCTGGGGCATCGACCCATAACCCGCACCTGTGCGCCCACGATAGTCGAATAAATCGGCGTCGAAGGCACAAAAACACGGGACGAATAGGGCTTATTCCATGGCGTGCCAGCTCCTCATGGAGGTCCCAAAGAAGGAGAGACCGCCGCTGTGATCCCTCCCCTGGCCACCTGACAGAAACCTGTCATCCAGTTTAGAGTATTTAGGGGCCCTGCTCCTGAGGCCACTCAATATTCAGCCTCGCCACTGCTCTTGTAACCACCTCGAGCAGCTCCTCAAGCGCGCCGTGTCAGAGCGGGAAGAGCGCTCCGAGGCTGCGGCGCCCAGAAGCCAGGGATGAGGCTTCATCGCGTGCTCACGGGAGCGCCGTGGCGCATCGCCCGAGCACAGAGCGGTGTCTGCCTCATCTGGTGAGCCGGCGAGGGGCATAAGACTATCTGATCCCTGCGCCTCAGCCAGATCAACACGCGAACCCCACGACCGGAGTGGGAGGCGGCTCGCTCCTCTGCAAAGAAAGCGAGCCGGGCACGTAGGATCTTGGCAGGCAAAAGATCACAGTGCTCACACTCCCAGAAAGTCCGAGGGCTGCGTGTTCTTCCCCAAACACTCAAAACAAAATTCATGCTGATCATCCAGCAATGTGCCTCTGGCAAGGAGGAACACATTTCTTTCTGAACCCAGCCATGATACTTTTGTATTTATTATTTTATATATATTCGTACTGGCACAGAGAAAGGTTTGCTCACACTTCACACAATGCGATCTGAAGACAAAGAAACCTGAGGGCGCTCCGCGTCACGTGTTATTATACCCTCTGTTCAGGTGCGGCGCAATCACACAGCTGCCACTGATGAGCTGCGTCACCAACAGAGGTATTATAAGCCAATTCTTGGCGTGTTTGACACACGTGCTTCACAACCGGTCACACAAAGAATGTTCCCCATAGCGTAATGCTACGCAGCATCGAGTGTAGCTTTTGACAGGGAACCTTTTGTAGATCCCCCCTTTTCAGCTAAAAGCATGCTCAGTGCTATTTTGTTCTGTCCAGTCCTTGGACCAGTTTTCTTATTTCCAGTTTTAATTAACAGTTACAGCATCTCTCGTACAATTCATAAACCTTTGTTGTTTATAAATATACTTAATTTAATCCACATTTTCATAAATTGTCCCAAATGGTAAACATTCAAATTCTAATGCTAATTTAATTTTAGCCTTATATTCGTTAAGGACACCTTCGAAGTACGCCTCTGTCGTCGATGTAAATGGGGCTCTCAAATGAACCTGAGGGAGCTGCTGTTTGGCTCCTAAAGTGTGAGTTTCCACTCACGATGTTCTCCGTCACATTGTATGTGAACACAAATAAAACGAGGATCCTTTAAGGACGCATGTTTCCGGTCAGCAGGCAACGCTGGTCTAATGGTCTTACTTTCACAAAACCTCCAGACTTCTGCTTTGCACTGCACCTGTCCCTGATCTCTACGTTTGTCAAGTTCAGAGTGATGTCACAGGAAGTCATGTGACTCCCGTCACTAGCCCTGCTCACAGGTGTACTTCCCTTCACAGGTGTAAACCAAGATGATATAAGTTCAAAGAACTATGTTAATATTAGCTCTTACTGTTGGTGGCTATATTAATTGTCAAAACTCCTTTTCTGAACTGGTATACGGGGGCGGCAGTAGCTCAGTGGGTAGAGCGGTCGTCTTTCAACCGGAAGGTAGGCGGTTCGATTCCCGCTCTCCCCACAGTTCAAACTGTCGTTGTGTTCTTGGGCAAGACACTTAACCCACCTTGCCTCCAGTGACTGTAACACTGGTAATGCAATGTAAGTCGCTTTGGATAAAAGCGTCTGCTAAATGAATAAATGTATATGTAAATGGTATACTTGTTGTAGTTGGCTTCCATCCAAATAAAGAACAAACAAACAAATCAGAACGTTCTCTGACATTATAGACCCATAGAAAGTGCCTCCTCGTCAAACGAAACCATAAAAGCCCCTAAAATGATCAAACCATAAAATTTAAACAGCAGATAAACCCTGTTTCCACAGATATGGTCTGCTGGAAATCTACTTTAATCTGAAAGGTTTAATCAGACTAAAAAGTGCTTCTCCAGAAAAGTCCTGTCAACTTTCTTTATTTCATTATTTGATTTAAACTCCTCTTTTAACTGCATTAAACCCTGTTGTTATAGCATTATGCTAACCATTAGGTTAACCAAGCATCCCTTCAGCACTTTAACACAGCTTTGTTTAAACCTTCATCTCCCCCCTTTTTGAGACGTGGGACAACCATGGCTCAAAATACCACAAAAAATTAAACAAAATAAAACAAAAAATAAAAATAAAATCAAAACAGAATGTTTTTTTCCAATTACCACCTTAAATTGTTATTTCATTAATTAGCATTTCTAATTATTCATCTTCTTTATGTTTTCCAAATAGCATCACTTTTGTTTATGTTATAATTAAAACTTAACTTTGTTTAGTTCAGTTTTAATTTTAGTTACCATTAGTTGTAGGTCTTTACCTGTAACTGTAATTGGTATCTTCCACAATTAGATAAATTTTAACTCAGTTGATGCAAACATAAATAATTTATATAGATCAGAACTAGTTTCTCATGATCTATTTTCACAAACTTTTAAACATTCACCTTTAATTCACAATTTATTTCACGTTCTTTTAAATTAAAATATTCTCAAAATATTGTTTAATTTACCTTAAATTACTTTCTTTAGAAAGAAAACACATTTTTCTCTTACTTCAAAACAAAATTTCTTAATCTCCCTTGGGTTCAGACCCCCCTCTCTGGGGTTAAACCAGTAACAGCAGCATGTCCCAGCTGCTTGAACACACCACAAAGCCTCTGCTCTGTTCACACTGCTTTCCTCTAAAACACCATCACCTTTGTGACTGTCGTTTAAAATGAAAGACCAAACATAAAATCCACAAATTTCCTCTCAAATTCTGCTTTATTTTTAAATTAAATTTCTTCAGGATTGTGTTCAGTATAGATTTGTTCTATACTGTCTCTGTAAAACTCAGTTTTACCACCAGGTGCTCGATACAATAAACCAGCTTGTTTTTGTATTTTTCCCCATGTAAAATCAAAATAACGTGTCTCTCTTTATTTATTCAAATTCACCAAAGTTGTAATCAGTAATTATCATTACTGTTCATTCAATAAAATGTAACATCTTAACCTCTTTTTTTTCTTTTTCTTTAGGTTACAACGACCTAAAGTTTGATCAAAACCAAAACCAAAACAACATTCAAATCTATTCAAAAGGACCTTGTGTTAGTCCCTGTACTCCAAAAAAAACTAAAAATTTTAATCACTTCAAACAGTGATAAAAACCCAGCGAGCCATTGGCATATGCTCTTAAACTTTAACAATTCACCTTGTTAGTTTAACAATTATCTTTTTATTTACTTATTTCTCATTAACTCTCAATTTTTCAAATAAAACCTTTAAGATCATTTTAACAGTTTGAACTGTTTTAACATAGATATGTTTTTAATCACCAAAACCAGATTACCAATTTACATTACAGTTTAAATCTTTATTGTATAGATAACACTATACCTTAATTATAAAGTACCAAAATAAATAATGATTATTATTTATTTTGAACTATCTTCACTTCAATTTTCCAATTACTTAAACTTTAAGTTTTTCTTCTCAAAAACCATATTCAATCTCATTAATTCAATCGTTTAGTTTACCAAATCATGTTTCCTAGATTCAATAAAACTCAAATGTGGACTTTATTCATATCAACAGACCTGTCAGAAGGTCAAACAGTTTTCATAATTAAGCATCATAAACTTTATTTAACACATCAGTTCAGTGCAATCTGTTTCTGTCACTGACATTTCTAACTCAGCATTTTTTCTCAACATTAAAAAGTTTGTTTAATGTAAAGGCTCCAAGTCTGTGGAGCTAAAAAACAAAAACCCAAACCAAAACATTTCTCGCTCTTGGAGCAAAAAGGAGGGTGCTGTGGAGCTCCTGTTACATTGACTTGCATAGAATGTTATCTTGTGTTTAAACATTCCTTGTGAATCCAAAACAGTGGTTGCTTTGAATCCACTTTCTCCAAAACTTTGTCAAAACCAAACCAGAGAAATACATAAATGTTTCTTTTCTTTATTTAGATTCTGGTAACCTTGTTTTCTTTTAAATATAAGCTCATGGCCCATAACTATAAAGTTATATTATCTTTATAAACTTACTCTGCGCAATTCAACTTTAAGACACATATTTAAATTCTTCCAATTACAAAGTAATCATTTTCATTCTTTTATTGGCGTTATACCGTGTGTTTGAACCACACTGATATTAAGGACCTCTATTAGTTCTCGTACTAATAGATACACAAAATTGTTTAGCAAAACATCAATCACTAATTCTATTTTAGATCCAAGTGTTGGATCTTTAACTTCTTTAAACCTTTAATGTTCACATTTCTATGTCACATAAAATACAAAACCAACTCTGTTCTTTAACAGAATACTCATTATTTTCTCTCATAAACCAAAATCACATCCTTCTCTGTAGATGTGTGTCTCATGTGTCCGTGTTTGTGTCTGTTACGTGTCTGTATTTACATGTGTCTCATGTGTCTTTATGTGTTTATGTACCTGACCTGTTAGTTGAAGCGGTCAGTTTATGAGGTCATTCCCTCGTCTCTCGTCTGGACCCAGTTTCGACCTCCTCCTCCTCCTCTCAGTGCCCTCTCGTCTGTCACGCCCACCTCCACCTCGCTCTCAATTGTGCATTTTTCCTCAGAGAAATACATTACATTCATATTAATTTCAAGTTTCATCCAAACACACTTTACAAATACCCTTTTGGTCAATCTCAATAGATCAAAATTTAAAACAAATAAACGTTAGTGTGAATTTGTTTATCTTACCGCTTCCGTGTTTGCTGCTGCTGCTTTTTTTCCTTTTTTCTCAGCCGAAAAGGAGCATGTGGGAGGTGGGGTGCAGATGAAGTTTGGAGGGGGCACTGTTTTCCGGAGGGAGGGAGGCCGATACCTAGAGGCTCCCAGAAACATTTAAACAAAATACAAATGATTAGTGTTTTGAAGTACATGTGTACTTCTTTCAAAATCTCTTCTCTACTTCTCTTTTTTTTCTCAAACTAGAAAAATAGCTTATGGAAGCTACCTTTCTCTCTCATAAAATACAAACTTTCTTTAAACAAAAACATTACCGTTGTTCTGATTCACATCATTAGACTCATTCTTCATCCAACAATGGCCCATTCATAACACATTTATTCTCTCAAACACACAACTCTTATCTAACTCTTTAGGTCAACAATTCTCAGTATTGTCAACAATTCTCAGTATAAGCCCCGTCACTTTCAGTGGGCTTTTTTTCGCTCACTCACCGCGTCACCAGCAGTGAACATTTTTCAGCAAAAGCCTCTCACTTCTCGTGGGCTTTTAAAAATCACCGCTTCACCCGCAGTGAACACTATACGTAGGCCTACGTCTTCCTATACGTCACGTCCAACGCGACTGGACTCCAATCTCACCATTAACCATAGGTTTCGGCAGGGTCTCGATTAAAGAGTCAGCTCGAGCTACCTGTGCATATCCCACACTTCCCGTGTGAGTGTCGCACCATAAACCGACATTCGTAGTTAGATCAGACAGTTTGAATGCGGCGTATTAGGATCCGTGAATATTTATCTGAAGTAAATCATGTGCTTCCCAGACTAGCTCTTTAGACCTCATACTCCTTCTTGTAATCAGGTGAACTATCTAGTGCCATAGAGTCCGCCCTCGTCACGGCCAATGAACTAATCGCGGGGTCCGTTTCAAGAAACACCTAAAGACTTACAGAGCATAGGTTATCTATCAAACTTAAATCTAGCAAGACAACAAGCTTTAACACAGATTAACATCAACAATCTCACCATAAACCACACAGGCAGGGTCTCGATCGAAACACATACTTTTTCCCAGCTTTCAATCTCACCATAAACCATATAGGCAGGGTCTCGACAAAGTGTTATCAGCGTTTAAGAATCTCCTATGCTGGCCAGCCTCATGGAAAAACATCAACTATTGGTGAGCCCGCTCAGCACACGCCAGATTTCCAAAACTACTACTTCCGGAAGCTTTGGTAATTACAAACTCACACACACACACACCAAAAATAAATTAAACAGCTGTTTACCTGAATTTTCAGTCCAATAGTCCAGTTGTTCCGCAGCCAGACTGTCTGTTCTGTTCTCTCGTCTCTCTTTCCTTTTCTCTTTTTCTCAGTCCAGATCTCGTCATCGTGTTCACACACACAGAGGGGATATCTGGCCCTTACTGCTTTAACAGCACAGCTTGGGACTTACAAGAAATGCATTCTTTGTGCATTTCTCCGTGCACGTCAGCTCACCTCTTTGTATGAGAAACAACGAATATTGAGATCCGGGTCACGGCACCAAATGTTATAAGAATTCTATATGTTAAAAATAATTCTATATCCTTATATTATCCAGAGAGACACGGAGACAGATTATATTATAAAAGCGAAAGGCCAGGTTTTATTTCTTGCAAGGGAAGCAAATTACACAGATATATCAAAGGTACATAGTGCGTTTTGCTTAAATAAGTAAACAAAACATAAGAATTTATATCACTGCAGAGGGGCTGTCAGTGGGAGGCGTATCTTCCATACACTCCCCTCAAGGCCCCAGCTCCAGGTGCAAAAGTACCATGACAACCCATGTCTATCTAGTTATGTCTACTCCATGCTTGGACTAACATAGAGGACATGACATGATTTGACATGACCTGTAGAGAACTATGAGCACCTACTAACTATAAACAATATACACAATTATAATAATAAAATTCTTATAACATGTTTTAGTTGGATTTGAACAGGGTTTAGTTGGATTTGAACATGTTTTAGTTGTATTTGAACATGTTTTAGTTGTATTTAAACATGTTTTAGTTGGATTTAAACAGTGTTTAGTTGGATTTGAACATGTTGGATTTGAACATGTTTTAGCTGGATTTGAACAGGGTTTAGTTGGATTTGTACATGGTTTAGTTGGATTTGAACAGGTTTTAGTTGGATCTGAACATGTTTTAGCTGGATTTGAACAGGGTTTAGTTGGATTTAAACAGGGTTTAGTTGGATTTAAACAGGGTTTAGTTGGATTTAAACATGTTTTAGTTGGATTTGAACAGGTTTTAGTTGGATTTGAACAGGGTTTAGTTGGATTTGAACATGTTTTAGTTGGATTTGAACATGTTTTAGTTGGATTTGAACATGTTTTAGTTGGATTTGAACATGGTTTAGTTGGATCTGAACATGTTTTAGTTGGATTTAAAAATGTTTTAGTTGGATTTGAACATGTTTTAGTTGGATTTGAACATGGTTTAGTTGGATTTGAACAGGGTTTAGTTGGATTTGAACAGGTTTTAGTTGGACTAGAACAGGGTTTAGTTGGATTTGTATATGGTTTAGTTGGTTTTGAACAGGTTTTAGTTGGATTTTAACATGTTTTAGTTGGATTTGAACATGTTTTAGTTGGTTTTGAACAGGTTTTAGTTGGATTTGTACATGGTTTAGTTGGATTTGAACATGTTTTAGTTGGATTTGAACCTGTTTTATTTGGATTTGAACATGTTTTAGTTGGATTTGAACATGTTTTAGTTGGATTTGAACATGGTTTAGTTGGATTTGAACAGGGTTTAGTTGGATTTGAACAGGGTTTAGTTGGATTTGTATATAATTTAGTTGGTTTTGAACAGGTTTTAGTTGGATTTTAACATGTTTTAGTTGGATTTGAACATGTTTTAGTTGGTTTTGAACAGGTTTTAGTTGGATTTGTACATGGTTTAGTTGGATTTGAACATGTTTTAGTTGGATTTGAACATGTTTTAGTTGGATTTGAACCTGTTTTATTTGGATTTGAACATGTTTTAGTTGGATTTAAACATGTTTTGGTTGGATTTGAACATGTTTTAGTTGGATTTGAAAATGTTTTAATTGGATTTGAACATGTTTTAGTTGGATTTGAACATGTTTTAGTTGGATTTGAACATGTTTAAGTTGGATTTGAACTTGTTTTAATTGGATTTGAACATGTTTGATTTGGATTTGTACATGGTTTAGTTGGTTTTGAACAGGTTTTAGTTGGATTTAAACATGTTTTAGTTGGATTTAAACATGTTTTAGTTGGATTTGAACATGGTTTAGTTGGATTTGAACAGGGTTTAGTTGGATTTGAACAGGTTTTAGTTGGATTTGAACAGGGTTTAGTTGGATTTGTACATGGTTTAGTTGGTTTTGAACAGGTTTTAGTTGGATTTTAACATGTTTTAGTTGGATTTGAACATGTTTTAGTTGGTTTTGAACAGGTTTTAGTTGGATTTGTCCATGTTTTAGTTGGATTTAAACATGTTTTAGTTGGATTTGAACATGTTTTAGTTGGATTTGAACATGTTTTAATTGGATTTGAACATGTTTTACTTGGATTTGAACATGTTTTAGTTGGATTTGAACATGTGTAAGTTGGATTTGAACTTGTTTGATTTGGATTTGAATATGTTTTAGTTGGATTTGAACATGTTTTAGTTGGATTTGAACAGGGTTTAGTTGGATTTGTACATGGTTTAGTTGGTTTTGAACAGGGTTTAGTTGGATTTGAACAGGGTTTAGTTGGATTTGAACATGTTTTAGTTGGATTTCAACATATTTTAGTTGGATTTGAACATGTTTTAGTTGGATTTGAACATGTTTTAGCTGGATTTGAACAGGGTTTAGTTGGATTTGAACATGTTTTAGTTGGATTTGAACAGGGTTTAGTTGAATTTGAACAGGTTTTAGTTGGATTTGAACAGGGTTTAGTTGGATTTGTACATGGTTTAGTTGGTTTTGAACAGGTTTTAGTTGGATTTTAACATGTTTTAGTTGGATTTGAACATGTTTTAGTTGGTTTTGAACAGGTTTTAGTTGGATTTGTACATGTTTTAGTTGGATTTAAACATGTTTTAGTTGGATTTGAACATGTTTTAGTTGGATTTAAACATGTTTTGGTTGGATTTGAACATGTTTTAGTTGGATTTGAAAATGTTTTAATTGGATTTGAACATGTTTTAGTTGGATTTGAACATGTTTTAGTTGGATTTGAACATGTTTAAGTTGGATTTGAACTTGTTAGGCCCGAGCCGGTGACCGGGAGGGCCTATTGTTTTGCTCGGATTTTTTTTTTTTTTTTTTTATTGTGACCAAATGATCCTAAATTTGACCCAGTGAACATGCACGAAAAGTCATTTTTATTGGTCCCAGACTTCAAGCTCGGCGAAAATGGTATGTTTTTGAAGTCGCCAAAAAAATACGAAATGACTCAGTGGCGACCCTACAAAATCAAAATACATTGGGCCTATGGAAAGTGAAAGTAACTTTTTCCAACGTAGAAAAATGAAACTTGGTACATCCATAGGACACCTCAGGGCAAACAGAAAAGTCAATGACAGTCACACCCTAAACTCAACAGGAAGTCCGCCATGTGGGGTGAAACGCGCCACTAAAATCGCACTTTGCGCAGAAAGATGCAAATCATTGTGTTTTAATCTAAATGGCCCCAAATTTGGTGAGTATCATCTAGACACATGTGCCAACCAAAGTTGTGACTTTGTTTATGATATCTTATCGGGTATGGGTGTGGCAAGCCTGTAACGAGGTGGCCATTTTTGTGAAAATAAAATGTCTTAACTCTCAAACACCTTCTCGGATCGAGTTGGACCCAAAAGGCGTTTGTGCACATTCATGACCTGAACACAAAAATATGTAAATAAAAGGGTTATCTTTAGAAATGGCTCTCCAGCGCCCCTACAAACCTATAATTGGACCTAAGAATTTAGTTTGTCATAGAGATATAAAATTTGGTACACATTCTTATGTCATGACGAGCATAAAAGCCAATGACAACCCCCCCCTATCTATAAATGTGTTGCCATAGCAACGTCCCAAAAATGTGGAAAAAGTCAATGGGAAGTGAAAATTTTAGTTTGTTGTAGGCAAATGAAACTTGGTAGACACATCCACCATGGGCTTATGAACAAAAATCCAATTGGGACCACACCCTATCACACACGGGAAGGCGGCCATTTTGAATTGAAAATGTGAACCGACTTAAAATACACCTCTTTTTAAAAGTACACAGACAATAGCTGCTTCATTCCACAGACACCAAACTTGGGCAAAATGAGCTAAACATATGTATGTAAAATAGACAAGCGTTTTTCTAGACTTTTTTGCTCGAGTTATATATTTTTATTATAATTCGGTATATTTTTTTAATCATATTTTTCTGCAAAATGATCCTCAATTTAACCCAGTAAACGTACAACTAAAAGTCATTTTATTGGTCCCAGATTTCAAGCCCAGCAAACAATTTATGTATTTGAAGTCCCGAAAAAAATACGAAAAATGACTCAGTGGCGACCCTAGAAAAGTCAAAATACATCGGGCCTATGGAAAGTGAAAGTAACTTTATTCCAATGTAGAAAAATGAAACTTGGTACATCTATAGCACACCTCAGGGCAAACAGAAAAGTCAATGACAGCCACACTCTAAACTCAACAGGAAGTCCGACATGTGGGTTGAAACGCATGGCCACTAAAATCGCACTTGCGCAAAAGATGCACATCATTGTGTTTTAATCTAAATAGCCCCAAATTTGGTGAGTATCATCTAGACACGTGTGCCAACCAAAGTTGTGACTTTGTTTATGATATCTTATCGGGTATGGGTGTGGCAAGCCTGTAACGAGGTGGCCATTTTTATGAAAATAAAACGTCTCTTAACTCTCAAACGCCTTCTCGGATCGAGTTGGACCCAAAAAGACGTTTGTGCACATTCATGACCTGAACACAAAGATATGTAAATAAAGGGTTATCTTTAGAAATGGCTCTCCAGCGCCCCTACAAACTTATAATGGGACCCAAGAATTTAGTTTGTCATAAAGACATCAAATTTGGTACACACATCTCTTATGTCATGACGAGCATAAAAGCCAATGACAACCACCCCCTATCTATAAATGTGTTGCCATAGCAACGTCCCAAAAATGTGGAAAATGTCAATGGAAAGTGAAATTTTTAGTTTGTTGTAGGCAAATGAAACTTGGTACACACATCCAGTATGGGCTTATGAACAAAAAAGCCAATGGGGACCACACCCTATCACACACGGGAAGGCGGCCATTTTGAATTGAAAATGTGATCCGACTTAAAATACACCTCTTTTTTAAAAGAACACAGAAAATAGCTGCTTCATTCCACAGACACCAAACTTGGGCAAAATGAGCTAAACACATGTATGTAAAATAGACAAGCGTTTTTCTAGACTTTTTTGCTCGAGTTATTTTTTTTTATTATAATTTGTTATATATTTTTTATAAATTTTTTTTTGCAAAATGATCCTAAATTTGACCCAGTAAACGTGCAACTAAAAGTCATTTTTATTGGTCCCAGACTTTAAGCCCAGCGAAAAATTTATGTATTTGAAGTCCCCGAAAAAAAATATGAAAAATGACTCAGTGGCGACCCCTAGAAAAGTCAAAATACATTGGTTCTATGGAAAATGGAAGTATATTTTTCCAATGTAGAAATACAAAACTTGGTACATCCATAGGACACCTCAGGGCAAACTGAAAAGTTTATTACAGCCATATCGTAAACTTAACAGGAAATCTACTATGTTGGGTGGAATGCGTGACCACCTAAATCGCATGCCTTGTGCTAAAGGCTTTTCATCTAAACAGCTCCAAATTTGGTGAGTATCATCTAGACACGTGTGCCAAAAAAGTTATCAATTTGTTTTTTGATATATTTGTGGCTGTGGTCGTAATGAGTCTGTGAAGAGGCAGCCATTTCTTTGGGAAATAAATGCCATTTCCCAATTGCCAGGATCCTTCCTTTAGAGGAGGCCCCTCCAGAGCCACGGCTAGAGTCTTAGAAAACTCCTCAGAATCCTTTGGAACTTGTAACCTTGTACTTTTAGACAAGTAATATTTACATTTTGCCTTTTTAAACAGGGGGTGCAGCGATTCCTGAGTCATCTCAAATCTCCGGCCAGTACTTTGTTTTTCTCGCCTTAGCCCAAGCATAATCTATTATTTTCAAAGGTTCAGACAGCTCCCAGGAAAACCAGGGATTGTGGAGACCTTTAACTCTAAATTACAAGGTGGTGTAGCAGGCCCCAGCAGTAGCACAGGCCGGTTATTTGACATTACCGTGAAGTTTACGCTTTAAAGCACGAATGCGATCCTCCAGTGCATGTATCCCCGCTGGTCTCAAGGGAGGCGAGGGCCTTTATCGCGCTATGCTTTATTAGGCCCGAGCGGTGATGGCCGGGAGGGCCTATTGTTTTTGCTCGGATTTTTTTTTTTTTTTATCTTTCTTGTCGACCTATGATCCTAAATTTGACCCAGTGAACATGCACGAAAAGTCATTTTATTGGTCCCAGACTTCAAGCTCGGCGAAAAATTTATGTATTTGAAGTCGCAGAAAAAAAAATACGAAAAATGACTCAGTGGCGACCCCTACAAAATCAAAATACATTGGGCCTATGGAAAGTGAAAGTAACTTTTTCCAACGTAGAAAATGAAACTTGGTATATCCATAGGACACCTCAGGGCAAACAGAAAAGTCAATGACATTCACACCCTAAACTTAACAGGAAGTCCGCCATGTGGGGTGAAACGTATGCGCCACTAAAATCGCAACCCTTGCGCAGAAAGATGCAAATCATTGTGTTTTATTCTAAATGGCCCCAAATTTGGTGAGTATCATCTGGACACGTGTGCCAACCAAAGTTGTGACTTTGTTGTTGATATCTTATCGGGTATGGGTGTGGCAAGCCTGTAACGAGGTGGCCATTTTTGTGAAAATAAACGTCTCTTAACTCTCAAACGCCTTCTCGGATCGAGTTGGACCCAAAAGGCGTTTGTGCACATTCATGACCTGAACAAAAAATATGTAAATAAAAGGGTTATCTTTAGAAATGGCTTTCCAGCGCCCCTACAAACTTATAATGGACCCAAGAATTTAGTTTGTCATAGAGACATAAAATTTTGTACACACATCTCTTATGTCATGACGAGCATAAAAGCCAATGACAACCACCCCTATCTATAAATGTGTTGCCATAGCAACGTCCCCAAAAATGTGAAAAAGTCAATGGGAAGTGGAAATTTTTAGTTTGTTGTAGGCAAATAAAACTTGGTACACACATCCACCATGGGCTTATGAACAAAAAGCCAATGGGGACCACACCCTATCACACACAGGAAGGCGGTTATTTTGAATTGAAAATGTGAACCGACTTAAAATACACCTCTTTTTAAAAGTACACAGAAAAAGCTGCTTCATTCCACAGACACCAAACTTGGGCAAAATGAGCTAAACACATGTATGTAAATGAGACAAGTGTTTTTCTAGACTTTTTGCTCGAGTTATATTTTTTTATTATAATTTGTTATATATTTTATTATAATTTTTCTGCAAAATGATCCTCAATTTAACCCAGTAAACGAACAACTAAAAGTCATTTTTATTGGTCCCAGACTTCAAGCCCGGCAAAAAATGTATGTATTTGAAGTCCCAAAAAAAAATACGAAAAATGACTCAGTGGCGGCCCCTAGAAAAGTCAAAATACATTGGGCCTATGGAAAGTGAAAGTAACTTTTTCCAACGTAGTAAAATGAAACTTGGTATATCCATAGGACACCTCAGGGCAAACAGAAAAGTCAATGACAGTCACACCCTAAACTTAACAGGAAGTCCGCCATGTGGGGTGAAATGCGCGCCACTAAATTCGCACTTTGCGCAGAAAGATGCAAATCATTGTGTTTTAATCTAAATGGCCCCAAATTTGGTGAGTATCATCTAGACACATGTGCCAACCAAAGTTGTGACTTTGTTGTTGATATCTTATCGGGTATGGGTGTGGCAAGCCTGTAACGAGGTGGCCATTTTTGTGAAAATAAAACGTCTCTTAACTCTCAAACGGCTTCTGGATCGAGTTGGACCCAAAAAGGCGTTTGTGCACATTCATGACCTGAACACAAAGATATGTAAATAAAAGGGTTATCTTTAGAAATGGCTCTCCAGCGCCCCTACAAACTTATAATGGGACCCAAGAATTTAGTTTGTCATAGAGACATAAAATTTGGTACACACATCTCTTATGTCATGACGAGCATAAAAGCCAATGACAACTACCCCTATCTATAAATGTGTTGCCATAGCAACGTCCCAAATATTTGGAAAAAGTCAATGGGAAGTGAAAATTTTAGTTTGTCGTAGGCAAATGAAACTTGGTACACACATCCAGCATGGGCTTATGAACAAAAAGCCAATGGGGACCACACCCTATCACACACGGGAAGGCGGCCATTTTGAATTGAAAATGTGAACCGACTTAAAATACACCTCTTTTAAAAGAACTCAGAAAATAGCTGCTTCATTCCACAGACACCAAACTTGGGCAAAATGAGCTAAACACATGTATGTAAATGAGACAAGTGTTTTTCTAGACTTTTTGCTCGAGTTATATTTTTTTATTATAATTCGGTATATATTTTTTATCATATTTTTCTGCAAAATGATCCTCAATTTAACCCAGTAAACGTACAACTAAAAGTCATTTTTATTGGTCCCAGATTTCAAGCCCAGCGAAAAATTTATGTATTTGAAGTCCCGAAAAAAATACGAAAAATGACTCAGTGGCGACCCTAGAAAAGTAAAAATACATCGGGCCTAAGGAAAGTGAAAGTAACTTTATTCCAACGTAGAAAAATGAAACTTGGTACATCCATAGGACACCTCAGGGCAAACTGAAAAGTTTATTACAGCCATATCGTAAACTCAACAGAAAATCTACTATGTTGGGTGGAATGCGTGACCACCTAAATCGCACCCCTTCTGTCTAAAGTCTAAACAGCTCCAAATTTGGTGAGTATCATCTAGACACGTGTGCAAAAAGTTATCAATTTGTTTTTTGATACATTTGTGGCTGTGGTCGTAATGGGTCTGTGAAGAGGCAACCTTTGGGAAATAAATGCCATTTCCCAATTGCCAGGATCCTTCCTTTAGAGGAGGCCCCTCCAGAGCCACGGCTAGAGTCTTAGAAAACTCCTCAGAATCCTTTTACCGTGAAGTTTACGCTTTAAAGCACGAGTGCATGTGTCCCCGCGGTCTCAAGGGAGGCGAGGGCCTTTATCGCCGCTTGCGGCTTTAATTTTAATTGGATTTGAACATGTTTGATTTGGATTTGTACATGGTTTAGTTGGTTTTGAACAGGTTTTAGTTGGATTTAAACATGTTTTATTTGGATTTAAACATGTTTTAGTTGGATTTGAACATGGTTTAGTTGGATTTGAACAGGGTTTAGTTGGATTTGAACATGTTTTAGTTGGATTTGAACAGGGTTTAGTTGGATTTGTACATGGTTTAGTTGGTTTTGAACAGGTTTTAGTTGGATTTTAACATGTTTTAGTTGGATTTGAACATGTTTTAGTTGGTTTTGAACAGGTTTTAGTTGGATTTGTCCATGTTTTAGTTGGATTTAAACACGTTTTAGTTGGATTTGAACATGTTTTAGTTGGATTTGAACATGTTTTAATTGGATTTGAACATGTTTTACTTGGATTTGAACATGTTTTAATTGGATTTGAACATGTGTAAGTTGGATTTGAACTTGTTTGATTTGGATTTGAATATGTTTTATTTGGATATGAACATGTTTTAGTTGGATTTGAACAGGGTTTAGTTGGATTTGTACATGGTTTAGTTGGTTTTGAACAGGGTTTAGTTGGATTTGAACAGGGTTTAGTTGGATTTGAACATGTTTTAGTTGGATTTCAACATATTTTAGTTGGATTTGAACATGTTTTAGTTGGATTTGAACAGGGTTTAGTTGGATTTGAACATGTTTTAGTTGGATTTGAACAGGGTTTAGTTGAATTTGAACATGTTTTAGTTGGATCTAAACAGGGTTTAGTTGGATCTGAACATGTTTTAGTTGGATTTGAACATGTTTAAGTTGGATTTGAACAAGTTTTAGTTGGATTTGTACATGTTTTAGCTGGATTTGAACAAGTTTTAGTTGGATTTGTACATGTTTTAGCTGGATTTGAACATATTTTAGTTGGATTTGAACATGTTTTAGTTGGATCTGAACATGTTTTAGTTGGATTTGAACATGTTTTAGTTGGATTTGAACATGTTTTAGTTGGATTTGAACAGGGTTTAGTTGGATTTGTACATGGTTTAGTTGGTTTTGAACAGGGTTTAGTTGGATTTGAACATGTTTTAGTTGGATCTAAACAGGGTTTAGTTGGATCTGAACATGTTTTAGTTGGATTTGAACATGTTTAAGTTGGATTTGAACAAGTTTTAGTTGGATTTGTACATGTTTTAGCTGGATTTGAACATATTTTAGTTGGATTTGAACATGTTTTAGTTGGATCTGAACATGTTTTAGTTGGATTTGAACATGTTTTAGTTGGATTTGAACATGTTTTAGTTGGATTTGAACATATTTTAGTTGGATTTGAACATGTTTTAGTTGGATCTGAACATGTTTTAGTTGGATTTGAACAGGGTTTAGTTGGATTTGAACATGTTTTAGTTGGATTTGAACAGGTAATAGTTGGTTTTGAACAAGTTTTAGTTGGATTTCAACATATTTTAGTTGGATTTGAACATGTTTTTGTTGGATTTGAACATGTTTTAGCTGGATTTGAACAGGGTTTAGTTGGATTTGAACATGTTTTAATTGGATTTGAACAGGGTTTAGTTGGATCTGAACATGTTTTAGTTGGATCTGAACAGGGTTTAGTTGGATTTGAACATGTTTTAGTAATATCTATCTCTGTTTTTTTGCAGGAGGCGCACGTTTGTGGTGAATGTGGTAAAGTCTTCAAGACGCTGCAGACTCTGAAAAACCACGGTCAGGTTCACGACGACGAGCGGCCGTTCAGCTGCGACCTCTGCCTTAAGTCGTACAAGTCCAGCTCCAAACTGAAGGCTCACCGCAGAACTCACACCGAAGACAAACCCTACGCCTGTCAGGACTGTGGCTCAGAGTTTACAACAGCGAAAGCCCTCTGGGGCCACTGCCAGAGGCACCACAGTGGAGAAAAGAGGTTTGAGTGTTCTCAGTGCGGGAAGACGTTCACCACGGCAGACTACCTGAAGGTAAAACCTGGCCCAATCCTCCTAAAACCAGAAGAAATCAACCTAATGATTTGAATTGAACAGGTTTCAGAAGGATTTCAGAGTTAATCCAACAATTAAAGCAGAACTAAGTAAGATTAGTGCAGCTGCCCCTACAGCTTCCTTCAGTGAATCACATTGTCGTAAATACTTGCGTTGCTCTGGACAACAACGCTCAGCAGCTGCACTGGTTTTGCAAAAAGAATCGGCAAATACAGTACAAAAAGGTATTGTTTTATTCACTGTCAACCAAATCGTTATATCTAAAAAAAATCACTTCTGAAATATTATTTTCCTTCACTTTATTATTTTGGCTTTTATTTATTGTTTCTAATGTATTGTATGTTTTATTGTCAGAACAGTTAAATTGGCTTGGCCTTGTGAATTCTTGTATTGGGTCTAAAAGTGAAGCCAGTCGCTGATGCTATGTAAAGAATGTTCAGGGGATTTAGTAAAATATTGAAACTTACGTTTGAACTGCCGTTGTCTCACATTAAGCCCGTAAATGAAACAAACACTCACCGCGCAGTAACACAGCATGTTTGCATCTCTGCGAGCTGTAAGCTAAATAAACGTCACATGACAGTAGCTATATCTCAAAGGACATAAAATAACAATAGATCTAATGTAGATGGGAAGAATATAAAGTTGTTAGGCAAAGTATCTTAATAGTTCAACAACATAAAAGCCAGAATCAGTTTTGAATTCTTCTTTGTTTGAACCGATGCCATTCTGTAAAAGCCTGACCATGGTTAAGTCAAGAACGAGTTCTCTCTCGGTCTAACTGACATTTTCTCTTCATTGAATCTTCAGACAAAGGTTTTCTTTTGTCTTTTTGGTTGCTCTGCCATGACTGATGATGAAATAAAGTGTACGCCATTTTAATTTGATCTTATCTTAAGATTATATCCTCATCGTACTGCAGGAGGTGGTTATGTGTTTATTAAATTATTGTATTGTCACTCTCGTGTAGTGATGGGAAGTTCGGATCATTTTACTGACTCAGTTCTTTAAGTCTCGTTCAGCAAAATGAACGAACCTTTTTTCAAGTCATTTCGTTCATTTCGTTCATTTCAGCAGAATCTAATTAAAATGTTACATATTACAATTTTTAATACATTTAGTACATTTGGAATAAAAACTATAATAACTATAAGCTAATGCATTCATGGACAAACTTAAATAAATTATAAATTCATTGCAGCTTACTTCAGGCAGAGAGTTCAACACACCTCTTAATCCAAATAGTTTTTTTCCTTTGTCACTTCATATTTAGCTTAGCATTAATTCCGTCAACATGTCTGGTCTGGGCCGTGACAGCCTCATGCAGCTGTAGCTAATACATCCGTCCGTCCGGAAACAGAAAGGACTCATTCATCTCCCGAGTCGTTCGTTCGTTCGTTCCTTTCTGTTTCCGGTAACTGCATACTCTTTCTCTATGGGGCTGGGATTTGGTGAACGAACGAACAAACGAACGAATGACTCGGGAGATGAATGAGTCCTTTCTGTTTCCTGTATGAGATGTGGTGCAATGCGCATGCGCGGGTCTACACAAGAATGAACGACTCGCTCTCTGAGATGACTAGTTGTTCCCGAGTCATATTAAAGACTCGTTCAAAAAGAACGAATCGTTCATGAACGACTCATCACTACTCTCGTGTGAACATGACTCAAGACTTGTGTCGAGTCGGTGGCAGCTGTTCTCGGCTCAGATGCACTAGAGGGGGATTGTGCTCGCTTCAAACACACTGCTACAACTCAATTAGCCATCGTAAAGACTTAGAAAACTCTTTCTGAAGGTAATAATGTTACTTAGTTCTGCTTTAAAGTCGAACAAAAACATTTAACATCAGTCCAAATTTTGTCCAAAGATGTAAACTGGGACTCATACGTTAAAATTATTTTATACCCTGTTTAAATTTTTTTTACTCATTTAAAAACATGTCAAACTGCAGGTCTGTATTAAATCTAAACATTTTAAAGTCTTTTTAAGTCACATTCAAGTGCAACTAAAACTACCTAAAATATTAATTATTGTTGCAACACTTTTAAAAGTATAGAATCAGGTAAATGGAACTAAAATCTGTTAAATTTAAAATATATTATCAACCTGTTTTAGGATCAGCCTAAACCATATAAAACCTATTTCCGTTAATTGATTAAAAGCTTTTAAAACTGTTATATACCCATGATGATACCCATATAAAACTTTGCCCCTTAAATCTATTCTCACTTTTATATCTGATTAAAACTTACTAAGACCACTTTAAAAACTTGTCCAAACTGTTCGACAGCCTAATGTAGTCGTTCTAAAACGACTCAAACCCATCATAATCCATTTCTTTTGTTTCAAGTCCAAATAAAAGCAGTTCAAAACTAGGGCCGGGACTTTAATTAAGATTAATTATGCAAAAAATTAATAACATAATTTTAACCACACTTATTTTTGCACCGCGGAACGTTTTTCAATGAATGAGTTTTGACGGACCGATTATACTGGAGCACCAACTAGCGTTCTTAACTTCCAACAACAACAAACCACAGTCAACATGAACGAAGAAGCTGACTGGCTTTGCTATGCAACAAGGGATTTTCGTATCACCGCAGCACATCGAGCTCCAAATATCACCTCAACGCAAAACACATAGGAGTTAGCGTGAACGTTAGCCCGACTCCGAGTAAAGTTACAAGGACCCACACCCAACCCACACTCCACCAGATGATCAGGACCAGGGTAACTACACTGCTACACTTAAGAACAAACATTGCACTGGTCTGCTGGACTGAAATAAATTAACTATATTTTCTTGATTAAGCTTATGTATTCAGTCATTATTCAATGGTATACTAAAAATCCATGTGAAAAATGACTTCTCACTATTCTCAGGTCAAATATTTATATGCAATTAAAATGTGATTAATTTTGATTAATTAATTACAAAGCCTCTAATTAATTAAATATTTTTTTTTCAATCGAGTCCCGGCCTTATTCAAAACATCTACAGCGAGTTTCAAACCGTCTCAAACCTGTTCAACTAAAACTACTTAAATCCTGTTGAATGTGTTGTTGCAGCTTCACAGCAGAGTTCACTCCGGAGAGAAGCCGTATGTTTGCAAACACTGCGGTAAAGGCTTCACACAATACGGCCACCTGAAGAGCCACGAGCCCGTCCACACCGGAGCCAAAGCCTACAGCTGTGAACTCTGTGGCAAGGAGTTCGCTCGTCCGTGCAGCTACCGTCGCCACCAGCTCGTCCACACCGGCCTCAGACCGCATTGCTGTGAGGACTGCGGCAAAGAGTTCTCTCTGGCGTCGCACCTCACCCGCCACGTCAGGAGCGTCCACCTCAAAGAGAAGCCCCACGAGTGTCCGGAGTGCGGCCAGATGTTCACGTTACACCACAACCTCACCCAACACCTTCGGATCCACTCTGGAGACAAACCGTTCAAGTGTGAGGAATGTGGGCAGAGTTTTACACAATCTTCGGCGTGTACCAGCCACAAACAAACGCACTCAAAGAATTTCCTGTTTGTTTGTGACGTCTGTGAGAAGGTTTTTAAAACAGCACAAAGTCTGAGGGGCCACAAACGTGTCCACAAACAAAAATAAACTAATATAAGATTTGATTTTTTTTCAGTTAGAGAAATCGTGGCCCGAGATGGATTTGAACAGGTCTTGGATGGATTTGAACTTCAAAGACTGGTTATAGTCATACATTTAGACCTTTGTGTCATGGTTTTGTGTCAGTTTGGTTCTAGTTTAGTTAAGATTAGTAAAGATTGTTGTGCCTCACAGCAAGAAGGTCCTGAGTTGGACCTCATGGCCAGGTGGGGCCTTTGGGTGTTTTTTTATTTTATATATTTATTTTTATACTTAGCCCAGTTTCCAACCAACATCAATAAACACATGCTCAAGGAGGATGACAAAGGGTAATTTAAACATTTTGTTGGTTTGGTCATGGTTTTGTTATTTAGCTGCAGCTTTAGTGAACTTTACTATCTTCAACCTTTCTGTTAAAATTAAAACTGGTGTTACATTAAAAATTAATGTAATGTTTATAGTGTAGAGTAAAAACATTAAAAAAAAACATTTTTAGCTTCTTTTAGTAAAATTGCAAAGCTAATGCTAATGTTACACCACTGTTGAAAATGCAACCCATTATAAAACTTATTTCCAAAACTCACAGTATATTTATTAACCTAAAAGATAATAGGATGCATGAGAAAAATATAGTCTCATTTTGTAGTAGAACTGATCTATCAGTGCTATTGTATTTTGTATATTGTACATCTGTGCCAAGGAACAATCTTTGGAACTGAGAAGCCGGCTTTCCACCCGAAGCACTGTGAGAGAAGGCCCAATGGAAAGTCTATGGGCTTGAAGATGTTTCGTTTCCTCTCCGAGAGACTTTGTCAATTCTGAGTTCAACTGATATGAGAGCTGAGCTTTATCTCATTGACTCTCCAGTGGGTAAGTTCCATCTGACCGCTGGACCCCTTATGTTTACAAGGCTTATGAAAGAAAATCTAAATTAAGTAAGTAAGTAAATTTTATTTTTCACAGATATAAATCACAAAGTGCTTTACAAAGTGCAATTTTAATAAAAGAACAATAAAAATATGAGTATTAAAATTAAAACCACAAAAAAGTAAAAAATCATCTTAAAAAATACAACAGGACCAAATTGAATGCCATTTGATTCAACACAGCCAAAGATATGCAAAACAATTTATAAATAAATGTCCAGGAACCCAAGAGGGTCATGAACAGTGGGTGTCACACACAACAGTTTAGAGCTTCTCAGTGTCTTACACTAATGTTATTGTTTGTGTAAAATAGTGAGCGCAGTGTAAATGATCTAGTCACAGGAGGTCACAAGCCATTTTACTTTTTGTGCCAGTCCCAAGCCAGGATACATAGAAATGGTTGTGTCAGGAAGGGCATTCAAAATAAATTTTTTGCCAAATTCATTATGTGAATCACTAACAAGACTTCCACGCCGGATCGGTCGGGGCCGAGTTAACAGCCATCAGAGCCTAGTCGGAGTGATCCTGAAATTGAAGGGTTGAAGTTGAACGTTGTTAGTTCTTATGCTCCACAAGTTTGTGAACAAGAGGGAAAAGACAGACTCTGGAGCGAGTTTGAGGAAGTGATGCAGAGTGTTCCCAGAGGTGCAAGACTTTAATGGAAGGTTGGTAAAGGGAATAGTGGAGATGAGGAAGTGATGGGCATGTTTGGACTTCAGGAAAGGACAGAAGGACAGAGGTTGGTAGACTAAAAGTATGGATATTTTTAGGAGGTCAGGAGGTGCTTTCAGATGACAGAACTACAGGCAAGGTGATCATTGAGACAGGTAGGTACAGACTGAGGAAAGTAGACAGGATTAAAGGGAGATACAGCGTGAGGTTAAGATAGAGAGGGCAAAAGACAAACAAAAAGCTTATGAGGACATTTATTAGATTAGATTAGATTCAACTTTATTGTCATTACACAAGTACAGGTACAAGGCAACGAAATGCAGTTTAGGTCTAACCAGAAGTGCAATAGCAGTAAAGTGCAGGATATATACAATGGTTGCGTACGTGCAGGATATGGAGATGTACAGGATTTACAGGTAATATGTACAATGAATATAAATATACAGATGGTTATTACTATAAAAAGGTGAGTGTGTGCCATAAATATAATTACAGGTGTCTCTTTTCTATAAACAGCATTTACAGTTGAATATGTACTCTAAATGTAATGTGATACACACGCATCGCGCCGCACATACACACACTCACTCACATACATGCACACACACACACAACCATACACACATACACACACAACCATACACACACACGCAGGGGAATTAAACCGGGAGAGCTGTACACACAGACATTCACATACTCACATACACACATACACACACTCACTCACATACACACACACATACACACACAACCATACACACATACACACACAACCATACACACATACACGCAGAAATTAAACCGGGAGAGCTGTACACACAGACATTCACATACTCACATACACACACAACCATACACACACACTGACATACACACATACACCCATTACAGATAGACCGGAGAGCTATACACACACTCATTCACACACACACACATACACACACACACACATACACATCACATACACACACCACCATACACACATACTCACAGAAATTAAACCGGGAGAGCTATACACACAGACACTCACATACACATACACACACACTCACTCACATACACACATACACATACTCGCATACTCACACACAAACTCACATGCACACATACTCACATACACACACTCACTCACATGCACACGTACACATACTACACTCACACACACTCACATACACGCACACACACAAGCACACACACACACACACACATACACACACACACACACACACACACACGTGATATACAGATGTCTCTGACTATGAACAGAATTTTACAGGTAGGTGTATACAATTGTAGCTTAATTGTTAGCTTAAGGTAAGCAGTAGATTTAAGGTAGTGCAAACAGTGAAATGTAAACAGTTGGTAGCAAAGGTGCAGTAGTGCAGGGATGGTGGGATGGTGGGGATGAGAGGAGAGTCTGTGAGGGGAGTGGGATGGTGGTGGGGAGTAGAAGAGTCTATGAGGGTAGTGGGATGGTGGGGGTAAGGAGAGTCTGTGAGGGGAGTGGCATGGTGGGGTGAGAGAGGAGTCTGTGAGAGGTGTGGGGTCAGCAAGGGTTAGAGTTCAGTAAAGACACAGCTCTGGGAAGAAACTGTTCTTTAGTCTGCTGGTTCTAGTCCGGAGGCTGCTGAAACGCCTGAGGAGGAGAGGAGAACAGTCTGTGGGCTGGGTGGGAGGAGTCCTTAAGGATGCTGCGAGCTCGACGCAGACACCGTTTCCTCTGGATGTTTTCTGGCAGGAAGTGGAGTCCCTGTGATGCGTTGGGCAGTTTTCACCACCACCTGCTGCAATGTGCGCTCAGCGACAGAGCAGCACCCATACCACACTGTGACACAGTTCGTCAGGATGCTTTCTATCGCGCAGCGTAGAAGTTCACCAGGATGGCCGAGGAGAGCTGGTTCTTCCTCAGTGTCCTCAGGAAGAAGAGGCGCTGGTGAGCCTTCTTGACCAGGCTGGAGGTGTTGGTTGTCCAGGTCATGTCAGCCGAGATGTGGGTCCCCAGGAACTTGAAGCTGGAGACACGCGTCCATTCCATTGATGTGGATGGTGTCGTGTGCCTCTTGACTCTTTCCTGAAGTCCACGATGAGCTCCTTCGTTGGTGGTGTTGAGGAGCAGGTTATTTCGTTGCACCATGTGGACAGGTGCTGGATCTCTTCCTGTAGGCAGTCTCATCGTTGTTGCTGATGAGACCAATCACTGTAGTGTCGTCTGCAAACTTGACGATGGCGTTGGATCCAAACACAGGCTTGCAGTCAGAGGTGAAGAGGAGTAGAGAAATGGGCTTAGCACACAGCCCTGTGGTACACCAGTGTTAAGTGTGATGGATGTGGAGCACGTGGATCCAGATCGGACATTCTGGGGTCTGTTGGTCAGGAAGTCCAGAATCCAGTTGCAGAGTGAGGTATTGATGCCCAAGTCTTCAAGTTTGGCTATTAACTTGGTCGGGATGATAGTGTTGAATGCTGAGCTGAAGTCAACAAACAGCATACGTGCATAAGAGTTCTTATTGTCCAGGTGGGTGAGCACAGAGTGCAGTGCCATAGCAACTGCATCCTCTGTGCTCCTATTGCTATTTATGCAACGTTACAGAGTAAAGAAGGTGTGAGGGATGTGTATGAGTCGGCGAGGCAGAGTGATAGAGATAGAAATAATGAGCTGCAGGTTAGAGTGATTAAAGATAGAGATGGAAATGTGTGACAGGTGACAGGAGGGTGAGAGAAAGATAGGAGTAATTTGAGGAACTGATCAATGAGGATGTTATAATAATTAAAATTTTCCTATGGTTAATAATTACTGGTTGCTCCTAGTCCTATTCAGGTCATGTCAGTCGTGATCATGTCATGTCCTTTATGCTGATCCTAACATGAACATAGACATAAATAGACATTGACATAACTTGCCACGGACTAAAAGCTTCACCTGGCAGCTTGTCATGAGGAGTGTGTGAACAATACCCCTCCTATAGCCTTTACTGTACAATTTAAAATCTCATGTATTGTTTACTTTTTCAAGCAAACTTCATCCTGTACCGTTGTCAAGGAATCAATACACAAAACAGTGTAGAGACAATCGGATTTCTCTAGAGATCAACCTTCAACCAATTGTGAATTAAATAATAGAAGTCAGACTCAACTTAAGTTTTTTACATGCATGGGGAGAATCAGCATGTGGCGCATTGACTGCTTGTCCCACCTCTGTAGTGTTCAGTCTACAGAATCTCCACATTACCACTTGTTCTCCCTGGCTTTTATTGAGTTGTACACAATGCACACATTCTACCTTTCCCAACCACGCAGGGTGGGGGTTTGGCAGTTGGTCACGAAAACAAGTACATATATTGAATTATCTTGCTGCATCCAGATCAGACACAGGAAACCATCAATTAAGATAAACACTTGGGATTGACACGTCTTGCTAGGTGCAGCTAAAGGACAGTTGCAGCACGTCCTGTCACACACACACAATTCGTATCAATGAACCTTTCTTACACAAAAGCTTGTCGGCCTTTTTTGGTAAAATACAATTTGACAACCTTTTCTTACTGCAAAACTCTAACAACCGTTTTCTACATGTTTGTGCTTTGCTTCTTCTTGCAAGAATTAAACCTAACCATTCATTTTAAATTGTATGCTGTCTCCAAGTTTTCTCTGGATAATATGAACAAAGAGTTCTTATAATATTTGATGCCGTGACCCGGATGCCTAAACCGCATACACAAAGAAAGCATTTCCTTTAAGTCAAAAAGCTGCGCTGTTAAAAGCAGCATGGGCCAGACTTCAACTCTATGATGCAGGAGGAGCAGTGACGATATCTGGACACAGAAATGAGACAGAGAGACCAGTAGTGCTGCGTAAATGGACTATTGGATTTCAGGTAAACAGCTGTTAAATGTTTTGGGTAAGCAAAAAAATCCTTCCTGAAGTATTGTTCAGGTAATATCTGCTTTATCTGTTTTTTGGATACACAATGTCTACATATATTCAAGTATATTCGGCAGTGAGACGAACTACTCGATACCGTCCATGGGACAAAAAAAACAGTATGCGTTTCAGTTGAGATCTGTTTACAGGATATAGTGAAACTAAGACGGGAGCGTAAGTTATAGATTAGTGTTAGAGATTGTTGCCTTGCTAGAACTAAACTTGATAGAAAACCTGTGCTCTGTAAGTATTTATGGGCTCCTCGAAACTGAGTCCCACAAAGATCACGTAACATTCTATGTCATATAGGGGATAACCGAATATAATAAGGAGTTCAGGTTTCTAAAGATAGCTTGTCTGGAAAGTACATGATCTACTCCGTGAAAATAACAAACCTCCTAATACGCCACATTCAAAAGTCTGAGAAAGGTGCGTGATAAGCAAGGAAAACACGCGTATGGACTTATCAAGACCTGTACTAACAACATAAGTGAGATTAAGGGAGTCCGGGGACTATTATCAAAAACTGTACTAACAACTAAAGTGAGATGAATATGTCCGAAGTCACTGAGACTAAATTGAAAACAGTAAGCCTGCGTATGTGAGAGTAAATGTGTTGTGGATGTGCCATTGATGGATGAAGAAGAATTTAATAATGTAAATCAGAACAGAGGGTCAGAAAGAGCTCATTGTGTCTTTGTAGATTTAGAGAAAGTGTATGACAGGGGGCCAAGAGAGGAGCTGTGGTATGGATGAGGAGGTCTAGAGTGGCAGAGAAGTATGTTAGAGTAGGCCATGTGTGAGAGCAGTAGAACAGCTATGAAGTATGTTAGAGTGAAGCAGGACATGTACGAGAACAGTAGGACATTTGAGAAGTATGTAAGAGTGGAGCAGGTCATGTATGAGAGCAGTAGGACAGCGGAGAAGTATGTAAGAGTGGAGCAGGACATGTATGAGAGCAGTAGGACAGCGGATAAGTATGTTAGAGTGGAGCAGGACATGTACGAGAGCAGTAGGACAGCGGAGAAGTATGTTAAGGTGGTGCAGGACCTGTACGAGAGCAGTAGAAAAGCGAAGTAGTATGTTAGAGTGGAGCAGGACATGTACGAGAGCAGTAGGATATTGGAGAAGTATGTAAGAGTGGAGCAGGTCATGTACGAGAGCAGTAGGACATTGGAGAAGTATGTAAGAGTGGAGCAGGACATGTACGAAAGCAGTAGGACATTGAAGAAGTATGTAAGAGTGGAGCAGGTCATGTACGAGAGCAGTAAGACATTTGATAAGTATGTAAGAGTGGAGCAGGACATGTATGAGAGCAGTAGGACAGCGGAGACGTATGTAAGAGTGGAGCAGGACATGTTTGAGAGCAGTAGGACATTGGAGAAGTATGTAAGAGTGGAGCAGGACATGTACGAGAGCAGTAGGACATTGATGAAGTATGTAAGAGTGGAGCAGGTCATGTACAAGAGCAGTAGGACATTGGAGAAGTATGTAAGAGTGGAGCAGGTCATGTACGAGAGCAGTAGGACATTGGAGAAGTATGTAAGAGTGGAAGGGACATGCAAGAGAGCAGTAGGACAGCGGAGAAGTATATGAGTAGAGAAGGTCATGTACGAGAAACGTAGGACTTTGGAGAAGTATGTAAGAGTGGAGCAGGACATGTATGAGAGCAGTAGGACAGCGGCGAAGTATGTAAGAGTGGAGCAGGACATGTACGAGAGCAGTAGGACATTGGAGACATATGTAAAAGTGGAGCAAGTCATGTACGAGAGCAGTAGGACATTGGAGAAGTATGTAAGAGTAGAGCAAGTCATGTACGAGAGCAGTAGGACATTGGAGAAATATGTAAGAGTGGAGCAGGACATGTACGAGAGCAGTTTGACATTGGAGAAATATGTAAGAGTGGAGCAGGACATGTACGAGAGCAGTTTGACATTGGAGAAATATGTAAGAGTGGAGCAGGTCATGTACGAGAGCAGTAGGACATTGGAGAAGTATGTAAGAGTGGAGCAGGACATGTACGAAAGCAGTAGGACATTGGAGAAGTATGTAAGAGTGGAGCAGGTCATGTACAAGAGCAGTAGGACATTTGAGAAGTATGTAAGAGTGGAGCAGGACATGTACGAGAGCAGTAGGACAGCGGAGACGTATGTAAGAGTGGAGCAGGACATGTACGAGAGCAGTAGGACATTGGAGAAGTATGTAAGAGTGGAGCAGGACATGTACGAGCAGTAGGACATTGAGAAGTATGTAAGAGTGGAGCAGGTCATGTAATGAGAGCAGTAGGACATTGGAGAAGTATGTAAGAGTGGAGCAGGTCATGTACGAGAGCAGTAGGACATTGGAGAAGTATGTAAGAGTGGAGCAGGTCATGTACGAGAGAAGTAGGACATTGGAGAAGTATGTAAGAGTGGAGCAGGACATGTATGAGAGCAGTAGGACAGCGGAGACGTATGTAAGATTAAAGCAGGACATGTACGAGAGCAGTAGGACATTGGAGAAGTATGTAAGAGTGGAGCAGGTCATGTACGAGAGCAGTAGGACATTGGAGAAGTATGTAAGAGTGGAGCAGGACATGTATGAGAGCAGTAGGACAGCGGAGACGTATGTAAGAGTGGAGCAGGACATGTACGAGAGCAGTAGGACAGCGGAGAAGTATGTTCGAGTGGAGCAGGATATATACGAGAGCAGTAGGACATTAGAGAAGTATGTTTGAGTGGAGCAGGACATGTACGAGAGCAGTAGGACATTTGAGAAATATGTAAGAGTGGAGCAGGTCATGTACAAGAGCAGTAGGACATTGGAGAAGTATCTAAGATTGGAGCAGGACATGTATGAGAGCAGTAGTACATTGGAGAAATATGTAAGAGTGGAGCAGGACATGTACGAGAGCAGTAGGACATTGGAGAAGTATGTAAGAGTGGAGCAGGTCATGTAAGTAAGTAAGTCAATTTTATTTATATAGCACCTTTCACAGATATAAATCACAAAGTGCTTTACAAAGTGCAATAAAAGAACAATAAAACTATGAGAATAAAAATTAAGAGAGCAGTAGGACATTGGAGAAGTATGTAAGAGTGGAGCAGGACATGTACAAGAGCAGTAGGACATTGGAGAAGTATGTTAGAGTGGGGCAGGACACGTGTGAGAGCAGTAAGAAAGTGGAGAAGTATGTTAGAGTGAAGCAGGACATGTACGAGAGCAGTAGGACATTGGAGAAGTATGTTAAAGTGGTGCAGGACATGTACGAGAACAGTAGGACATTTGAGAATTATGTAAGAGTGGAGCAGGTCATGTATGAGAGCAGTAGGACAGCGGAGAAGTATGTAAGAGTGGAGCAGGACATGTATGAGAGCAGTAGGACAGCGGATAAGTATGTTAGAGTGGAGCAGGACATGTATGAGAGCAGTAGGACAGCGGAGAAGTATGTTAAGGTGGTGCAGGACCTGTACGAGAGCAGTAGAAAAGCGAAGTAGTATGTTAGAGTGGAGCAGGACATGTACGAGAGCAGTAGGATGTTAGAGTGGAGCAGGTCATGCACAAGAGCAGTAGGACATTGGAGAAGTATGTAAGAGTGGGGCAGGTCATGTGTGAGAGCAGTAGGACAGCGGAGAAGTATGTTAGAGTGGAGCAGCACATGTATGAGAGCAGTAGGACAGCGGAGAAGTATATAAGAGTGGAGCAGGTCATGTACGAGAGACGTAGGACATTGGAGAAGTATGTTAGAGTTGAGCAGGACATGTACGAGAGCAGTAGGACATTGGAGAAGTATGTAAGAGTGGAGCAGGACATGTATGAGAGCAGTAGGACAGCGGCGAAGTATGTAAGAGTGGAGCAGGACATGTACGAGAGCAGTAGGACATTGGAGACGTATGTAAAAGTGGAGCAAGTCATGTACGAGAGCAGTAGGACATTGGAGAAGTATGTAAGAGTGGAGCAGGTCATGTACGAGAGCAGTAGGACATTGGAGAAATATGTAAGAGTGGAGCAGGACATGTACGAGAGCAGTAGGACATTAAAGAAATATGTAAGAGTGGAGCAGGTCATGTACGAGAGCAGAAGGACATTGGAGAAGTATGTAAGAGTGGAGCAGGACATGTACGAAAGCAGTAGGACATTGGAGAAGTATGTAAGAGTGGAGCAGGTCATGTACGAGAGCAGTAGGACATTTGAGAAGTATGTAAGAGTGGAGCAGGACATGTATGAGAGCAGTAGGACAGCGGAGACGTATGTAAGAGTGGAGCAGGACATGTACGAGAGCAATAGGACATTGGAGAAGTATGTAAGAGTGGAGCAGGACATGTACGAGAGCAGTAGGACATTGGAGAAGTATGTAAGAGTGGAGCAGGTCATGTACGAGAGCAGTAGGACATTGGAGAAGTATGTCAGAGTGGAGCAGGTCATGTACGAGAGCAGTAGGACATTGGAGAAGTATGTAAGAGTGGAGCAGGTCATGTAAGAGAGAAGTAGGACATCGGAGAAGTATGTGAGAGTGGAGCAGGACATGTATGAGAGCAGTAGGACATTGAAAAAGTATGTTAGAGTGGAGCAGGACATGTACGAGAGCAGTAGGACAGCGGAGAAGTATGTTAGAGTGGAGCAGGACATGTACGAGAGCAGTAGGACAGCGGAGAAGTATGTAAGAGTGGAGCAGCACATGTACGAGAGCAGTTGGACAGCGGAGAAGTATGTTAGAGTGGAGCAGGACATGTACGAGAGCAGTAGGACATTGGAGAAGTATGTAAGAGTGGAGCAGGACATGTATGAGAGCAGTAGGACAGCGGAGAAGTATGTTAGAGTGGTGCAGGAAATGTACGAGAGCAGTAGGACATTGTCTTTGTAGATTTAGAGAAAGTATATAACAGGGGGCCAAGAGAGGAGCTGTGGTATGGATGAGGAGGTCTGGAGTGGCAGAGAAGTATGTTAGAGTAGGACATGTGTGAGAGCAGTAGGACAGCTATGAAGTATGTTAGAGTGAAGCAGGACATGTACGCGAACAGTAGGACATTGGAGAAGTATTTTAGAGTGGTGCAGGACATGTACGAGAGCAGTAGGACATTGGAAAAGTATGTTAGAGTGGAGCAGGACATGTACGAGAGCAGTAGGACAGCGGAGAAGTATGTTAGAGTGGAGCAGGAAATGTGTGAGAGCAGAAAGACAGTGGAGAAGTATGTTAGAGTGGTGCAGGACATGTACAAGAGCAGTAGGACAGCGAATAAATATGTTAGAGTGGAGCAGGTCATGTACGAGAGCAGTAGGACATTGGAGAAGTATGTAAGAGTGGAGCAGGACATGTATGAGAGCAGTAGGCCAGCGGAGAAGTATGTTAGAGTGGAGCAGGACATGTACAAGAGTAGTAGGACAGCGGAGAAGTATGTTAGAGTGGAGCAGGACATGTACGAGAGCAGTAGGACAGCAGAGAAGTATGTTAGAGTGGAGCAGGACATGTACAAGAGCAGTAGGACATTGGAGAAGTATGTTAGAGTGGAGCAGGACATGTACGAGAGCAGTAGGACAGCGGAGAAGTATGTAAGAGTGGAGCAGCACATGTACGAGAGCAGTTGGACAGCGGAGAAGTATGTTAGAGTGGAGCAGGACATGTACGAGAGCAGTAGGACATTGGAGAAGTATGTAAGAGTGGAGCAGGACATGTATGAGAGCAGTAGGACAGCGGAGAAGTATGTAAGAGTGGAGCAGGACATGTATGAGAGCAGTAGGACATTGGAGAAGTATGTAAGAGTGGAGCAGGACATGTATGAGAGCAGTAGGCCAGCGGAGAAGTATGTTAGAGTGGAGCAGGACATGTACAAAAGTAGTAGGACAGCGGAGAAGTATGTTAAAGTGGAGCAGGACATGTACGAGAGCAGTAGGACATTGGAGAAGTATGTAAGAGTGGAGCAGGATATGTACGAGAGCAGTAGGACATTGGAGAAGTATTTAAGAGGGGAGCAGGACATGTATGAGAGCAGTTGGACAGCGGAGAAGTATGTTAGAGTGGAGCAGGACATGTACGAGAGCAGTAGGACATTGGAGAAGTATTTAAGAGTGGAGCAGGACATGTATGAGAGCAGTAGGACAGCGGAGAAGTATTTTAGAGTGGTGCAGGAAATGTACGAGAGCAGTAGGACATTGTCTTTGTAGATTTAGAGAAAGTGTATAACAGGGGGCCAAGAGAGGAGCTGTTGTATGGATGAGGAGGTCTGGAGTGGCAAAGAAGTATGTTAGAGTAGGACATGTGTGAGAGCAGTAGGACAGCGGAGAAGTATGTTAGAATGGAGCAGGACATGTACGAGAGCAGTAGGACATTGGAGAAGTATGTAAGAGTGGAGCAGGACATGTATGAGAGCAGTAGGACAGCGAAGAAGTATGTTAGAGTGGTGCAGGAAATGTACGAGAGCAGTAGGACATTGTCTTTGTAGATTTAGAGAAAGTGTATAACAGGGGGCCAAGAGAGGAGCTGTGGTATGGATGAGGAGGTCTGGAGTGGCAGAGAAGTATGTTAGAGTAGGACATATGTGAGAGCAGTAGGACAGCTATGAAGTATGTTAGAGTGAAGCAGGACATGTACAAGAACAGTAGGACATTGGAGAAGTATTTTAGAGTGGTGCAGGACATGTACGAGAGCAGTAGGACATTGGAAAAGTATGTTAGAGTGGAGCAGGACATGTACGAGAGCAGTAGGACATTGGAGAAGTATGTAAGAGCGGGGCAGGTCATGTATGAGAGCAGTAGGACAGCGGAGAAGTATGTTAGAGTGGAGCAGCACATGTATGAGAGCAGTAGGACAGCGGAGAAGTATATTAGAGTGGAGCAGGACATGTACGAGAGCAGTAGGACAGCGAAGAAATATGTTAGAGTGGAGCAGGTCATGTACGAGAGCAGTAGGACATTGGAGAAGTATGTAAGAGTGGAGCAGGACATGTATGAGAGCAGTAGGCCAGCGGAGAAGTATGTTAGAGTGGAGCAGGACATGTACAAGAGTAGTAGGACAGCGGAGAAGTATGTTAGAGTGGAGCAGGACATGTACGAGAGCAGTAGGACAGCAGAGAAGTATGTTAGAGTGGAGCAGGACATATACAAGAGCAGTAGGACATTGGAGAAGTATGTTAGAGTGGAGCAGGACATGTACGAGAGCAGTAGGACAGCGGAGAAGTATGTAAGAGTGGAGCAGCACATGTACGAGAGCAGTTGGACAGCGGAGAAGTATGTTAAAGTGGAGCAGGACATGTACGAGAGCAGTAGGACATTGGATAAGTATGTAAGAGTGGAGCAGGACATGTATGAGAGCAGTAGGACAGCGGAGAAGTATGTTAGAGTGGAGCAGGACATGCAAGAGAGCAGTAGGACAGCGGAGAAGTATGTAAGGGTGGAGCAGGTCATGTACGAGAGCAGTAGGACATTGGAGAAGTATGTTAGAGTGGAGCAGGTCATGTACGAGAGCAGTAGGACATTGGAGAAGTATGTAAGAGTGGAGCAGGTCATGTACGAGAGCAGTTGGACATTGGAGAAAGATGTAAGAGTGGAGCAGGACATGTACAAGATCAGTAGGACATTGGAGAAGTATGTAAGAGTGGAGCAGGACATGTGTGAGAGCAGTAGGACAGCGGGGAAGTGTGTAAGAGTGGAGCAGGTCATGTACGAGAGCAGTAGGACATTGGAGAAGTATGTAAGAGTGAAGCAGGACAGGTACAAGATCAGTAGGACATTGGAGAAGTATGTAAGAGTGGAGCAGGACATATATGAGAGCAGTAGGACAGCGGAGAAGTATGTAAGAGTGGAGCAGGACATGTACGAGAGCAGTAGGACATTGGAGAAGTATGTAAGAGTGGAGCAGGACATATATGAGAGCAGTAGGACAGCGGAGAAGTATGTAAGAGTGGAGCAGGTCATGTACGAGAGCAGTAGGACATTGGAGAAGTATCTAAGAGTGAAGCAGGACATGTATGAGAGCAGTAGGACATTGGAGAAGTATGTTAAAGTGGAGCAGGACATGTACGAGAGCAGTAGGACATTAGATAAGTATGTAAGAGTGGAGCAGGTCATGTACGAGAGCAGTAGGACATTGGAGAAGTATGTAAGAGTGGAGCAGGACATGCAAGAGAGCAGTAGGACAGCGGAGAAGTATGTAAGAGTGGAGCAGGTGTTATGAGAATTTTATGATTATAATTCTGTATATTGTTTATAGTTAGTAGGTGCTCATAGTTCTCTACAGGTCATGTCAAATCATGTTTTGTCCTCCATGTTAGTCCAAGCATGGTGTAGACGTAACTAAGGACATGGCTTGCCGGAGGACTTCTGCACCTGGAGCCTGGAGCTGGGGCCTTGTGGGGTGTGTATGCAAGATGCGCCTCCCACGGACAGGCCCCACTCCGTGATATAAAATGTAATGTTTTGCTTACCTCTGTAAGCAAAACGCACTATGTACCTTTGATATATCGGTGTACTTTGCTTCCCTTGCAAGGAATAAAACCTGGCCTTTCGCTTTTTATAATATAATCTGTCTCCGTGTCTCTCTGGATAATATAAGGATATAGAATTCTTTTTAACATATAGAATTCTTATAACAGCAGGACAAGTACGAGAGCAGTAGGACATTGGAGAAGTATGTAAGAGTGGAGCAGGACATGTAGGAGAGGAGTAGGACAGCGGAGAAGTATGTAAGAGTGAAGCAGGACATGTTCGAGAGCAGTAGGACATTGGAGACGTATGTAAGAGTGGAGCAGAACATGTACAAGAGCAGTAGGACATTGGAGAAGTATGTAAGAGTGGAGCAGGTCATGTACGAGAGCAGTAGGACATTGGAGAAGTATGTAAGAGTGGAGCAGGACATGTGTGAGAGCAGTAGGACAGCGGGGAAGTGTGTAAGAGTTGAGCAGGTCATGTACGAGAGCAGTAGGACATTGGAGAAGTATGTAAGAGTGGAGCAGGACATGCAAGAGAGCAGTAGGACATTGGAGAAGTATGTAAGAGTGGAGCAGGTCATGTACGAGAGCAGTAGGACATTAGAGAAGTATGTAAGAGTGGAGCAGGACAAGTGTGAGAGCAGTAGGACAGCGGAGAAGTATGTTAGAGTGGAGCAGGCCATGTACGAGAGCAGTAGGACATTGGAGAAGTATGTTAGAGTGGAGCAGGTGTTATGAGAATTTTATGATTATAATTCTGTATATTGTTTATAGTTAGTAGGTGCTCATAGTTCTCTACAGGTCATGTCAAATCATGTTATGTCCTCCATGTTAGTCCAAGCATGGTGTAGACGTAACTAAGGACATGGCTTGCCGGAGGACTTCTGCACCTGGAGCCTGGAGCTGGGGCCTTGTGGGGTGTGTATGCAAGATGCGCCTCCCACGGACAGGCCCCACTCCGTGATATAAAATGTAATGTTTTGCTTACCTCTGTAAGCAAAACGCACTATGTACCTTTGATATATCGGTGTACTTTGCTTCCCTTGCAAGGAATAAAACCTGGCCTTTCGCTTTTTATAATATAATCTGTCTCCGTGTCTCTCTGGATAATATAAGGATATAGAATTCTTTTTAACATATAGAATTCTTATAACAGCAGGACAAGTACGAGCAGTAGGACATTGGAGAAGTATGTAAGAGTGGAGCAGGACATGTAGGAGAGGAGTAGGACAGCGGAGAAGTATGTAAGAGTGAAGCAGGACATGTTCGAGAGCAGTAGGACATTGGAGACGTATGTAAGAGTGGAGCAGAACATGTACAAGAGCAGTAGGACATTGGAGAAGTATGTAAGAGTGGAGCAGGTCATGCGAGCAGTAGGACATTGGAGAAGTATGTAAGAGTGGAGCAGGACATGTGTGAGAGCAGTAGGACAGCGGGAAGTGTGTAAGAGTTGAGCAGGTCATGCAAGAGCAGTAGGACATTGGAGAAGTATGTAAGAGGGAGCAGGACATGCAAGAGAGCAGTAGGACATTGGAGAAGTATGTAAGAGTGGAGCAGGTCATGTACAGAGCAGTAGGACATTAGAGAAGTATGTAAGAGTGGAGCAGGACAAGTGTGAGAGCAGTAGGACAGCGGAGAAGTATGTTAGAGTGGAGCAGGCCATGTACGAGAGCAGTAGGACATTGGAGAAGTATGTTAGAGTGGAGCAGGTGTTATGAGAATTTTATGATTATAATTCTGTATATTGTTTATAGTTAGTAGGTGCTCATAGTTCTCTACAGGTCATGTCAAATCATGTTATGTCCTCCATGTTAGTCCAAGCATGGTGTAGACGTAACTAAGGACATGGCTTGCCGGAGGACTTCTGCACCTGGAGCCTGGAGCTGGGGCCTTGTGGGGTGTGTATGCAAGATGCGCCTCCCACGGACAGGCCCCACTCCGTGATATAAATGTAATGTTTTGCTTACCTCTGTAAAGCAAACGCACTATGTACCTTTGATATATCGGTGTACTTTGCTTCCCTTGCAAGGAATAAAACCTGGCCTTTCGCTTTTTATAATATAATCTGTCTCCGTGTCTCTCTGGATAATATAAGGATATAGAATTCTTTTTAACATATAGAATTCTTATAACAGCAGGACAAGTCTGAGCAGTAGGACATTGGAGAAGTATGTAAGAGTGGAGCAGGACATGTAGGAGAGGAGTAGGACAGCGGAGAAGTATGTAAGAGTGAAGCAGGACATGTTAGAGCAGTAGGACATTGGAGACGTATGTAAGAGTGGAGCAGAACATGTACAAGAGCAGTAGGACATTGGAGAAGTATGTAAGAGTGGAGCAGGTCATGTACGAGCAGTAGGACATTGGAGAAGTATGTAAGAGTGGAGCAGGACATGTGTGAGAGCAGTAGGACAGCGGGAAGTGTGTAAGAGTTGAGCAGGTCATGCGAGCAGTAGGACATTGGAGAAGTATGTAAGAGTGGAGCAGGACATGCAAGAGAGCAGTAGGACATTGGAGAAGTATGTAAGAGTGGAGCAGGTCATGTGCGAGCAGTAGGACATTAGAGAAGTATGTAAGAGTGGAGCAGGACAAGTGTGAGAGCAGTAGGACAGCGGAGAAGTATGTTAGAGTGGAGCAGGTCATGTACGAGAGCAGTTGGACATTGGAGAAAGATGTAAGAGTGGAGCAGGACATGTACAAGAGCAGTAGGACATTGGAGAAGTATGGAAGAGTGGAGCAGGACATGTATGAGAGCAGTAGGACAGCGGAGAAGTATGTAAGAGTGGAGCAGGACATGTACGAGAGCAGTAGGACATTGGAGACGTATGTAAGAGTGGAGCAGGACATGTATGAGAGCAGTAGGACAGCGGAGAAGTATGTTAGAGTGGAGCAGGACCTGTACGAGAGCAGTAGGACAGCGGAGAAGTATGTTAGAGTGGAGCAGGACCTGTACGAGAGCAGTAGGACATTAGAGAAGTATGTTAGAGTGGAGCAGGACATGTACTGAAACCAGTGGCGGTTCTACATTGAATACACCCTGGACGAGACCCCTTTCGAGCGCCCCACCACCACCACACCACACACACACACACCCAAAAATAACAAACAAAGTTCTGCACAAACAGTTATATTTTATTATACACACACACGATATACACACCTGAAAGCTTATGCTGGGGAGAAGTAGAGTCAAAGAGGTCTTCATCCTCAATATCAGATATTTGTGGAGACGTGTAGCGGAGGAGGTGGTTGGCTCATCTTGAAGGGTCGAGACCATTCCAGAAGAGGCCTGTGTAGCGGGGGAGGTGGTTGGCTCACCCTGACCAGTGGCAGAGGATGCTCCAAAATATTATAGAAGTGCTCCTGAAATTGTAATTGAATTGCATTTGAAATCAAAAGACCATAGGATAATGCAGTAAAGTGCAGGATATATACAATGGTTGCATACGTGCAGGATATGGAGATGTGCAGGATTTACAGGTAATATGTACAATGAATATAAATATACAGATGGTTATTACTATAAAAGGCGAGTGTGTGCCATAAATATAATTACAGGTGTCTCTTTTCTATAAACAGCATTTACAGGTGAATATGTACTCTAAATGTAATGTAATACACACGCGTCGCGCCGCACACACATACACACACTCACTCACTCACATACACACGCAAACATACACACATACACACACACTCGCACACACACATACACACACTCACACACATACACACATACACACACACACACATACACACACACACTCACACACACACACACACACAAATGTCTGTCATTACACGCTATACCCTCCTAGACCCGGAAAAAAACATTTATTTATTTTATTAGTTTTTTTCCCCCATGTCATCACATTGTTTAGAGCATAGAAACAAATGATAAAAAAAAAATATATATTGAAAAATTATATTTTATTCATGTTATGCTATGGTCACTAGGACTCAGTTGTTTAAAAAATAAAATTACTTTAAATTATATGTATAGGCAAAAACAATGGGATTTTATTTTTTTAATCACCAAAATCTTTTTGGGTTTCAGGATATTAATTTGTATATTAATCTAACTTTCATGAAAGAACTATTAGCTCTTTGGTTACAGCCTCAAATTCTAAGCATGACACACTTTTAGTTATGACTTGTAAAACTATACTTAGGAAACTATACTTAGCACACTCTGTAGCAAATAGCTACATAGCAAATGTTTGTCTTTAACCTAAACATTTGAAAATGCCGTTGGTTATTTACAGAGCCTAACGTTAAACCAACAGATGGAAATGATAACTGAACTTGTAACAGTTTTATTGCAAAGGACAATATTATAAATTAGATCTCGTGATTGAGTTGAAACCAAATTATTGTTGTATAAGCATAGCAAGCATCATTAGCAAAAAGGCTAACAAAGAGTTATACCCATCACCAATTAACATTAGCCCTTCTTCATTCATGAAATGGATACTGTAATCATACAGAGAGAGAGAACATAATTGCATACCTTAATCTTTTGCTTGTTTCTCCTCCTCTTCTTTTCTTCTTTTCCGAAATTGGGCACCTGATGGCTTTGACCTTTTCTTCTCCATCTCTGTTTATTTGGCACTCGACAATCAACAGATTTCCCATCCCCCCCCAACTGTCACTCACGACCAGAAGTCAAGACTAAACCAATTCACCTTTTGTATTATTTTGTTTTGTATTACCTAGTTTCATTTGCAGGAACTATAGGCTGTCCGTTCCATTTGAGAGAGACCCAGAGGTGAAATGTCACCCGCGCCTCTCGCCCCACCCCCTTTTACACTTGTCTCACAACACACAGCTTCTGTGCATTGGACTAGTGATGGGATTTATGGCTCTTTGAGGGGATCCGGATCTTCGCGATCCGTTCCTTTTCAAAGAGCCCGTTCAAAAGAACGGCTCTTTGGCTCTTTTTAAATATTTAGTCAGTTTTAAGAAGCCAGCTTAGCATCTCAGTTTATCCTGAAATAATCACGCCCCAATATGTCACGAAAAATGCGCGAGCGCTAGTTCGCCGTGCCTAAAACGCTACTGACTGAAACCAAGGCCTGATTAGTTAAACACAAAGTTAATAAGTTAGTTTTACTAATTTATTAGTTAGTAAGTTAGTACCAATCAGGTGAAATTTAATCATTTTCCACGGCACCCCTCACGACACACTAGTGTACCGCGACACACTGGTTGAAAAACACTGGACTATGATATTTGTGATGAAATTGTGATCTATAGTGAGAGCAAGGAGCAGCTGGAGAAGAGTCTAGAGAGGTGGAGGTTTGACAGAAAACATGTGAATGAGAGGGATTTAAGTGAAGGTCACAGGAACAAGAGGTAAAGATGTTCTTAGGGTCAACATTCCAGAGCAATGGAGAGAGTAGAAAAGAGGTGAAGAAGTGTGTGCAGCAGGTTGAATGGGTGGAGAATAGTGTCAGGTGTGTTGTGTGATAAAAGATCACCAGCGAGAATGAAAGGAAAGGTTTACAGGACAGTAGTGAGAGATGTTGTATGGTTTGAGAAAGAGGTACTGAGGAAAAGACATGAGGAAGAGTTAGAGGGAGCAGAGCTGAAGGTGTTGAGGTTCTCTTTTTAGGTGAAGAGGATAGAATCAGGAATGAATCCATCAGAGGGACAGCTCATGTGAGAGGTTTCAGAAACAAAGTTGTCGAGGTCAGGTTGAGATGGTTTGGACATGTTCAGAGGAGGGAGAGTGAATATATTGGTAAAAGGCGGCTGATGTTAGAGCTGCCAGGCAGGAGGCCGAGAGAAAGACCAAAGAGGAGGTTTAAGGATGTAGTGAAGGAGGACATAAAGGTAGTTGGTTTGAGAGATCACAAGGCTTCATCTAGTTTTTAGAATTTGGAAATATACTCTATATTGTATATGTTACAGCCAACTGGAGGTGGACGTATAGAACCTTTAGGAGTGACAAGTGACGTTTTTGTTTGTTAGAGCCCAGTGTGTCACTAAATTTAAAGAGTTTTTTTGTTCATATCTTGTTTGAATAAACTTGTGCAACTTTTCGTTTGGCCTTTGACTCAGACAGGTGTTGTACGACCTGTTCTGTGAGTGGGTCTCTGAGTCATTCAGCTGAATCTACAGAACTACAGTAATATTACAGCGGCCAGAGCAACCACACATCCTGCTTTGTGAGGGACATTTACATTTACATTTACATTTATTCATTTAGCAGACGCTTTTATCCAAAGCGACTTACATTACATTACCAGTGTTACAGTCACTGGAGGCAAGGTGGGTTAAGTGTCTTGCCCAAGGACACAACGACAGTATGAACTGTGGGGAGAGCGGGAATCGAACCGCCTACCTTCCGGTTGAAAGACGACCGCTCTACCCACTGAGCTACTGCCGCCCCAGGACGGCATTCTCAGTCTGGGTCTGAACTGGGTCTGGACTCGGTCTAGACTCGGTCTAGACATGGTCACGTGTGGTAAAACCTGCCTTGTGCTGTCATTTGTATGAAATATATAAGCTTTTGAAATAGTTTAGATTTTGCACAGACCCCAGAAAGATTAGCAGCACCTTGTGGAAAATAATGCAGCTCCAAATAAAAAGTAAAAACTCTAATAAGACCAGTTCCAACTTTTCAGTGTATTAGGAACTGCACTGCACTTTATTTAATTTGATTTAATTCAAATTAACATCTGTCTGTCAGTCAGGTTCTTGTTCAACTAGATTTACCTGAGATCAATGAGGCAAACATCTTGAATCTGAGCCAAGGACATTCCTTGTCACTAATATGCAAATATCTGACTGACTTTTAAAGCACAGCAGTAATTAAGTCTGTTTTTTAAAGACAGGACAGAGATTGACGTTCAGTAAAACCTCATGACAGGTGGCTCCGCCCATTTCTGCACAGGTAAGAATGCACTCAGGCTCCTGTTGAATCCCAATGTAGTTTAGACACTGTTGTAGCTTCTTTAGACACTTTTCTAAACATATATTTTGTAGTTTTTTAGCCTTAATCTGACTGACAGTAATTTGAAAGGATGTATGTTAATTATCTCATCATTTAGCTGAATTTGGACCATTTCTAGAGAAAACTGTTCTTTTTCACCACAGCCACAGACAAATGTAGAGCTTGGTTTCCTTTGGTGTTGTTTCCTCAAAATATGGATTAAAACACAGCCTCACTTTAAGTGTGTGATGTATAACAGCAGCAGAACTACAGTATCATTACAGCAACTACATGTCCTGCTTTGTGAGGAACAGGACGTTATTCTCAGTCTGGGTCTGGACTGGGACTGGACTGGGTCTGGACTGGGACTGGACTGGGTCTGGACTGGGTCTGGACTGGACTGGGTCTAGACTGGGTCTGGACTAGATCTGGACTCTTGACACAAAAAAAACACAAATCAATTCAAAAGCTTGACGAAGCAGCTCCTCATGAAAACATTGGATTCTTGTTGATTATTTTAAGAATTTGTTTTTTGAACAGTCGATGTACACTTCAGCTGTAAACTCATTAATCACATCACGTGGTAAAACCTGCCTTGTGCTGTCATTTGTATGAAATATATAAGCTTTTGAAATAGTTTAGATTTTGCACAGACCCCAGAAAGATTACCAGCACCTTGTGGAAAATAATGCAGCTCCAAATAAAAAGTAAAAACTATAATAAGACCAGTCCCACCATTTCAGTGTATTAGGAACTGCACTGCACTTTATTTAATTTAAATGTGGATCAGCAGCTTCCTCTCTGGTCGCAGACAGAGAGTCAGAGTAGGCCAACACACATTCATTACTTATCGACAGGGACTGTGTGGAGAGGGTGGCAGACTTCCGGTTCCTGGGAGTGCACATTGGAGAGAGTTTGTCCTGGAGTACAAACACCTCTGAGCTGCTGAAAAAGGCCCAGCATAGACTGTACTTCCTGAGGTTACTCAGGAAGAATAACATCACACAAAGACTGTTGGTGTCCTTTTACCGAGCCACCATAGAAAGTTTATTAAAACATACTGCATATGTATTTGGTTCACCAGCTTCACAGTGGCTCAGAGGAAAGCTCTCCAAGGCGTCATCAACATCGCTCAGTAGATTGTTGGCTGCCCTCTCCCCACGCTGGAAAATCTACACAGCTCCCGTTGCCTCAGAAGAGCACAGAGCATTATAAAGAACACTTCTCACCCTGGCCACTCCTTATTTGAACTGTTGCCTTCAGGAAGACGGTACAGATTATATAAAGTAGGACAAAAAGACTCAAGCACAGTTTCTACCCAACCTTAATAACAGCTCTAAACGCTATAAAAAAATAATGCTAAACGCAAAAGTCTGGACAAATGTTTTGTTTGTATGTGTGGGTTTTTAGGTGTTTTTATTCTTTATTATTATTGTTTTAGTGTTTTTTTTACATTTAGTATTATTTTAACTACGTATGAGTGATGCAATGACTGGAGAGCACTTTTAATTTTTGTTGTACGTATGACAATGACATTAAAGAGCTATCTATCTATCTATCTATCTATCTATCTATCTATCTATCTATCTATCTAATTTTATTTAATTGGAATTAACAACGGTCTGTCAGTCAGGTTCTTGTTCAACTAGATTTACCTGAGCTTAATGCAGTAAACATCTTGAATCTGAGCCAAGGACATTCCTCACTAATATGCAAATATCTGACTGACTTTTAAAGCACAGCAGTAATTAAGTCTGTTTTTTTAAAGACAGGACAGAGATTGACGTTCAGTAAAACCTCATGACAGGTGGCTCCGCCCATTTCTGCACAGGTAAGAATGCCCTCAGGCTCCTGTTGAATCACAATGTAGTTTAGACACTGTTGTAGCTACTATAGACACTTTTCTAAACATATATTTTGTAGTTTTTTTAGCCTTAATCTGACAGACAGTAACTTGAAAGGATGTATGATAAAAGGTCTGTCAGTCAGGTTCTTGTTCAACTAGATTTACCTGAGCTCATTGAGGCAAACATCTTGAATCTGAGCCAAGGACATTCCTCGTCACTAACAGTGACAGCAGTAATTTAGCAGTTAAGATTTGTTTTTTTTTTATCGCAATAAAACATCTTTAACAAACTCTGCAAAGCATCTTTTTGTTAAAACCATTGTTCTCTTAAACCAGCTCGTTCATGACCGACCCATCACTGTTGCAGGTCCTATGGCCTACTTGGATGAAAACCACTTCAGTGAGCACAATAATATTAATGGCTGATTTTAATATCAGTAACAGTTACAGCATTGTAACGAGGAAAATAGTAACTCTTTAGGAAAAGGTTAAAGCAAAAGCATCTGGACTCAGTTTTTAAGATCAAGACGTTTTGTCTCTAATTCCAAAAGACTTTATCAGTTCTGAGTTCAACTGGGAAGAGAGCTGATTGGACATGGATGTTCTGGTCTCATAGTTGTTAGTTCTGAAGGTGTGACTCCTGATGTAAGAGTTGTTAAAGGCTCAGGAGAATTGTTAGTGACACTGTAACATTCAGGTGCTGTTGTTGTTCCAGAGTCAAACTGTTCTGATTTATGTTTCAGAACACTGTTATAAATACTAGGCAACATGAATCTGAGGTATACCTCCTCTGTTCAAAGAGGGCTTTTCCTTTTCACAAAAATGGCTTCCTTCACACCTCTCTCAAACCATCTGGCCTCTCTGGACAGAATTTGGACATTACTGTCGTCAAAGGAATGTCCTTTCTTTGAGGTGGAGGTGGACTGCAGACTCAGGCTCTTCTGTGCTGATACATCCTACATGAGGATCCTTCTAGATGACCTGGATGTCTGAGAACCTTCACAGACTGTAACTCTTTAGATTACTTGTCATTGTAAAAGGTAACGCTGTTAGTCCCATCACTGAATATGTGCTTATGCCAAACATTGTTTTGTACCATTTTGTGGCAGTAACTGTTTCTGTTGATGGATATAAATTATTTTAGATGCGCTGATATAAAATGACTGTGTCCTCAGATGCAGCCTCCACACTTTGAGTCCATGTTAGTTGGCTGTTGAGAAAATCCATCTTGAACTGCTCTAAACAAAGTGTTCTGGTCTGAAATCTGGCCTTAGACCTTTGTCCAATACTTTGGGTGAATGATTCTTTAAGAAGTAAAGACTATAATAACATTAGTCCCATCACTTCAGTGTTTTAGGAACAGCACTTTATTATAGTTAATTTAATTGGAATCATCCACAGTCTGTCAGTCAGGTTCTTGTTGAACTGCATTTATTTGAGCTCATTGCAGGAAACATTTTGAATCTGAGCCAAGGACATTCCCCAGATTCCTCTTGACACTAATGTAGTGTACTGGTTATGATGTAATAAGAAATATTAATTTATTAATTTGAGTAAATTATCAACTAATATTTTTATTATCAAAATCATTTCCTCGCCGGAGGTACCAAAATACACTGTAGCGCATACAGGGTATGTTTGTATAAACATATAGAAGATTAATTTAAATAATTTCAATAATTAATTTTGATATTATGGATGGCGATTTTGGGCAGAGGACATGTAACGACACCAAGGCTGTGGTCACGCGTGCTGACTTACTCTGTAGTCAGCGGCTGGCTCGGTTAGGTGGGTCGCTATCAGCGGTCCGGGCCCCTAAATGTTGTCCAGAAAGTTTGTCGCTTACTGATGGAGCGTTCCACACCAAGGATGCTGTCGCATACGGCGTCTCGTCAGAGGGTTTGCTGCCGGGGTAGAGAGGTGTCGGTTGTTGCCCAAAGCACCTGTGCCTCCGTGTACCGTTAAAAGTCTGAGGTTGTGCAGGTCATTGCAGTGTTCATGAAAGAATTCTTAGCTGTTGCTGGTTAAGACTTGCTTCTGCGCGCGCTCCTTTGGAGGAAGAGCATGCGCTTTAGCAGGCACGGTCTTAGGAACAAAACAGTTTACTCGTGCTTACACGAGGCTCGAAGCTTTTGGCCATGGTTGGGGCGGTCCCCGCAGGGAGCGGTCGGTCCGTAGACGCAGGGTCCCAGGAAACCGAGAGAGCAAGAGAAAGAGTTCTTTGCCAGCGCCAGTTTTTTCACCTTTGGGCTGGGGGCGCGTCTCAAGTGTCCTTCCGGCCAAAAGGGGAGTCGCTTAGTGAATGAAGTTTACTAAAGTTAAATGGTTACACAAAGTTTTAAAACATTCCTTTGTTTCACTCTAATTTCCCTGGTTCTCATAAAACACACAAAACATTCGTACTTGTGGGATTATACAAAGACAATGCATTTGTCAGACATATTATAAAAACACATTCTTTACATTTTATTAAAAATAAAATGTAAACTTGTAGAAATGGGATAAGGAATTATGTAGCTTGTAAAACTCTGCGTCCTGAAACGAACAGTATAATTGTTAGTACATCAACACAATATCTTTCTTTTAAACAAATTAACACCCAACTGTCCTTTAGCGAAGTTAGAGCCATTTGTCCATTTTAACATTAAGGGGTATTGTTTGATCATCCTCGAAGGCTCTGATCAAAGCATTCCTGGCCTGGTGCCTGGAAAGGAGGTATTTCTGTTAAAGCTGAATACACAACTTTATCAACCAAACTTTACGGTTATTGTGCCATTCTGTCCTGGTCTTGAGTCCTTTTGTGACCTGGGTGTCTGATCTCTCCGGGCTCTGTCTCTTTATGATAACAAACAGAGTTGTTAATTATAAGTCCTGAAGACTCGCTTGGTCTTATCCAAGCAAGAAACATCTGTGAGTATTTAAAAAGGGCACATTTAATCTCCTGTGGGGAAGATCTCGGTGCTAGTCCAGACTCCTGCTTGCTGGGGTCTGGAAGGGATAAGTGTGGAACTGGTCTGCTACACTAATATGCAAATATCTGAATATTATCCAGTTATCCCAGGTAGCAGTGGAGCAGGTATGTTAGAGTGGTGCAGGACATGTACGAGAGCAGTAGGACATTGGAGAAGTATGTAAGAGGTGAGCAGGACATGTGTGAGAGCAGTAGGACAGCGGAGAAGTATGTTAGAGTGGATCAGGACATGTACGAGAGCAGTAGGGCATTGGAGAAGTATGTAAAAGTGGAGCAGGACATGTATGAGAGCAGTAGGACAGCGGATAAGTATGTTAGAGTAGAGCAGGTCATGTACGAGAGCAGTAGGGCATTGGAGAAGTATGTTAGAGTGGAGCAGGACATGTACGAGAGCAGTAGGACATTTGAGAAGTATGTAAGAGTGGAGCAGGACATGTATGAGAGCAGTAGGACAGCAGAGAAGTATGTAAGAGAGGTGCAGGAAATGTACGAGAGCAGTAGGACATTGGAGAAGTATGTTAGAGTGGAGCAGGACATGTATGAGAGCAGTAGGACATTGGAGAAGTAGGTAAGAGTGGAGCAGGACATGTATGAGAGCAGTAGGACAGCAGAGAAGTATGTAAGAGAGGTGCAGGAAATGTACGAGAGCAGTAGGACATTGGAGAAGTATGTAAGAGTGGAGCAGGACATGTATGAGAGCAGTAGGACATTTCAGAAGAATTTAAGAGTGTAGCAGGTCATGTACGAGAGCAGTAGGACAGCGGATAAGTATGTAAGAGTGGAGCAGGTCATGTACGAGAGCAGTAGGACATTAGAGACATATGTAAGAGTGGAGCAGGACATGTACAAGAGCAGTAGGACAGCGGAGAAGTATGTAAGAGTGGAGCAGGACATGTACGAGTAGTAGGACAGCGGATAAGTATGTAAGAGTGGAGCAGGTCATGTCTGAGAGCAGTAGGACATTGGAGACATATGTAAGAGTGGAGCAGGACATGCAAGAGAGCAGTAGGACATTAGAGAAGTATGTAAGAGTGGAGCAGGTCATGTATGAGAGCAGTAGGACAGCGGAGAAGTATGTAAGAGTGGAGCAGGATATGTACAAGAGCAGGAGGACATTGGAGAAGTATGTAAGGGTGAAGCAGGACATGTAGAGCTGTAGGACATTGGATAAGTATGTAAGAGTGGAGCAGGTCATGTACGAGAGCAGTAGGTCATTGGAGAAGTATGTAAGAGTGGAGCAGGTCATGTACGAGAGCAGTAGGTCATTGGAGAAGTATGTAAGAGTGGAGCAGGACATGCCAGAGAGCAGTAGGACAGCGGAGAAATATGTAAGAGTGGAGCAGGACATGTATGAGAGCAGTAGGACATTGGAGAAGTATGTTAGAGTGGAGCAGGGCATGTACAAGAGCAGTAGGACATTAGAGAAGTATGTTAGAGTGGAGCAGGACATGTATGAGAGCAGTAGGACATTGGAGAAGTATGTTAGAGTGGAGCAGGGCATGTACAAGAGCAGTAGGACATTAGAGAAGTATGTTAGAGTGGAGCAGGGCATGTACGAGAGCAGTAGCACATTAGAGAAGTATGTTAGAGTGGAGCAGGGCATGTACGAGCAGTAGCACATTAGAGAAGTATGTTAGAGTGGCGCAGGGCATGTACGAGCAGTAGCACATTAGAGAAGTATGTTAGAGTGGAGCAGGTCATGTATGAGAGCAGTAGGACAGCGGAGAAGTATGTAAGAGTGGAGCAGGATATGTACAAGAGCAGGAGGACATTGGAGAAGTATGTAAGGGTGAAGCAGGACATGTGCGAGAGCTGTAGGACATTGGAGAAGTATGTAAGTGTGAAGCAGGACATGTACGAGCAGTAGGACATTGGATAAGTATGTAAGAGTGGAGCAGGTCATCGAGAGCAGTAGGTCATTGGAGAAGTATGTAAGAGTGGAGCAGGACATGCCAGAGAGCAGTAGGACAGCGGAGAAATATGTAAGAGTGGAGCAGGACATGTATGAGAGCAGTAGGACATTGGAGAAGTATGTTAGAGTGGAGCAGGGCATGTACAAGAGCAGTAGGACATTAGAGAAGTATGTTAGAGTGGAGCAGGACATGTATGAGAGCAGTAGGACATTGGAGAAGTATGTTAGAGTGGAGCAGGGCATGTACAAGAGCAGTAGGACATTAGAGAAGTATGTTAGAGTGGAGCAGGGCATGCAAGAGAGCAGTAGGACATTAGAGAAGTATGTAAGAGTGGAGCAGGTCATGTATGAGAGCAGTAGGACAGCGGAGAAGTATGTAAGAGTGGAGCAGGATATGTACAAGAGCAGGAGGACATTGGAGAAGTATGTAAGGGTGAAGCAGGACATGCGAGAGCTGTAGGACATTGGATAAGTATGTAAGAGTGGAGCAGGTCATGTACGAGAGCAGTAGGTCATTGGAGAAGTATGTAAGAGTGGAGCAGGTCATGTACGAGAGCAGTAGGTCATTGGAGAAGTATGTAAGAGTGGAGCAGGACATGCCAGAGAGCAGTAGGACAGCGGAGAAATATGTAAGAGTGGAGCAAGACATGTATGAGAGCAGTAGGACATTGGAGAAGTATGTTAGAGTGGAGCAGGGCATGTACAAGAGCAGTAGGACATTAGAGAAGTATGTTAGAGTGGAGCAGGACATGTATGAGAGCAGTAGGACATTGGAGAAGTATGTTAGAGTGGAGCAGGGCATGTACAAGAGCAGTAGGACATTAGAGAAGTATGTTAGAGTGGAGCAGGGCATGTACGAGAGCAGTAGCACATTAGAGAAGTATGTTAGAGTGGAGCAGGGCATGTACGAGCAGTAGCACATTAGAGAAGTATGTTAGAGTGGCGCAGGGCATGTACGAGAGAGCAGTAGCACATTAGAGAAGTATGTTAGAGTGGAGCAGGTCATGTATGAGAGCAGTAGGACAGCGGAGAAGTATGTAAGAGTGGAGCAGGATATGTACAAGAGCAGGAGGACATTGGAGAAGTATGTAAGGGTGAAGCAGGACATGTGCGAGAGCTGTAGGACATTGGAGAAGTATGTAAGTGTGAAGCAGGACATGTCGAGAGCAGTAGGACATTGGATAAGTATGTAAGAGTGGAGCAGGTCATGTACGAGAGCAGTAGGTCATTGGAGAAGTATGTAAGAGTGGAGCAGGACATGCCAGAGAGCAGTAGGACAGCGGAGAAATATGTAAGAGTGGAGCAGGACATGTATGAGAGCAGTAGGACATTGGAGAAGTATGTTAGAGTGGAGCAGGGCATGTACAAGAGCAGTAGGACATTAGAGAAGTATGTTAGAGTGGAGCAGGACATGTATGAGAGCAGTAGGACATTGGAGAAGTATGTTAGAGTGGAGCAGGGCATGTACAAGAGCAGTAGGACATTAGAGAAGTATGTTAGAGTGGAGCAGGGCATGTACGAGAGCAGTAGCACATTAGAGAAGTATGTTAGAGTGGAGCAGGGCATGTACGAGAGCAGTAGCACATTAGAGAAGTATGTTAGAGTGGCGCAGGGCATGTACGAGAGCAGTAGCACATTAGAGAAGTATGTTAGAGTGGAGCAGGTCATGTACGAGAGCAGTAGGACATTAGCGAAGTATGTTAGAGTGGAGCAGGACATGTGCAGAGCAGTAGGACATTAGCGAAGTATGTTAGAGTGGAGCAGGACATTGAGCAGTAGCACATTAGAGAAGTATGTTAGAGTGGAGCAGGTCATGTACGAGAGCAGTAGGACATTAGCGAAGTATGTTAGAGTGGAGCAGGACATGTACGAGAGCAGTAGGACAGCGGAGCAGTATGTAAGAGTGGAGCAGGACATGTACGAGAGCAGTAGGATGTTTCCCAACCTTTTTGAGCCACGGCACATATTTTACATCAGAAAAGTCACAAGGCACGCCACCAAACAAAAATGGCACAAAAACTATATTTATTTAAATATAATGAAAAACTAGTCTCAATTTACTCAGTTTCCTGAAACCAGGGCCTGTTCAGTTAAACACAAAGTTAATAAGTTAGTTTTACAAATTTATTAGTTAGTAAGTTAGTACCAATCAGGTGAAATATAATCATTTTCCACGGCAAACCCCTCGCGACACATTGGTTGAAAAACACTGGACTATGATATTTGTGATGAAAATGGGATCTATCTATCTATCTATCTATCTATCTATCTATCTATCTATCTCTATCTATCTATCTATCTATCTATCTATCTATCTATCTATCTATCTATCTATCTATCTATCTATCTATCTATCTATCTATCTATCTATCTATCTATCTATCTATCTATCTATCCTTCTATCTATCTATCTATCTATCTATCTATCTATCTATCTATCTATCTATCTATCTATCTATCTATCTATCTATCTATCTATCTATCTATCTATCTATCTATCTATCTATCTATCTATCTATCTATCTATCTATCTATCTATCTATCTATCTATCTATCTATCTATCTATCTATCTATCTATCTATCTATCTATCTATCTATCTATCTATCTATCTATCTATCTATCTATCTATCTATCTAATTTTATTTAATTGGAATTAACATCGGTCTGTGAGTCAGGTTCTGGTTCAACTAGATTTACCTGAGCTTAATGCAGTAAACATCTTGAATCTGAGCCAAGGACATTCCTCGTCACTAATATGCAAATATCTGACTGACTTTTAAAGCACAGCAGTAATTAAGTCTGTTTTTTTAAAGACAGGACAGAGATTGACGTTCAGTAAAACCTCATGACAGGTGGCTCCATTTCTGCACAGGTAAGAATGCACTCAGGCTCCTGTTGAATCCCAATGTAGTTTAGACACTGTTGTAGCTTCTATAGACACTTTTCTAAACTTATATTTTGTAGTTTTTTTAGCCTTAATCTGACAGACAGTAACTTGAAAGGATGTATGATAAAAGGTCTGTCAGTCAGGTTCTTGTTCAACTAGATTTACCTGAGCTCATTGAGGCAAACATCTTGAATCTGAGCCAAGGACATTCCTCAGATTCCTCTTGACACTAATATGCAAATATCTGAATATTATCCAGTTATCCAGGTGAGTACCTCCCTCAAGATGTTCATAAAAAGAGACAACACAGCATCAACATCTCAGACATCGAGGGCCAAGTCTCCAGAGTCTTCAGAGTCTTCAGAGTCTCCAGAGTCTCCAGAGTCTTCTTCCTCCGCTGAACGTCTGAACGCAGTAGGACATTTACTAACACTGTCTGTCAAACTATGGACCAATCCTGATCCAACGTTTATCTTTTTATTATAAATGCTTATTACAATTAAAAATTATTAAAGATTAGGCCTTTTTCTTCCAGGGCTCTGTCTCAAGGCTCATGGAAAGATCCAAATATGTATGAGATTTAATATTTTAGTTGGACGGTCAGGTTAAAGGTTTAATTTGGTCTAAATTGACCAGAATCAATATTGCAGCCATGTTTTGACTCTCCCAGGCTCCGATAAGAACCCACAGAAATGTAAATGTTTAAATATGGAATGGGATATAAATGTAGTTAAACAGAGTGGAATGTCTGTGTTTTGTTGCAGAACCTAATGTTTTCTGAGGAGTCTCTGGTTTAAACCTTTGTGATCCCAGCTGGGTTTGTGACTGAACTAATGAGAGTTATCATAAAGGAATAAACATCTAGAGCAGTGCCACTGTTAAGGTTGAATTAGTAGTACATTAATATAATTACAGGAGTATTTTGAAACATTAATAAAATAAATGCATAAACTCCTCCTCGTGCTCCGCACAGAGCCTCCAGTAACAATCCTCTTCTATCTCCCATTTACACACAATTTTATTTTATAAAAGTTTCAATTGAAAAATGATAGAATATGAATTGATTGTAGTATTATTAATTGTTTTAGAGAAAGATTTCCAGACGATGTGGTTTTGAAGTCATCAGCTTCTGTGACTCTCATGTTCCACTGATAAATGGTCTTGTTTCTCTTTGTATTAGATCTCATTTGTGGAACACAAACCAAGACTTTAGATGATTTTATTTTCTGCACTTAATGTTTCCATGTATATGAATTATTTAATAAATATAATAATATAATAATTATTAAATTATAACTGATTACATTGATACAAATCTAAACATTTATTATATTGGGTTGTTAATTATATTTCATTATATTCTCGTAAATTTAAAAGGTGATTAATAAACAATGGTTTGTCTTCTACAATAATATTAGAATTTACTCGTAGAACCTGTCACTGTTTACCATCTCTTGTGTCCGGGGGATACTTGAGGGCATCTTTAAATAATTATGATAAATTATTATGAAAAAAGCCAGAGTACCTGGAGAGAACCCACAGTAACACGTGGAGGACATGTTGAAGAATGTTTGAGTCGTTTTGAACTCACAACCTTCTTGCTGTGAGGCAGGAGTGCTAACCACTCTGCACACGTGCAGCTAAACAAAGAGAGAGAACCAAGAGAGGAAAGGATCATTAGTAAAAAGAAACTGTATTATTAGTGTAACTTTACCTTGTATCCTATCCACACAGTCATGTCTGCTCTGATAAAGAAACACAGGGGTCCCTCTACAGTTCATGAGCAGACTTTTATCACTGCCTTTAGCACCACCTACAGGAATAAACATGTAACTGTCTGTGGTACTGTTATTGGAAAGCACCTGCATCAGGTTTTCTCACCTCGGGTTTGAAACAGTGCAGCTCAGTAAAGTTAAAGTCTGTTCAGTTTGGGATCAAATCCATATATGGTCATCCTGTTGAATGGTTTAAATGTCACATGGTCTTTTATAATGTTTGTATTTAGGCCTGAGACTTTGACTAAAGCCAGTGTCTGTTGTAGCTCCATCATGCTCTGGCTCCGCCTCCTGCTCGGCCTGACCGCTCTCTGCCTGTTTACAGGTTTGTGGAATCACATTAGTCCAGCTGACTCCAGATCAGAACTTTCATGTCAAGTCTTTCAAGTCTCTCTGTGTTTTAGGGGCTGATCCAATTACCATCGACCTTAATGCCTGTCCAATCAATTACTTTGATAAAGCGTATACTTCACTGACTGTAAGTGTGACTATCCTGAGGAGATCTAACGACTGCATATTTACTTTAAACCCTTTTAATTTAGACAAAACATACACATCATAAAATACTTCCGTAAATCCTTCTTTGATGCCTGTCTTTTTCCTGAGGTCATAAAGCACTGCTCTCTAACGTGTCTTTGATCTTATTTTTTTCAGGTCAGCTTTGCGACAACACCTGTTGCTTGTTTTGATGGCAGTCCTGAGAACAAGGTGGATTGTGTCACAATACCCATAGTTGCTACAGGATTGTCTTCATCAGAGATAATGACAGATGTCTCTAGTATTTCATCTTTTGGCATCAGCACAGACCTCCCACACCTTTCTGGTTCTGCACAATGTGCACTTAAACTGTCTTTCTCTGCGGATGGATCTTCTGTAAGTGTTCAGTTCATTTGAGAATCATAAAAGTATTTATACACAGGTTCAATTATATCTAACTAATGTTTCAATTATTTCTCAAAACAGGATTTTTACTTCGTCAGCTACGGGACAAAGGCAGCTGCACATATTGCAGCAGATGTTGGCGCTGCTGCTGCGGTGTGTATGAATATATTTTATTCTATCAGCTGTAGTTAGGGCTGGGCTGCTGCTGCACTGTCCACACTGTTGAGGCTGAACAAATAAAACAGTAAACCTACTTTAAATTAAAATGCACATGACCTTTACAGACACAGTATCAGGTCAGTTCAGTTTGATTGAAAGAGCCAGACCCCGTCCTTAGAGGCTCCATCAGGGTCCGAGGGAAACTGAGAGAAGCCTCAGGAGAGCCACAGAAGGAGGGACAGAGACGTGTCAGTCCATCGTCTGCAAACTTCACACAAGTGCATTTTAGAAAAGAACTAAAGATCAAGCACACAGAGACAGAGAACTGAAGTCCATCAGTAGATTATTGACATTATTACTCAAGAACACAAGTATTCTGAAACATGAAAAAGTGCATTAATACTGTGTGTGCCAAAATAAAATGCAGCTGTTGTCTCTTTATGTTTTCTGAAGAAATTATATATTTATCACGAGTCAGTGAAATATTGTGTCCAAGATGTAAATCCTGCAGACTGACTAACGTCTTTGTGTTTGTAGGTGTTTTCTTTTTATGTTGCCGGATTTTTTTTGACTTATGTGAGCGGCACAGGTGTCATTACAAAAAATGTGGACCTCACTGGCTGTCGGACTAAAGGTGAGTAGAAACACAGGCAGAGATCACACATTTGAATTAAAACTATTACTGTTTGACAATCTGTGACTTAATCAGAAAAGATATTTAACTAATACATTCTTTCATTTCCAGATATGGTCTACAAAAACAAAGAAATCCTCAGCACAGACCCAGCCCAGTGCACTGAAACAACATGTTTATCTGGAGTCCCTGTTCCTGTTTCAACCTGCTCTGCAGATCAAATATGTCTCGGCAATAATGTGTAAATATACTTTTATTGAGTTTATTTTCATTCAGAGGGGTAGGTCTATAGAATTAGGATAAAGTGTCATTTCTGAGGCGACTTTACAAACCTTTGGGACAATTGTAGAACACGTTAAAGAAGAACATCATGTCTGTGGGTGTATGTCTTTGCAGAGCTCAGCTGTTGGCTTTGTAAACTAAAAACACAAGTCAAACATTAGCTCGGTTACTTTTGATTGTGTTTTTTTTCATCCTTTATCAGCTGTGGAACGGACAGTTTCTGCTCCGTGATCGGCCCGGCTGTCATCGACTTCTCAGGAGGCACCGGGACTATCCTGACTTCTGCCACTACACGCTGCTGAAGGGCACTCAGCTGACTGTGACCGGAGTGTTCGGTGAACATCAGCTCACAGACACCCTTCTTGACTGAAGTGATCATTAAAACCACAGACTCCATTACTTTAAAACAAGGAGGCGTGGTTGAAGTAAGTATCTGTGGAGCTTATTGTCTTTGCAGTGTCTGTTGGCGCCATCTAGTGGTGACAGTGCAGATTGCAGTGACACAGCTCTGTCCTTCTTTTTACAGCCACAGCCAGAGTTACAGGAGATAAACCCTGAGCTGTTTTATAAAAGAGAATGTGATTCTTGTGTGGACAGTTGTAGAGGTCCAATGGGCTCTAAGGATTTAAACATCTAATCTTTCAGGAGTCTTTTTGAACCCAGTTTAAACTAAAGAGTCCTGTTTGTTTAAACTGAGTTCTGTAAACCAAACCTCCGAGTCTGGACCTGGTCTGAGGCAGGACTTGGACTGTTACAGATCTTCTCTAATAGATGATGACCAGGCCTTTGTTTCTCCCACAGGTCCACTCTGTTGGAGCAGTGACCCTCAGCACCACAGCCGTGACTCATTATGATGTGAGCCTCACTAAAGACAACATCGGGGTCACAGCTACTTTTAAAGACAGCAAAGGCATAATCACTGAGCTTTTCTTTGACGGCACCTTACTAAGCATCACTCAAACAGGTACGACACAATAGAAAAGGCACGTGTTCCTTCTTAATGTGGGTTCTGTCCAAAGACCTGCATCTGTAGCTGACTCTGAAATGACCACAGAAAAGAATGTGAGAGTGAACGGTTGTTAACGTTGTTTAAATATAACGTGTTAACGTCCATGTATAGACTGTCCCTGCCTCACGCTGAGGCTGCTGGGATATGCTCCAGCTCGAGACCCATAGTAGGGTCAGTGGAAGAAAGAGAAGATAAAGTATCTTGTTTTGTTTTTTGCAGTACCCAGCACACACAAGTTGTATTCAGGAGGTGTTTGTGCTTGGCCTCTGCTGGGAGCTCCAACAAGGACACTGCACTTTCATCATCTAGGTAAGACTTCACACATTACTTTCTAATTTGGTCTAAAGCTGTAAAATACTGAGGACACATGAATGCAGCGTTAGTCCGAGCAGACACAGTACTCTGTTTCTGTCTCGTGCTGTAAACTCAAAGTGTGAACTCCAGCTGTGAGGGTTTAATGGAGCTGTGAGCAGAGTCAGAGTGAGACTGATCATTATTATTATTGTGTCAAATTCACTTTTGATACACATTTTTATATTGTATCTACTCTTCTTCACTGAATACATTTCAAATCTAAATCTAAGTCTGTTTTGTAATCTGACTCTGTCGCCCTCTAGCTGTGCCACTGTGGTTAAAGACCCTAATGGAGACGGGATCGACTGTAAAGCTGCACAACAAAGGTGAGCAGAACCACAAACGAGGTCATGTGTGTCCAAACTAAACTCCAGTAGAGTCTAAGACAAAGACTTTCAACAATAAACCTAATTCTGTTTTGATCTGGGAATGTTTAAGTAATTATTACATAAAAAATCCAGTTAAAAGTTCCTCATTCTGGCCTGAAGGTAACTTTAAACGTTTTTTGAACCCACTCCAGTCGATGGACAAACACAAACAGTGAGAATAACTCAGAGCTCTGTCTCAGGCTCAGGACAGTTCCTCTCGAGACCAGAGACAGAACTTTGAAGTGGCTTCCTTATAACCTGCTGAGCACTAATTATTCCATCAGTCGTCTCAGATTCTATTTAATGCTCGAAGTAAACTGTATCGTCTGAATGTCGTGCAGCTTGTGCAGCTCGTGAACACAGTCTGTATTTGTCTCTCGCAGCTGCAAAGACAAACTGAATTTAGTGAAATGTGACAAGAGCAGCTCAGCCTTCGTCACTGCCTGTGCAGACATTTTGTTCTGTAACTATCCAGGCGTGGGCGATATCTACTGCTCCTTTGTGAAGGCCTCGCCAAGTCCTGCAAAATCAAGAACTGGTGGGACGCCGCCGGATGCTGTAAGACTTTAACTTTATCCAACAATAATCAAATAACCAGAGACCGGCCAGTTCAATGGAAAAGACAAAGAAAAGAGACTTGTGTGATTAAAGTGGCCTGGTCAGTTCAGTTTGTGATGCCCCCTGTTGGTCGGTCTGTGTAAGCACAAACAGAAGCCCTGTTTCTTTAGTGAGCAGGTTCCTCATTGATTAAGGAAAGAAAAGACAGTTGTGTTTAGTCAGTCCGACTCTAGCACAGCTTTTTATTTCTGAGGGAATAAAAGAGTCTTTAAAAGTCAGTGTGTCTGAATAAACCTCATGTTTTGTGTTTTGCAGCTGCCTCTGTCTGTTTCAGTCAGGTCTGTGGTTCAAAGGAGTACTGTACTAAGGCTCCCAGCGGAGACGCCACCTGCTACTGCCAGGGAACCTTTGCAGCTCCCTACAGAGCAAAACACTCTTACGGTACGACTCTTTCTGTCTTATTGAGTCACGCTCATGGTTCACAATGACACATGTGAATATTGTCTGTCCTTTATGCTTCATTTGTTTTAAACCAGTCAGATCTCAGCTGGGATTGATGAGTAATTTACTTTTAACAAGTCGTATGAGAGCTCAACTGTTATTGTAGAAACTTTGGGATAAGTTTCAAATCAAACAAATCCAAACTTTGTTACTCAGTCCAGTTTTTTCTAAATGTCTCCAGCTCAAGGCCAAACATTATGGTCATGTGCTGATGATACAGTGTTTTTGTTAATATGAAAATGACTGTTTGTTCTGTTGTTTAGAGGACATAAAATTGATGTTTCAGAATTTGCTCTGTTTGAGGATAAAACTGAATGCATTGTGTTCGACACATACAACCTGTCCAGTGTTTCAGCTCCTGGTCCGGTTGTTTCGTCTCATACTTTAACCATGGGGTCAACAATTTTTAGCTTTGCCTCCTATCAAAGGTCAAACCCTTCTTGAGTCGCGGTGACCTGGAGAAATCTATCCATGCTTTTCTTAGCTCCTTCATAGACTACTACAATGCACTCTGGGAGTTAACTCCAACACAAAACTCTGCAGCCCGTCGCTAACAAACAGTCACGAGCACATCACACATGTCCTGTTCTCCTGCAGCTCAGAATTGATTTTAAAATCTTTAATGCAATCAGTGTGAGGTTCTGACCCCTCACCCACCCAGCAGAGATCGTTCTTTTGCAGTGGTCGGTCCTAAACTCTACAACTCTTTGCTCATTGAGTTACGTTCCATCACTGACCTGCCTCTGTTTAAAGCTAAACTTAACACCCACTTATTTAGAATGAACTTTGGCACTGCTCTGTTTTTATTTTGGTAATGTGTTTTTAAACCTATTTGTAATTGTGTTTATCTATTGTTAATGTTGTACAGCACTTTGGTCAATCTGTGGTTGTTGTAAGGTGCTATATAAATAAATTAATGATTGATTATTGATTGTTTGTTGTCTGTCTTCAGGAGAGACCACGGTCTGTTCTGGAAACTCCGCCTCTGTTACTTTGGTTAATTGTCTTCTGGAAGAGAAAAGCATTGACATTCCCTCCTTACACCTGAAAGATTCGTCTTGTCTCGGTGACGTAGACCCCATAAACAAGAAAGTGACCTTCAGCTTCAGTGACACTCACAACTGTAAAGCCGATATCTCGGTGGGTCCTCCATTAAAAATGTCATTTAGTGCTCAACAGTGTCCTTTGTTTAAAACCCAGAAGGCTACAGCAGCGTTCAAATAAATGAATGATCCATGATTCCATTAAGAGTCTCATGACACACCACAGACCTACTTTCAATAAAAGTAAAGCTTCTTTTGATTTGTGTGACGTTGCAGACGAAGGATGGCAAAGTCATTTACAAGAACTCCATCATGTCCCTTGACAACACAGGTGACACTGTCACACGTGTGGCGACCAAGTGTCCATCGAGTTCTCCTGTGTGCCTACGAACAGCCCACTGTCCAAACCCTGACTCTGCACATTCAGGACAGGTAGGACGTGCTGCCTGGGTACATTCTGCTCATATGTTTCTTCTCCTCCTCTTCTCTCTCACAACTGTCTTCATCCCTCCTTCACTACATCCAGAACCTCCTCAAAAGCCAACAGTATTTATTACAATAAAAGAGGTTCATGGAGAACAAAAAGCTTTTTTCAAAAATGAGCCTGAAAACCCGTACTCTACTGCTTTCAGCTCTGTGGTTCAAGTTATGGACGCCGGAGAATGGACCTACGTCTTCACCATGACGGTCTTCTCAGACGCCGCTCTCACCTCCGCCATCAACCCCTCGACTGACCTAAACCTCGACCAAAAGCTGTGGGTGAAGCTGGAGGCGTCAGAGGTGGATGCGGCAAACCTAGTTCTGGTCATTGACTCGTGCTGGGCGACGGAGGAAAAAGACTCCAGTTCAACTCCGAAATACCCCCTGATCAGGTGAGACAGACTCAATGAGACTCATTCATCAAGATTCTGAAGTTAAACTCACTTTAAATGAGTTTTAATATTAAGAGTGAAGGATTTACATCAAATGTTGTTTAACTCTGACAGAGTTGGTTTGGTTTCTTGTTTGAACCAGTGCTCTACAAATTCAACTGGATTTTCACATTTTTCACTTTCACATATTTTTTTATTTTTGAACCTTTGGGATGCAGTTAAGCTGAAATATACTGAAAAGAAAATCAAAAAAAATAAAATGAATTCTGTTCTTGTTTGTGAACAGCTCGACCAACGAAGCGACTGTGGAGGTGATTTCCAACGGAAAGAGTCTGGCCAGCGTCTTCTCCTTTAACCTTTTCCAGTTTGTTGGACATAAAGGAGATGTGTATCTACACTGCAACAGCCATCTGTGCATTAAGTCTGGAGACTGCAGCCCGGTAAACCTGGAAGCCCTTTAAGTGTTATTCAATCAGTTCATCCATTAGCACTGAAAACTGAGACTAAGACGATATGATAAATATCAGCAGCTGTCTACCACTACCTTTGATAAAGTTTACTGAGTCGCCTAACGTTCTCCTTTTTGTCTTTCAGATTAATGTGCCATAAGCGACACAGAAACATGGCCCAGATTCTCCAGGTACGTCTTCATTGTAATCTTTAAAACTACTCTAAAGTCTCCAGTCGACCTGAGAGAAGGACATTGAGGGAACTGAAAGTGAAATGTGTCTGTTCACTTTCATTTGTTCAGGCCACACTCACAGGGAGGTTTATAAAGGCACTTGTTATGTTTGTGTCTTTGTCCAGAGCAAAGCTTTCAGGTTCAGAGTGGAAAACTCCAGAGACAGGTCTGTGCTCTGTTTGCACGTGCTCAGTTGTGTTTTCCTATTGTTGCACAGACTAAGTATGTATCTGAGGCGACACTTTAAACAGTGAGCAGTTTTTTTGAGCTAAATATATGGATATACAGTAAAAAAAAACACTGTCATTCTTAAACATACTGCAGTGTAGCGCCACCTACAGGGGCCTGGAGGTTTTGGTTTGAGCATTTATTCTGCCAAACTCTGGTCTGGATAGGTTCATGGTGTGCTCCACAGACAGACTGTGACTAAGGCAACAACATAAACAAAAGAAATGTTGCTAAAAGTAATGTTTTACTTTTTAAATAAAAGCTGAAAAACAGATGGCGCTCATCACCTGCAGAAGCACAGCTGATAAATCTGAACATTGTTTCATGAATGTGGTGTCACAGCCTGTGTTTTAGCTCAAATGTAAGGATTCCTGTAAAAACATCAGATGTTGTTGTCTTCACAGGATCTTTTCTCGATGAATGACCCTCGGCTCCGGACCTTCAGCTCGACCTGCGTCTCAACGTCTGAGAGTTTGAGTCTCAATCCTCCAAATGTCTTTAAAAACTCTCTATAGTTCCAGAAAATCATTGAAATGTCACAAAAGAAAGAAATGAATAACACTGATTCACTTTTACACCTCATATTTGGATCGTTAGAAATAGTTTCTGTTGTCGTCTTCTGCACTTGTGTGTTTTAGACGGTTGCTCTCTGAAACTAACTTCAAACATTTGGAGGATTTGGTTCAAAATCTTAGACTTATTTTTATATTAGTTTAAATTTAAGTGGTGGCTGGAACGTGTGATGATTTATTCTGATCATATTTTAGTGTTAATGACTGCTACAAGCCTTTATTTAGAGACAGTGTGCACCACATCAAAACCTGAAGGACTGCTGCTCTGCGTTGACCCGGTGTAACCAACCAACATGTCCTACTTTTTTGGTTTTGTATTTTTAGATCAAACGTGTAAAAGATTTAAAGTCAATGAAAAGAACGGTCTGTCTTTAGGCTTCTTGTTCCAGACGGTAGAAGAGTGGACCATCTGTAGCTCCTCAAGCTAACTAAAGCTAACTATAGATTATAAAAAACAGAACTATATCAGAGTGAGAATTTAAAGGTCACATGTTATTTTTGACTTTTATTCTTCCGTCTATTTATCATCTCTATATTTCCTTTAATCGTGGCCTTGCTTTGGGGCTGTTTTAGAGACAGGCCTTTGTTTTATATTTGAATAATTCATTTTGAGCCAAAGTCATTACACAAACAAAAAAAATAATAAATCTATAAAATATTGGCCATAATGTATTTTATAACATCAAAGTCTTGGCTTGTTTTATTAGAGAAAATATGTTTTTTAACTCAGAGCTTCTGTCCAATCAGATTCAAGTTCATATATTATGTCATGATTAATGCTGGTTGTGGGTTTTTTGAAAAGAAGAGAAAAAGTGGTGTAAATATGGCATCTTCCAGTTAAAACAGAATTATAAAGAAGTGTATTTAAACTTCTGTGAAACCGACAAAAGAAGAAATCTGGACTAATTTAATAACATGGAACATGTCAGTTACACCTCTAATTCCCCTTTGAATAAAAAAATAAATATATATTCTACTTTTTAAGCATTGTTAAAATTGACCTAAAATGAAAAGAGCATTTGTAATCTTACATAAACCTGTAACATCAGTGCCTCAGAGTCTTAAGGTTTTACTGTTTTTGACATCTGCAGATATTAACAAAAACTTGTGCTTGTTTTGATTTTTTGTCAGCAAAATAAATAAAAATGGTTTTGGGAAAAGCAAAAATGTATGTGTTTGATTGTAACAAGATAAAATTGAAATGGCATAATATTCACCTTATTTTCTCGGGCTCGGTGGGCGGGTCAGTTTATCTCACAAACGGTGAATCTGTTTTAAGTAAATTTTATTTATATAGCACCTTTCACCGATATAAATCACAAAGTGCTTTACAAAGTGCAAATTAAAAACAACACAAGGTTACTGTTGATCCCAGAGCAACAACTGAACTACTTTCTTGTGAAGTAAAACATTACTTCAGAGTAGCATTGTGTGCTCAGTTCTAGGGTACCACAACAACTGTGTTACTCTGAAAACAGTTCCTCCCGGCTCTTTTGGTACAAGTGCTGGACCTAATACTATCTCAATTAAAAACTATAAAACCAATATAAAGTTTGTCTGTTTAAATCCACTCAGAAAAGGTATAAGTCCAGCGCTGGAACACAATGCATGAGTTAACGTAACGTCAGCCCATGTGTTGTGCTGCTGGTCAACCCGATACCCAAAAGTCCTAACCTTCGACCACACTTCTCACAGGAGGGGGCACTTCCTGCATTTGAATCAGTAGTTTTCAGTGTCCAGTCAGCGGTGACCAACTGGTTGTAACTGTTTTTACAGATGAGGCATTTAGTGTCTAAGTTAACAACTAACAAGTATAAACAGTTATAAAGATGCATCTTAATAGAAAAATCCTAACAAATTCCCCCTGTTGAGCTGTCTGACCGGACACCTCACTAAAGATTTTAACTTTAGAGGTTTTGCATCTCCCCCTGTTGAGATGGCTGAATTGCCATCTCACAACCAAGATCTAAACAACTAAACCATTCCGTGAGTGTAGCTGTCCAAGACTATATTAATATAACAGTAATATAGCAGTCACGTGGACCTGCCCTCCAGGCCGCCATATCTCCGGTAGATGGTCATGTGTGGTAAATACAACATGGAAAATAATAAAACAGTGCTGTGTGTGTAATGTACAATTAAAAATGCCTAATCCTTCACAAAATTGTTGAACAATCTCTGAAAATCTTTAATACAAGAAGGCACAATGTTAAAAAACTTATATATGTATATCGCTGGATTTCGCGGTAAATTGCCGTATTGTTTTTCATGTGGATGGAATTCGAGAGAGAGCAGTCTAATATTGGGGATTGCTGTATGAAAAGTTTGGGAACCCCTGGGTTAGAGAGATCACAAGGCTTCATCTATGTGGCATCCTGGAGACCGAGCAGAGATGTTTTAGATGCTTAAGAGTTTGTATAATAATAATAATAATTAAAGCCGCAAGCGGCGATAGAGGCCCTCGCCTCCCTTAAGACCGCGGGGACACATGCACTCGGAGGATTGCATTTCGTGCTTTAAAGCGTAAACTTCACGGTAATGTCAAATAACCGGGCCTGTGCTACTGCTGGGGCCTGCTACACCACCTTGTAACCTAACTTTAGAGTTAAAGGTCTCCACAATCCCTGGTTTTCCTGGGAGCTGTCTGAACCTTTGGAAATAATAGATTATGCTTGGGCTAAGGCGAGAAAAACAAAGTACTGGCTGGAGATTTGAGATGACTCAGGAATCGCTGCACCCCCCTGTTTAAAAAGGCAAAATGTAAATATAACTTGTCTAAAAGTACAAGGTTACAAGTTCCAAAGGATTCTGAGGAGTTTTCTAAGACTCTAGCCTTGGCTCTGGAGGGCCTCCTCTAAAGGAAGGATCCTGGCAATTGGGAAATGGCATTTATTTCCCAAAGAAATGGCTGCCTCTTCACAGACTCATTACGACCACAGCCACAAATCTATCAAAAAAAATTGATAATTTTTTTGGCACACGTGTCTAGATGATACTCACCAAATTTGGAGCTGTTTAGATGAAAAGCCTTTAGACACAAGGGGTGCAATTTAGGTGGTCACGCATACACCCAACATAGTAGATTTCCTGTTGAGTTTACGATATGGCTGTAATACATTTTTCTGTTCGCCCTGAGGTGTCCTATGGATGTACCAAGTTTCATTTTTCTACGTTGGAAAAAGTTACTTTCACTTTCCATAGGCCCAATGTATTTTGACTTTTGTAGGGTCGCCACTGAGTCATTTTTCATATTTTTTTGACTTCAAATACATAAATTTTTCGCCGAGCTTGAAGTCTGGGACCAATAAAAATGACTTTTAGTTGCACGTTTACTGGGTCAAATTGAGGATCATTTTGCAGAAAAATTATAATAAAAAAATATACCAAATTATAATAAAATAAAATATAACTCGAGCAAAAAGTCTAGAAAAACGCTTGTCTATTTTACATACATGTGTTTAGCTCATTTTGCCCAAGTTTGGTGTCTGTGGAATGAAGCAGCTATTTTCTGAGTTCTTTTAAAAAGAGGTGTATTTTAAGTCGGTTCACATTTTCAATTCAAAATGGCCGCCTTCCGTGTGTGATAGGGTGTGGTCCCCATTGGCTTTTTGTTCATAAGCCCATGCTGGATGTGTGTACCAAGTTTCATTTGCCTACGACAAACTAAAATTTTCACTTCCCATTGACTTTTTCCAAATATTTGGGACGTTGCTATGGCAACACATTTATAGATAGGGGTGGTTGTCATTGGCTTTTATGCTCGTCATGACATAAGAGATGTGTGTACCAAATTTTATGTCTCTATGACAAACTAAATTCTTGGGTCCCATTATAAGTTTGTAGGGGCGCTGGAGAGCCATTTCTAAAGATAACCCTTTTATTTACATATTTTTGTGTTCAGGTCATGAATGTGCACAAACGCCTTTTGGGTCCAACTCGATCCGAGAAGCCGTTTGAGAGTTAAGAGACGTTTTATTTTCACAAAAATGGCCACCTCGTTACAGGCTTGCCACACCCATACCCGATAAGATATCAACAACAAAGTCACAACTTTGGTTGGCACATGTGTCTAGATGATACTCACCAAATTTGGGGCCATTTAGATTAAAACACAATGATTTGCATCTTTTTCGCAAGTGCGAATTTAGTGGGCGCCTTTCACCCCACATGGCGGACTTCCTGTTAAGTTTAGGGTGTGACTGTCATTGACTTTTCTGTTTGCCCTGAGGTGTCCTATAGATATACCAAGTTTCATTTTTCTACGTTGGAAAAAGTTACTTTCACTTTCCATAGGCCCAATGTATTTTGACTTTTCTAGGGGCCACTGAGTCATTTTTCGTATTTTTTTCGGGGACTTCAAATACATACATTTTTGCTGGGCTTGAAGTCTGGGACCAATAAAAATGACTTTTAGTTGTTCGTTTACTGGGTTAAATTGAGGATCATTTTGCAGAAAAATTATAATAAAAAATATATACCGAATTATAATAAAAAAAATAACTCGAGCAAAAAGTCTAGAAAAACACTTGTCTCTTTTACATACATGTGTTTAGCTCATTTTGCCCAAGTTTGGTGTCTGTGGAATGAAGCAGCTTTTTCTGTGTACTTTTAAAAAGAGGTGTATTTTAAGTCGGTTCACATTTTCAATTCAAAATGGCCGCCTTCCTGTGTGTGATAGGGTGTGGTCCCCATTGGCTTTTTGTTCATAAGCCCATGGTGGATGTGTGTACCAAGTTTTATTTGCCTACAACAAACTAAAAATTTCACTTCCCATTGACTTTTTCACATTTTTGGGGACGTTGCTATGGCAACACATTTATAGATAGGGGTGGTTGTCATTGGCTTTTATGCTCGTCATGACATAAGAGATGTGTGTACAAAATTTTATGTCTCTATGACAAACTAAATTCTTGGGTCCATTATAAGTTTGTAGGGGGCGCTGGAGAGCCATTTCTAAAGATAACCCTTTTATTTACATATTTTTTGTTCACGTCATGAATGTGCACAAACGCCTTTTTGGGTCCAACTCGATCCGAGAAGGCGTTTGAGAGTTAAGAGACGTTTTATTTTCACAAAAATGGCCACCTCGTTACAGGCTTGCCACACCCATACCCGATAAGATATCAACAACAAAGTCACAACTTTGGTTGGCACATGTCTAGATGATACTCACCAAATTTGGGGCCATTTAGATTAAAACACAATGATTTGCATCTTTCTGCGCAAAGTGCGTATTTAGTGGCGTGCTTTTCACCCCACATGGCGGACTTCCTGTTAAGTTTAGGGTGTGGCTGTCATTGACTTTTCTGTTTGCCCTGAGGTGTCCTATGGATGTACCAAGTTTCATTTTTCTACGTTGGAAAAAGTTACTTTCACTTTCCATAGGCCCAATGTATTTTGATTTTGTAGGGTCGCCACTGAGTCATTTTTTGTATTTCTTTTTAGCGACTTCAAATACATAAATTTTTGAGCTTGAAGTCTGGGACCAATAAAAATGACTTTTTGCATGTTCACTGGGTCAAATTTAGGATCATTGGGTCGGAAGAAAAAAAAAAAAAAATCTGAGCAAAAACAATAGGCCCTCCCGGTCATCACCGGCTCGGGCCTAATTAAAGCCGCAAGCGGCGATAAAGGCCCTCGCCTCCCTTGAGGCCGCGGGGACACATGCACTCGGAGGATTGCATTTCGTGCTTTAAAGCGTAAACTTCAAGGTAATGTCAAATAACCGGGCCTGTGCTACTGCTGGGGCCTGCTACACCACCTTGTAATTTAGAGTTAAAGGTCTCCACAATCCCTGGTTTTCCTGGGAGCTGTCTGAACCTTTGAAAATAATAGATTATGCTTGGGCTAAGGCGAGAAAAACAAAGTATCGGCTGGAGATTTGAGATGACTCAGGAATCGCTGCACCCCCCTGTTTAAAAAGGCAAAATGTAAATATAACTTGTCTAAAAGTACAAGGTTTCAAGTTCCAAAGGATTCTGAGGAGTTTTCTAAGACTCTAGCCTTGGCTCTGGAGGGGCCTCCTCTAAAGGAAGGATCCTGGCAATTGGGAAATGGGATTTATTAAATTCAGATCTGGGACAAGTGACAGAGTGACCAGAGCCTCTGCTCGAGGTGACTGTGCAGTTCCTTTGAGACGCACAGCCTTCAGTCAACAAGTGCTGTCAGTCAAAGGAACAGAGATTTGGAACAGCATCCCAGCTGTGATCAGAGACAGTCAGACAATAAACACATTTAAGACAAACCTGAAATGTTGGCTCAAGAGGAACCAGGTCTGTGAGCATCTGAAATGTTAAGTGTTGATTAAATGTTGCTTAAGTGTTGTTTAAGTGTTGTTAAGTCTAATGTTGTCATTTGTATTGAATGTGTGTTTATATTGTTATATGTTAACTGTTATCTTGTCCTGACCTGCCAGGGACTACAGATGGAAAGTAGCCACTGTGCTAATTGTGGCATATTTACATTTTATGTTCATTAATATGCACTGTCCCTTTTAAATAAATAAATAAAAATAAATAAATAAATAAAAATGGCTGCCTCTTCAGAGACTCATTACGACCACAGCCACAAATGTTAGAGGTGTGCGATACCGCTAGATCTGGTATCGATCCGATACCAAGTAAATACAGGGCCAGTATCGCCGATACCGATACCAATACCGATACTTTTTAATAATTAAGGTGGATGCGTCTTCAACCTAAATCTAAATGAATTTTATGACTTTTAATTTGTTTTGTGATTTGCATTTTGGGTTATTAATCAGTACTACAAAAGCTTTTGTTCAGAAACAACTTTTGTTTACTTTTGTTTTATTTAAATAAACAAAGTTACAAAATGATTACTTCACAAATATAAAAAATGTAAAAACAAATTCTCTTTTCAAGTAGCATGTTAACAAAAAATGTTTCTCCTCTTTACTGCCAAACTGAAATGCCTCTGGCAGTGACTTCTGCCTCTGAGTCGCGGGTCTGTCGGGGCCAGGGGGTGGGGTAGGGGGATTTTTCTCCTCCTCTCTCCGTTTCTGCAGCTCTGCATTTTCTGGTCCGTGCTTTTTCATATGTTTGTTTAAATTAGTTGTATTGCCACTGTATTTTAAAGACTTTCTACAAATGGTACAAGTCGCTGTTGTCTCATTTTCAGCCTGAAAATACAGCCATACAACGCTCCTCTTCTCTCTGCTGCCATTCTCCGCCTCTGACTGTGACTGACTGCTGTTAGACATGCGCGGCTGAGCGGCGCGCGCGCCTGACTGCTGGTGGTAGCGCTAGTGAGAGAGAGAGAGAAGAACTTTATTGTCCCCGTGCGGCAATTGGGTTTGCGGCGCAGTCTCAAGACACTACATGACAACATATAACAAAACAATACGATGCATTACAAAACACTAAAATACATACATACAAATAAAAATACCATTGGGTCTAACCCTGCCAGCTGGACAGAGAGCTTATTTTAAATGATTTAACGCCTTAATGGCTTGTGGTACAAAAGAAAATTTTGATCTGTTCTTGGTCATAAGAGGTGGGCAGAAACGACGCCTAGATAGGTAATAAATTAAAATGGGATGCTAATGGGTGTGTGATCGCATACAATGTTATTGGCTTTTTTCAACATTCTGTCCTTGTAAATGTGTTCGATGCTTGGTAATGTTATCCCAAGTAGCTTGCTAGCAGTAGTGACTGTTTTTCTAATTATGTTTTTCTGTGCTTGTGTGGCATTTCCGATCCAATAAATGATACAGCACGTTAAAACACTTTCAATAAAAGCAGTATAAAACATCTGAAGCATTTTGTTATTGACATTAAAAACAAACAGTTTCTTTAGGAAATACATTCTTTGCTGTGTCTTAGTGTGCAAAAGATCAGTCCAAGAGTCCCATTTAAGTTTGTTGTCAGTACAATGCCAAGATATTTATAGTTTGTAACGACCTGAATGATCTCCCCATTGATGAAAGTATCGATTGTTTGCTGTGACTTTCTAAAATCTCGCTAGTGGTGAGTCACGTGTCGGTACAACACAGGAGAGGAGGAGGAGAACAGTGTCGAGCACGAGCAGCACTCTTGAGAGCTTGCTCTGCTCTGTGACAGCAGCAGCATTTTGACAAACATGGCCAGGTCGCAGCAGAGAAACTGAAACTTAAGCATCGATATTTTCCGCGTTGGTATCGATCAATACCAATACCAACGTTGGTATCGATATTATCGATATTAGTACCACCTCTAACAAATGTATCAAAAAACAAATTGATAACTTTTTTGGCACACGTGTCTGGATGATACTCACCAAATTTGGAGCTGTTTAGATGAAAAGCCTTCAGACACAAGGGGTGCGATTTAGGTGGTCACGCATTCCACCCAACATAGTAGATTTCCTGTTGAGTTTACGGTATTTTTGAGGATTGAGGATTTTTGAGGATTGAGGATCATTTTGCAGAAAAATTATAATAAAAGAAATATACCAAATTATAATAAAATATTATTTTATTTTTATTTAACCTTTATTTAACCAGATAAAAAGACTCATTGAGATTAAAAATCTCTTTTTCAAGAGTGACCTGGCCAAGACAACTTACAATTTAAAAAACATACATGACATCAACAAAACAAATGATATTTACAGTCAATGTGTACAAGTTTAAAAACACTTACATTTTCCAAGTTCATTGAGTTCACGCTTCTTTAGAATAGATTTAAATTCTCCCAATGTCACAAGTTCAGAAAGATTTAGGTCCTTTTGCAGTTCATTCCATGCACAGGGGGCAGTTACTGAAATGCTGCCTTACCCAACTCTGCTCTGACTCTGGGAACCACCATCAGTATATTCTTTTGAGAACAGAGAGCATACTGTTGTCGATTTTACGCATGTATGTGCAAAGGTAAGATGGGAGGAGCCCAAGAATATGTTTATATATGAAAGTCAACAAATGAGACCACCTGTGAACATACAGGGACGGAAACTCAGCTGCAGCATACAGTGTACAATGGTGAACACGATTTCCACAGCCAGTCATAAAACGTAAAGCACAATGATAAACAGTGTCCAGCTTTTTTAAAAGACGGTCAGATGCATTCATAAAAAGGAGATCTCATGATTCCAAAAAATATATATAACTCGAGCAAAAACGACAAGAAAAACACCTGTCTATTTTACACACACTTTCACTTCCACTTACCAAGTTTCATTTTTCTACGTTGGAAAAAAGTTACTTTCACTTTCCATAGGCCCAATGTATTTTGACTTTTCTAGGGGTCGCCACTGAGTCATTTTTTTTTTTTTTTTGGGGACTTCAAATACATAAATTTTTGAAGTCTGGGACCAATAAAATTACTTTTAGTTGCACGTTTACTGGGTCAAATTGAGGATCATTTTGGAGAAAAATTATAATTAAAGCCGCAAGCGGCGATAAAGGCCCTCGCCTCCCTTGAGACGCGGGGACACATGCAGTCGGAGGAGTGCATTTTGTGCTTTAAAGCGTAAACTTCACGGTAAAAGGATTCTGAGGAGTTTTCTAAGACTCTAGCCTTGGCTCTGGAGGGCCTCCTCTAAAGGAAGGATCCTGGCAATTGGGAAATGGCATTTATTTCCCAAAGGTTGCCTCTTCACAGACTCATTACGACCACAGCCACAAATGTATCAAAAACAAATTGATAACTTTTTGCATACGTGTCTAGATGATACTCACCAAATTTGGAGCTGTTTAGATGAAAAGCCTTTAGACACAAGGGGTGCGATTTAGGGGTCACGCATTCCACCCAACATAGTAGATTTTCTGTTGAGTTTACGGTATGGCTGTAATAAACTTTTCTGTTTGCCCTGAGGTGTCCTATGGATGTACCAAGTTTTGTATTTCTACATTGGAAAAATTTACTTTCATTTTCCATAGAACCAATGTATTTTGACTTTTCTAGGGTCGCCACTGAGTCATTTTTGTATTTTTGGGGACTTCAAATACATAAATTTTTGCGGGCTTGAAGTCTGGGACCAATAAAAATGACTTTTAGTTGAACGTTTACTGGGTCAAATTGAAAATCATTTTTCAGAAAAATTATAATAAAAAAAATATACCAAATTATAATAAAAAAAATATATAACTCGAGCAAAGCAAGAAAAACGCCTGTCTATTTTACACACATGTGTTTAGCTCATTTTGCCCAAGTTTGGTGTCTGTGGAATGAAGCAGCTATTTTCTGTTGTTTTTAAAAGAGAGGTTGTATTCTAAGTCGGTTTACATCTTCAATTTAAAATGGCCGCCTTCCCGTGTGTGATAAGGTGTGGTCCCCTTTGGCTTTTTTGTTCATAAGCCCATACTGGATGTGTGTACCAAGTTTCATTTGTCTACGACAAACTAAAATTTTCACTTCCCATTGACTTTTTCCACATATTTGGGACATTGCTATGGCAACACATTTATAGATAGGGGGTGGTTGTCATTGGCTTTTATGCTCGTCATGACATAAGAGATGTGTGTACCAAATTTCATGTCTCTATGACAAACTAAATTCTTGGGTCCCATTATAAGTTTGTAGGGGCGCTGGAGAGCCATTTCTAAAGATAACTCTTTTATTTACATATTTTTGTGTTCAGGTCATGAATGTGCACAAACGCCTTTTTGGGTCCAACTCGATCCGAGAAAGCGTTTGAGAGTTAAGAGACGTTTTATTTTCACAAAAATGGCCACCTCGTTACAGGCTTGCCACACCCATACCCGATAAGATATCATAAACAAAGTCACAACTTTGGTTGGCACATGTGTCTAGATGATACTCACCAAATTTGGGGCCATTTAGATTAAAACACAATGATTTGCATCTTTTGCGCAAAGGGTCGCGATTTTAGTGGCCATGCGTTTCACCCCACATGGCGGACTTCCTGTTAAGTTTAGGGTGTGACTGTCATTGACTTTTCTGTTTGCCCTGAGGTGTCCTATGGATGTACCAAGTTTCATTTTTCTACGTTGGAAAAAAGTTACTTTCACTTTCCATAGGCCCAATGTATTTTGACTTTTCTAGGGGTCGCCACTGAGTCATTTTTCGTTATTGCAGTCAAAGTCATATTTAAAACATTTATTATTTAAAGAGCCGGCTCTTTTAAGTGAGCTGAGTCAAAGAGCCGGCTCATGAAAAAGAGCCGGATTGCCCATCACTAATTACAGCTGTCTTTTATAAACTATCATTTCAACAATGCAAACAATTTGCATTTAATCCATAAATGTGTGAGAATAACTGCATGACATTTGGAGAATCAGACGATTGTCAGCTGCTCTTCACTGGCTTCAACATTTTCCACCAGAAGAAGATTCTGTCAATATTTAAGTTCTAAAATTCCCACTAACATCTGCCTTATATTTACCTGAACAGACTTGTGTTTGTAGAAGACACAAACCCAGTAGACTCAGAGCTCTGAGGGAAGTGTTCATCCTGCAGATCTGTAAGAACAACACCAGACAACTGTCCGGCTTACAGGACATTTCTCAGCTCAGGAAACGAGTCCATGTTGAAGTTGAACACCGGTGAAATATCTGAAGCAGTCTCATGTAATTCTGGTTTATGCAAGAATGGATGAACACAAATCTTCATGAGTGCATTAGCCGTCTGACATGCCTTCTTTGATATGGCTACAAGAATAAACCTCAAGGAAATCTTTCCATAGTACAAATATTGGTTTCTTGAAACTCTTCAAGTATTTTTTTGTAAATGGTAAACTGCATACAATGGTAAATAGGCTAACAGTAAAAACGGTTTTGGACAGACCAATCCTGTAACTGTCCTGTCCCGGGAGGAGGACTTATCTCCAGGGATTAATGAGTGTAGCTCTACCACACGACTCATATAATAAAGGAAACAGGTCGATACACTGGACCTTAGAGAGTCCTGTTTGGACTAAATACACTGACTGTTTCAGAGACAGGTTCTTTCTGAGAAACCTGCTGCTTGGATAGTCTCTAATTGTTACAAACATGAGGTTGAACAGAGAGGAATCTGCGCCCTCTGCTGGCCAAACGTTACACAGAGTTGCGTTAATAGACTGGATTATGGACATTATCTGATTTTGACAATTGGTCTGAGAGTTTAATCTGTCAACTCTGTGTGGACAGGCCATTTACCACATTTACATTGTGAAGAATCCAAGTTTCTACACTGAAATACTTTTACTCAACACTATTAGCAGCTTTTAACACATTCTGACAAATTAACATAATATTTAAATAAACACTTGCCTTTTGACATTCAGACAGCATTTTGGTCAAAGACACCGACCTTATTCAGACCCACTCCCTTCAGCAGCAACAGACCATGTGTAAGGCCACATACTTTCACTTTAGAGTCACTTTAGTCCGACATCTGATATCTGACATCTGAGAGATCGGACAAATATAAACTCCCCCTCACAGACGGAGGGCGAAAATAAGAATCAAAAACACACAAAGAGACAGTGGGGTTTCAAGGATTAATGTGTTTATTTACTTTGGGAG